>WEIU01023088.1:108538-175643 GCA_013389925.1 Aegithalos caudatus
CAAGGAACAGACCAGTTCTGCAAATATTAAACAGTCTGTATGCTACTAGGTACATCAAGCCAAGGATTTCCTTGCTAAGAGCATCAGGGTCTGACTGGCAGCAAAATGTAGCCATATATTTTAATAATTTTGTAGAAAAGATGGATAGAGAGATTACCAAATGTTCCTGTTTGAAGAAATCTGTGTAACATTCAGTGGATATTTATTTGCATTCTGGTGGTTCTGTAGAGGAGACTCTATAAATCTCACTTTAGTTTTCCCATTTAAACCCTCACACTGCCTGTAAACTTTATCTGTGATATTTTTGTAAGGTAAAGAAGTCAGCACAGCTGATCAGAAACCCAGGGAAGGATCCTAAATTGGCAGGAACAATTGTGTTATGAAATTACTGGGTTCTTCACATCATTCCCTGTGTATTCAGAGATGAGGACAGCACCTCCTTCTTTGACATATAGAGATGAAAATATATTTTCATTTCTTAACTTAAACATGAGCCAATTAAAATGTCACAGCTTTCAGAGAGCAAGTTTGTAAAAGAGATGATAATGAAGGTTTATTTGCTTAGCATATTCTGACCAATCAGTACCAGAGTTATATTGATGTGACCCTGTTTGGGTACATTAGGAATGTTTGTCAACTGAATAAAATAATTTGGTGATGTTTAAGAAAAGAAAAGTGAAAATTTCCTACAGGGCCAAAGAGAGAGAGCAATGTCAAGGAAAAAAATTGAGACAGCAAACTAAAATCAGGTGAAAAATATTATCAGAAAAGTTTTGATACTTGCAAATATTTAGCATTGTAGGATGGCATTTTTAAGAAGGACTTTTGTGGCAAATGAGCCTCCATTTGTGCTAGAAAAGCAATCAGGAAATAATCAGGTACAAAGAAATTCTGCATCTTGAGCTGCACACAGACCCACAGATATTTCTCTTGTTACGTCTCATCTTAGCCAACAACAGGGGAGGCCTCTTATCAATTGTCCTTGTTAGGGAAACATCAAATCAGATGTTTCTGGGGATATCCTGCCATGCAGCCCTCTCCTCCCCCTGCTCCCAGTACTACTGAGCTTGCCTGACCCCTCTCCTGCCCACAAGGTCCCAAGTTTGATAAGACAAAGTAGTCAATGAAAAATTTACACGATATCTTCAATTTTTTAAGCCCTGCAATTCTACCTCGGCACAGCTTTACATAGAACTAGAGTTGCACACCCTTTGAAGAGCGTAAAAATAACTAGAAAAAGTCAAGGGAAATCATGCATTTTGGGGAATGGATGAGCTTTTGTTCTGTGGTGAAAGAAAAGAAGGATTTTTTTTTTGTTGCTGTTTTGGTCATGGTTCCACACAGCAGAAACCTGATCTGCAGAAGTACATACCGTGACATCATTTACACAAAGAGAAGGTTTCTGAGTTATTTTGAATATATAGTCAAAAATTGTGTCCATTGCATATCACAAGAGAGTAGAAAAAAAAATCACTCATCTGAAAATACTAAATAACTGATAGCTGCCCAGAGGCCAAGATTTTTTAATAAATAAAAAGAATAAAGGAAACTTTGCATCTCACCTAAACAGCATATCACATACCTGATTTCTAATTAAAATTTCCACCTAGAGTCCACAGAAAGTGAATGAGGTCTGGACATTCCTTAGGCAGTTAAAAAAGCTCCTTTTCAATTTATTAAATTCAGCTAATAAGTTTTTTAAACAAAAGCTCTTATGCTGTCTTGTCACTTTAGATAATTAGCAACACACATCGTGTCCAAGGGCAGTGCAGCTTGAAGACCTGCATTAAGTGCCTGGATGGCTGCTGGGAAGGCTTGAATGGAGCTCCTGGACATAGGGATCATGAGAAATTGCTCTGACAGCAGAGCAAAGTTGGGAGGAGTGTTTGTCACTCAGTTCCTCATCACCACGTTTGCCAGTTTATTTTTGTTATGCCCCAAAGGACTTTCCTTTTGCAACCAGATCAGGGTTTAAGCGGAAGAAAAGCTTGTAAATGGTTCAGGAATATCTTTAGGAGTAACCTGTGAGGCTGCTGTGGCTCTGACACATAATTCACACTCTTTCATTCTCTCTACCCTGAATCATTAGTCTGTATCAATAATATCCTGGTGAAACATCATCCCATGTGTGGATTCTTGTCCTCTGAGTGCTAAAACCACATTGCTGTGACTTTCTTTCCCAGGCAATGGTCTGAAGAATGGGTGTAATCAATCAGTAAATTGTCTTCCCTGGGGAATTATGGGAGGGGACACTGCTGGAAAATCAACTGTTGGAATAAATTAGGAACAAATACTCCTAATAAATTAGGAATAATGGTCACCCTGAGCAGACAGGAATGGCAGGAAACCAAGAAATGAAAACAGAAATCTGATCAAAATCTCTGTCCTTATGTTAGCAGGATGCTGGAATGGGAATCTGTGAACAGGAGTCTGGGAGTAAGAAAGATGAATTAACATGATGGGTTTGTGTGTCATGCTGCAGCAGGTTTGCACCCCTGAAATGAAGTCCTGCATCCCTCAGTGATAACTGTGGTGGGAGGAGAAAGTCTCCTTTCCCCATCCACACAGAGTGAAAGGCCAGCAAAACCTGCTCTCAGCTGAGGGAACTTCAGGTCCATGCTATGCTTGAGTTATTCTTATTTATAAGGAAAAAGTAACGAGCAGCAAGATAGATGGAATACTTGATGGTTGTAAGAAGCAAAACCACACAGAGTCCCCAGGCAAAGCAGAGCCCCTTTACTGCAAAAACCAAGCTTTTTGTAGCAGTTAGGTCTTTATCAGTTTATAGTTTTAAAACATAACAAACATAATTCACCTGATGCCTTGGGAAGGCTAACCTGAAACAGAGACTGGACAGAGCTAGAGAATAAAGCAGGTGTTTATTGAAAGGCCTCTCCAGGATCCACCTTGGGCAGGACAGGGGCTGGCCAGGGCTATAACCAAGGTAGACAAAGAATGCTCACAAAGTGGCTGATCAGTCACAAGGTCTTATATTTTTATAAGTTTTGTTCCATTTGTATATTGGGGTTTAATTGTCCACTTACAGCTTCAGGTTGTGAGGTCCCATCCTTCTTGTTCCTCCCTTCCATCCACTGCTGTCTGTGCTTTTGGGCATGGAAGTTGTCCTTGGTCTTCAGCAGGAAAAGGATTTGTTTTGTCTCCCTACTCTGTGAAGAGAGCTCACTGGCACTTAGTATGAGGCTCAGAACTGCACCCCTAGGCAGCACAGAATCTGAAAAACATGAAAACTAAAATTTAAGACACCTCCACCAACCACCATACCCCAGGATGTGGAGATGGGCAGTCAGAGTCTCTCACGTCTCTCTATTCCAGCTGAGTCACTGTCCTTAGTTCTATTTAGCCAAACCAGCCAGGCCTGAGCCATGATTTTACAAGAGTAAAAAGGCCCTTATTTTATAAGAATTTATCTATATGCAGCAGTTGATTGGAGAAGATTAAGCCATCATCAGCAACTATTAACAGTTGAAGAAGAATAATAAAAAGATAAGCAAGGAAATATTTTTGCCTGCATGAAGTACCTCTCCCTGTAAAGTAGTATTTGAATTGGAATTCTGTTGACAAGACATAGGCTTCAGATATCTGGAATACTTTAAATAACCCTTGGAGGTATTAAAACAGGAGGATGTCCCTTTGTCTGCAATAGAAAGATGGTATTCCCCTGGGTGCTGGTGATTCCTGAACATACACAGTAATCATGAGAATGAAACTGGTTTTGTTGGAATTCCTCGACTGCATTTTTCCTGAAACAATTGAGCAGCTGCTTCGTGGGTGAAATGTTCTGGTAAAAGCTTGTGAGTATGACATTTAGTGAGGAACAGGAGAAATCTGGAGTAGAACAAACTTTCATGAGTGAATAATTACTGCTCAGTTGCAGTCCTCCATTCGAACATGACTTCCAGAAAAGTGTGACCTCACTTTTTTGACTTTCAGTCTGTCCTTTGAAATAAAACAAATTTTAAAAAACCCCAGCAAGCAGAAAAACCCTACAAAAACAAAACAAAACAAAACAACAAACAAAACAAAACCAAAACAAAACAAAACAAAAAAAATCCAACAAAATACCAAAAAAAACCCCACAAAAAAACAAAAAACAAAAAACAAAAAACAAACAAACAAACAAACAAAAAAAACCAAAAACAAAAACAACAAAAAAAAAAAAAAAAAAAAAAAAAAAAAAAAAAAAAAAAAAAAAAAAAAAAAAACCAAAAAAAANAAAAAAAAAAAAAAAAAAAAAAAAAAAAAAAAAAAAAAAAAAAAACCACTCAATAAAGGTCTTGAGGGAGATACAAAACTGAAAGGTAATAGATATTCCATCAAATATAATCCTTTTCCTGAAACTAGTCAGGCTTTTTACTATTCCACGTCCAAAATCAAAATCCTTTCTCCACTTGTTATAAAATATTTCTAGTTTCCATCCTTTCATATTCATATGTGGATTATAAATTCATTTAACCTCCACTAGTTCATCTTCTAACATTGTCTTTTCACTTAAGCAGTTTTCACACTCCTTTCACACTCCTTGTTTTTATCTCTCTCTTCTATGCATGTATTTCTTATTTCTTAATTTCATTTCTATCAAACCAGACAGATTTTTAATAGCTTTTGGAAGCTAATTCCACATCTCCCTCCTTATCCCAATTTCTCCTCTTGTTCCAGTTTGATCTTTCTTGGATAAGAGCAGCCATAACATGAAGAACTTTAAACTGAAATAGGGTAAATTTATTTTGGATATTAGGAAGAAATTGTTCTCTGTGAGAGTGGCAAGGCCCTGGCAAAGGCTTTGCAGATCTTAGATAGGTTCCTTTGTCAGTCAGTGGAATTTTGCAAGTACCCCAAAAGTTTAAATTCTACACACAATAGATCTGAGACAGGTGAAAGAAATAAACCTCTGTTTTAGAGAGAGCATCAATGAGGAGTTCAGGCACAGTTCCTAATTCTTTGATTTCTGGAGGTGCAGAGATGAAACTGCTGCCTTGGGAAGGCTGACCTGAAACAGAGACTGGACAGAGCTAGAGAATAAAGCAGATATTTATTAAAAGGCCTTTAAGGATACACCATGGGCAGGACAAGAGCCTGACCAGGGCTACACCCAAGGTGGACCCAAAATGGTCACAAAATGGATCACTTGTTACAAGGTTTGACACTTTTATAAATTTTGGTCGATTTGCATATTGGGGTTTAATTGTCCAGTTACAGCTTCAGGTTATGAAGTCCCATCCTTCTTGTTTCTCCCTTCAGGCCACCCTTGTTTGTGCTTTTGGACCTGAAAATTGTACTTGTTCTTGGTCTCCAGCAGGAAAAGGATTTGTTTTGTCTCCCTGCTCTGTGCAGAGCTGAGTGACACTGAATGTGAGGCTCAGAACTGCACCCCTGGGCAGCACAGAATCTGAAATACATGAAAGCTGAAACTTAAGGGTTCAAACTTTCATGAGTGAATAATTTCTGTAACGAATTTCTGTTCTTCGTTACAGAAATTTCTCATTTCTGTAACGAAGAACAGGGAATAGAAATGGACTCATTTGGGTTTGAAAGCCTTCATTGCCAGAATCTAAAATAGTTTAGTTTAGGAGGGAACACAAGAGTCACCCACCTGCCCCCGACTCAGAGTCTATCAGAGCATGTCATTCTTGCATATTTTCTTTTCCTGCAGAGAGGTATGAGCTCACTTATTACTGATGAGAATTCTACTCATCAAAACATTCAAGCGTCAATATTCACTGAATTCACTAAAATGGATTTCAGATAACATAATGGAAAATCTTCCATTCCTGCTGTGTTGCTTTGCTGTATAAATCAAGCTGCTAAGTAACAGAAACAATGCTCCATGCTTACAAACCTCATAAAAAAGAGAAAAAAAATGACAAATATCTCCTATGAACTAATATAAGGAATCTGCAAACCAAGAATTATTCACTAAAGTAATTTGTGAATAATTTCACATAATGAGTAAATATTCACAGAACAGCAAGAGGAAAGACAGCAAAATTCATCAAATAAAATTATTTGCTGCAAATCACTCATGAAACTCCTGCTTTATCTAAAACTTGCAAAGCATTTTCTGGGCTGTATATTATTCAAGCAGCTTTATATTACTTATTATTCCATTCTAGTCCAGACTTCCTTAAATTGAAATTATCTCTTTGAAAATGCTGTGGAAAAAATGAAGCTATTTTAAATGAAATCTCTGTTCTGAACATCTTCTGTTTCCATTATTAATCACATTACTCACAATGCAACATAAAGTTTTCTGGGTTTCTTTGTAAATGCTAGAAAGATGTGAAAAACTGAACACTGAGGTTGAAGAGAGTATCAGGAAACTCCATGGGGAAAACAAACAATGGGAACAGTGAGATACAGATTCATTGCACCTAAAGTTATTCAAAAGTATTTTTCCCTTACCCTTCTCTCATCACAGAAGAGACAAGTGACACTGCTGAAGTTGAATCAGGTACAAAAGGTCTGAATTGACTTCTGTGGACTGGTCTTTATGTTCTTTCATTAAATAAAGATCATCAGAAAATTAAAAAATATCAAATAATTAAACAAATAAATAAAACTGGGTAGCTGCCCGTGGAGAGATGAGCCACAGGGAAGGTTTGGAGCAGGCAAGCTCTGCAGACAGGCTTCCCAAATCAACAAAGCTCTTTTGCCATTTCAGTGCTGCTGCCCCATCAGTGCCTTGGGTTCCAGGAAAATGGCACAGACCATAATTATGGGCATTAGGAATAACTCTGGAAAACCCTGTCCTGTTCAGAAGGGTGTAAATGAGTGCAAAAATTTGATAATAATTTACTGTGGTCATATCAGTGTTCCTGAAAGTAAGCCAGTGCACATCTGTTAAAATATTCCAAAAGAGTTTCCCTTTATTTCTGCTTTTAGAGTTCTGTTAAAGTGACCTGATGAGGCCAAATGAGGAAATCCAGAGATATGAAAAGCTTTTCTTGGAAACAGTCTAAATCCAACCTTTGATTCAGTGAAAGTAAGCTGAAAACGTGTGTCAAGAAAAGTATTTATACATCACCATTTCTGTCAAACTGTTCATGCTATATTTTCACTCCTAATTAGTGCATTTTCACTGAGAAGTCTGCATGCAAAATGACTGCTCATGGTGTATTAAAAAAAAAAAAAAAAGATAAAGGAAAGAAAAAATGTAACAAGGACATGAAGAACATACAGGGGAAACAGGAAAATAAGATAATGAAAAGGAAAAAAATAGCAAAAAAAAAAGGAAAATAAAAACATGTGGCAGAGGTGGTGTTGGAAAGGAACAAGAGATCAAAGAAGAAATGTTTGAAAGTTTCACAAACCACAGGGAGACAGAATCCCAGCAGTGTGTAGTTGGCTCATTAGTGGGATGTGCTGCCTGTCCAACCACTACAAAATAGGTCAGTCCTGTGTGCTTGCAGCCACAGGGATGTTTGGTTAAACTGGGAACTTGGCTCTTAAGTACACAGAAAAACTTTTATCTCTATCTGTCTACATCTACAATGAGGACCCATACATGTAAATACACACCAATATCTTCAAAGTTCTTAACTTCCTGAATAAAATTCAGCTATTTTTAGGATGAGTTTGTTGCAGCTGAAAAGTCAATGGATCCTTGGAGGGTGTGTTCCACCTGACTGATCAGTGTTATTAATGGACTCATCCATGTTTTTCTTCTCAAGTCCTGTATAAGAAGAGTTATATTTTTGAAATTCCCACTGAAAGTTGGATCCATTTGCTCCTTTAGGGTTCTTTATGTTAAAAGGGAAAAGTAAAAAAATTCTAAAATTATAATATAATATAAGCAAAATCTGAAATGCAGTAAAGTTTCATGTTGTGGAGTCATAGAGAAGTGATCAGACAAGTAAAACATAGATTTTTCATAAAATAGTATTTAAAATATTCTGATATTAAAATGTGGTAGCAATCTTACTTTCTTAATGTGCTTCAATCCATATTTTCCATATAAAACTTCCACTCAGAATCTCAATTAGCCACAGAGAATTTTAACAGTCCACTATTCTACAAACTGTAACCCCTGACAAGACTCAGACTTGGATTAACAATAACATTTAGTCCATTATTAATTATGACTGTACTGTAATAATTAGAGCCTGACTAAGCAGACTCCTGGTAGCAGTGCTGTTAAGAACTGATTTTTAAATAAATAAGATATTTTATGTGAATACTATACAACTTCAGTTACCTCATGGCTTGGTCACTCAAAGAATATTTATGGCTAAAAATTCATTGGTACAAGTGAGGAATCAGAGCTTTCAGCACTGATAGTTGTATCTCTAATCTCAGTTCTTGGAAAACCATTAAGTTGCTTTTGAGTGACAAAAAAGATTAAAAGGATATTTGGTGCTCTTTTCTAAAAAAAAAAATAACCAGTGGAATAAATAATAAAGCTTGCAATAGGATAAAGCTATGACATCTGTAACTGAAATTCAAAATATGGAGCATCATGCAATCTGATCTTCAGTGATGTTATAATTTTTTAACCCCCTCTAAAATATTGAAGCATTTTGTGGAAAAGAAAATTCCTAACTAAATAACATTATTAAAAATGGTACTTTTTTTTAAAAAAAAAAGAAGTGGGCTTAAAAATTAAAAAAAAAAAAAAGAAGGGAAAGAGGCTTGTCCTTAGATTCTGTGGAGGAGAAGGGGTGAAATGAGTCCACGAAGAGGAGTGTCTTGCTCCCTGCTTTGCCCACAGGCTGGGATATTGCAATGCAGGGTGAGTGACACTAAAGAACAGTGATTAAATGGGTATTTCTGACCCCCAGCATCCTTCAGCTCAGCCTGAATCCACACCCAGCCCATCCCTCACTGCTGCAATGCACAGCCCAGCTGGGTGACCTCCTGGAACTCAAATTGGCATGTTCCTACAAAAGAGAATGGCTGTGAGTTGATTCATTTTTTACCAATAAACTGCTCTTGGTTGATGACGATCTCACAGCTAGATGGGATATTTAATACCAAAATCTTGTTTCATAATGAAGTGCTCTATCAGCCTTAGTTTCCCTGCAGTTCCCACTCTAGTAGTGTTTCCAAATCACTGTGTCATTGGTTTCCTTTCCCTGCCCCATAAACAATGTGCAATTCCTTTAATATTATTTTTTTAATATTACTTTGATTCCCCTAAGGTCCCCAAAAATCCTTCCACGTTCACTGTGTTGATATCTTCAGCTTGTTTTTTTTTTTTTTTCTTCCTTCATAGCCTTGGCAGCATATTTCAAAATTTCATTCCTGTGTTGCCTTGGTTTGTCAGCAGTGAAGGTCCACACAGAGAGAGTACATAAAGCAGGCTGTTACTGCTGTTATTATTATTTCTATTACTGCTTTAGTGGCTTCCTAAACTGGAGTGCTCTTTTCAGAGCAGCTAAGGCAGCAAACCTCCAGGGTTGAAAGGCTCAGAAGCAGGGCTGAAATAGTTTTCAATGTTTGCTCGTGCTTGTTTTCATTTCCTCACACCATCTCATAATGTCATTGCTTCTCCACTTAGCAGCAGCATTAGGAAACGTCACAGCTGTCCCACCAGGAGCTTACATCTTAAAGCATCTGTGCTGCAGGTGAGATGATGCTGCCTGTTAGAGTTGCAGCTGCCTTTTCAAATTCAGCTGTCTTTTGTCTCTCTCCTCAGTGGGTGCTATGAAAAGCCTCTGGGATCCCAGCTACAATATTCCTCATCTGTGGCTTTAGCACGTGTGTTTTCATAATCAGATTTGATGTAATTTATTGAGTCAGTCCTCAATTGCCTGCAATTCACTTAAATCACTGTCTCTTCTTTCCCTTTATTGCCTCAAACCTGTGTTATTCCTCCTTTTTACTTACAATTTCAGTGTGCCAAGGACTGAGTGACAAACACTTTTATAATGGAGTACTGTGTGAAAAGTTTCATTATTTTGGCATTTTTATTATAATAAATTCTTTGCCTTTTTTTCAACTGCTTATTTTCATGGGAGACCAGTGCTTTTAACAGCTTTATTGTTTTTCCTTTATAGAGTGCAGATTAATGCCTTCTTTTTTTTTTTCTAAAACAGTAACCACATAACTCACTTTCATTTTACTGATGCTGTCACTGATGGTGTTGTGCTGTAAGCAAATATTTCCCTGTCTTCTGCCTTTGGTCTGCAGCCTGCTTATGCCTCGGTGTCAACTTTGAATTATCTGGGTAATTCTCTTGCGTACAGACTGTTACACAGCCTTAAGCACTACTGTTTTTATTATTCCACATTACTGCCTCAAAAGGAGGTTGTGTTATTCCTGCTAAACTCTTTAAGCCTTATAGTCATTTAAAAGCAACTTGCAGGGCTTCTCTGCTCCTTGTTTTGCATTTGATCTGAGTTCAGGTAGTGTCTTCCTATATTGCAGTGTCCAACATTCCTGCCTCTATCAGCTGCAGCCCAAAATCTCTGCCACAAAGTACACAACATCTCCTGGAGAGGTAAAGGGAAGGGCATCACACAAACCAGTTAAGAGGTGGGAGGCAAGAAAACCTTTTTAGAATTCCCCACCCAGATGGTCTGAATATGCTGTGAATTCCAAGTGTCATTCAGCTCTGTGAGTCTCAATAGTTCCTGTGGTTTTGCTTTATCTGGGTATCTGCATTATTTGGTGGTGTCTCCACTTGTGGCAGTTGCATCCTGCAGAGATCAATTCATACCATGGAGCTTGAAAGATGTACTTGAACTGCCCTCAAGCTGCATGTGGTCCACAGGCAGCATTTGTCCATCCTCCCTGTGTCATGTTATCCCACCCCTGAGAACACAGGGCTGTGTAGCAGCAGTTATCTCCTCAGCAGTAGGCTCTGATTTCTCTGCCTGAATGCACTCAGTCTTTGATTCTTCCACTCATGGCAGCTCCCTGGGCTGCCTGGGACCTGCTCAGCTCAGGTGCATTAACTCTTTCCACCTATCCTTGTTCTCCACAGTGCTTGCATTGGCAAACCCCAGCAGTGCCATGTTCCTGTACTGTGTTTCATGATTTTGTATTTATTTCAGCTACCACCTGTTTTTTTTAACGAGACAGCTCACAGAATAAGGGACCCACATAATCTAGACCTGTCACATTCCCATCAGGGTTTTACTAGACATGTGCTTTGGGATTGATGCATACACGCTCAGAGCCTCTGAGGTCGGCAGCTCAGTCTGGCCTGCCTGCCCATATGAGCTGCCAGATGCCTGGAAATCCTGGAAAACTAGGCAAAGCACTTGGAGATCTAGAGAGGAAAACGTGGCATGTACAGATCTTCTGGACATATGGCAGCCCCACATGGGGTTGGGTAGACAGGTTTCCTATTAGCCAGGCATTATCTACATAAGTGCTGGTCAGCCAAATATGCTCAGCCAGAACCAGTTCCTAAATTCACTCCCTGTTCTTTTAAGAGATTATGTTGCAGGAATATCATGGATTTCATATATCTATCTTTCACACTGTAACCTTTATACATAAGATCTCTTCCTTCTACTGAGCCATATTGTGTTTTGCCACTGGATTTCTCAACAACAAAGTCACTGATTATTCATATTGCCTTTATTTTGCCATACTCTATTCTGAATCAAACAACATGTCTCAGTAAACAGGGAAACTTAAATATAGAGCTTTACTTAAAGGAAAGGCTGTGTTGATGCCTGTCTATGATAATTGAAGCTTGTGACTGTCAGATTACAGCGGCTTGTATCACATGTCCTCAGGGAAAACTGGAAAGGGGAATGAGAGTTGTTCTAGTGGTCTTCAGGAGGGTGAGGTGACGTCTCTCCAAATCTGGTACCTTGGGTTCAGGTCTCCTTGCTTGAGTATCCTCATGCCAACAGGAAAATTCAGAGCACTTACCTTTTAGATTTGCATGTTGTAGCATGCAGCATCCACAGTGCATCTGTGTTAGTGTCACCATGGTTACCTTGAGTACAGTTTATTTTCTGATGCTAACACATAATTCTGTACCAAGTACATGGGGGAAATGCAGTCTGTGGTATTTGAGGTATACAGGTGTGGCACTGAACAGAATCTCACCTCCAGTGCATCCATGACCATCCAATGGATGGTCCTACTCCTTAATAAGCATTAGCCAGATTTAGAGATGCTGGATAAAGTAAAAACCTCTTCTTTTATGAGCATCAGCTACATCACAAACCTGTAGGCTTCTCGTGCTCTTTAACACAGGATGCACACTGTGCCTCCTTCTTTTTAGAGAGGGGACAGAAAGAAAACACTGACATTGTAGGGCAGATCTGAGGAGAAGAAAAGAGAAGTGACTTTATCCTGCAAGGAGCAACACAGTCTGGATCACAGTGTTTTGCAAAATTACTTGTCAGTGTTCTGACCAGTTTTGAGGAATATTTTTTATTTCCAGAGGAAAAAATGATGTAAAATAATAATAATGGATGCCGTAAAGTAAAGCTTTTAGTAGTCTGAAAATGTTTTCTTGCACATCCATAATTGCAGCTCTCCTTCATGGTTTTAGGACCCTTTTTATTCTTTATATTGTCACCTTCTGTTTCTTGAGTTATGCAGCATATAATATCAGTTAGTTTACTTTTATACCACCTCAAGGACATGTGTGAACTTTACACATTTCACAAAGAATTAATCAGTATCCTAAGGGCTAACAAACAGTTACTTCATATGTTAAGAATCAGGTGGTTTTTTTTACATTTTACATCTAACAGAATGTGTTTCAGTTTTTCTGGTTAGAAGAGTGGAGCAGAGCTCAGCACAGTCCTGTGCACATTTGTGTGTGTTATTCGTAGGTCCACCAAAGGAGCAACATCCAGGAAAGGGGAAGGACTTGACAGAATTTTGTTACTGGCTACAGGGAAAAGAATTGATCCTCATGCAACAGGGAGCCAGGAAAGGCAATAAGAGACAAAAAACATAAAGAAAATTAAATTGCTATCTATCAATATATGGCTTTTCTTTGTTTCTAGCTAGAAATATACATCCACGTGGAGCCCAAACGTCTGGTGGCTTCCTTATCACCCTTTCCCCATAAACAAATGTTTTTGGGGCACTGTTTTCTAGTGTTTTCTCCCTTCATAGGACTTAGCTGTTCTACCCAAAGCACTTTGACCTGTGGAATACCAAAGAGTTTCAACAGAAGGTCAAGACAGGTTTCATGAAATGTCCTTGGCAAATACTATTACATTGCCACTAATTTTATCTGAAAGATGGAGTCAATACTTGGTGAAACAACATTAAGCCTTAAATTACCTATTTCTGTTAATTAACTAAAGAGTTGGCCTAGGATGGCTACCTCAGCAGGATATGTCTGTGATGTAAATGTCAGCACTCCAAATTCTTGATCTGTGCTTGACCCATGACTCATCTGTCTGCCTTGTGTCACAAATTAAATCACCCCTTCTAATTATGGGGCAGTTTTCTGAATTAATAATTTGTTAGGAAAAAAATAATAATAATAAACTAGAAAAACCACAGTGTATTCTGTTTATTATAAGGAGAACCATGTGATTCTTGAGTATGTCAGATATTAATATGTTTAAATATTTGTTAGATAAATAAACTCCTTTTATCATCAAGAAACAAAGTTCATTTCCCCAAATTGAAATATTAGCCTCCTATTTATGTATATTGCATTTATTTCTTATAAATATTTAAAGCAAATCTTATTTTCAGTCAGCAAAATGTGTTTTATTTTGAAGACATTGAAAAAAAAGCTTTTCATGCCTCTCTTTCTCTTGTTTCTCTCTCTGTGAGGATGGATGAGAATTTAAAAGAGATTTCCATCAAATTACAAAAAGAACCAAAACCAAACAAGGTTGAAATAGAGGTAATTTCTTAAAGAAGACTTGGAAATACCCAAGTCTCTCCACTCCATGATCCATGCCGAGAAGACCCCAGAAGAAACACTCATTTCCTTTTCTAATTTAGGCTACTTTTTTATTCTGCAGTTTTGTTCCATCCCCAAGGCCTATGAGAATCCAAGTGAGGTTCTTAGGGGCCTAAGACACAGTTGTTGCAAATGAGGCCACAAAACTCCGATGTTACGGGAATTTGGCCAATTGTTTTATTAAAAAAATATGACTACCAGGAACGAGGGGTTTGAGCTAACGAGGGGTTTGGCAAACCAAACCTACAGCACTGTATGGGACACCTCCTCAGGACACAGCATCCATCAGGAGAGTGACCCCCCTCTGAGGGCTGTCAGTCCTCTTTTATAGTCTCTGTCCCCTCAGGGATTGGTCAGTTTTGGATCCTCAATGTCATTGGTCCATTTCCAGGGATTTCATTGGTCTTTAGTGAGACTCATTCTCAACCAATCATTTATTCCCGCCCTAAGATGATTGGTCCGGTATATCCACCAATGGAAGTTCAGGGATGGGGTCCTGGTGTTGTCAGTGAGGAGAGGAAGTGAAAGATTCCCCCTATTTTCCCCATCTGGTGTCTTTTCTAAGTGGCTTTATCATTCTTTTTTTAACAATATTACAATTGTAACCCCTTAAAGTTTCAATAGTCACTTAAACCCGTACAAAGTTGCAATTACAAACTAGTTCTTTAACCACATTATAAAAGTAACCGTTTACACCCCTACAAAACTTCGAGAACCACTTGAAACCACACGTAGTTAAAAATTCAAATTAAACTTACAAGGTACATGCTTATAACGCTTAACAAAAAGTTCAACTTCTGTCTATAACACAACTGCCCTTCAATTCAATTCAGAGTTGCATGTGTGTCACTGATGGTGACTTTCCACCCAATGTTTTGATGGAAAGTCAAAGTTTTTAGGAACTCAATCAAACTGCAAGGTCGCAGCCCAAGAGGTTCCCAATCCCATGGAAACCTTTACCAGGGACCTCTTTGGAAACATTGATAAAGCAGAGGTGTGCATTGCAGAGGTGGATGGATGAACTTAGACATTCCTTAGATGTTGTGTTAAAATGTGTGTAAATGTGGCACTAGGGCCATGGTTTAATGGTGGCTTTGGTAGTTCTGGTTAATGGTTAGGTCCAGTGACCTTGGAGGTGTTTTCCAGCATTAATGATTCCATGATTCTTCAGCATCAGAAAAAAATGAAAGCTTTTAAACTTCAGCTTTAGTGACTAAAATGCAGTTTTCTGATGCCACATTTTCCCTTTCTCTTAATTAAAAGGACAGCATTTGGTCTACTGTATTTTAAATACATCTGTCTGGTAAGGCATGATTTGGTTTATTTATATGCTTAAAAGCATTGCATTACTGGCAGTAATTATAAGTAGATTTCTGACCTCCTAAAAATAACTAGCTTTCTCCCTCCCAAAATAAATACAGAAATGGTAGTAAAAATGGAGATACTCTGAAGAAAACAATCCCATAATTTTCTGCACCTCTTTCCTACAAACAAACTTTTTTTGATTTCATACATTTAAGAATTGATTTTGATTATTCAAATTCAGTTCAATCACATTTTTTTTAAACTCTTCTATGAAGTAAGAGAAATACTTATTCTTTCAGTGGGATGTAAATAGTGAGATCTTCAAAATTTATGTCAATTCAGAGCTTTAATGAGAATACAACAGAAAATTTGAAATGGAAAAACAAGGCAGAAAAATTACCATGTACTCCTTTCCACTGAGTTTTATTTTGAAGTTGTTTTGTGATAGCTGAGGCATTGCATAAAGCAAAAGTTCACTAAATACCAAAAAATTATTAGAAAGGAAAAAATGTTCTAAAAATCTACCTTAACTTTTTCAAATGTATTTGTTAAAAGCAAGGGAAAAGGTTGACTAAAAAAAACCCAAAAACTATAAAGTCGTACCAAAATAAAATTGTTAGGAATGGAAAATGGACACGATCAATAATGTGAATTTTAGTGGTTGAGTTTTGGATCAAAAGAGAAAAAGTGGCCTGTAAGTCAGTGAAAATGAAATGTGAGTGTAAAAACAACTTGGAAATCGATTGGAGGAGGAGACCACTTTTAGCAATCAAAGTCAAGAACATGCTTTAGACCTACATGCTGCTGGGAGGGAAAGAACATTTGAGAGTAACTCAGTGTGGGAGCTGGGTGAGAGGAGATTTTTGGTTACTAGTTTGAGCAACAGAAACGATTTAACAATGATTTAAAAAAAAAAAAAAAAGTGGAAGTACCTGAAATTGTTCAAGGCTGGTCCAGACAAGGTTCTGAAAAACCTGTCTATTGGAAGTTGTCCCTGCCCATGGCAGGGGTTGGAACTGGAAGATCTTTAAAGTCCCTTCCAACCCAAACAATTCTGATTCAATGACTTTGTGGCTGGGAGAAAAATATCAGTTTGAGTGCTTGGTTTTGTTAAAATGAACAGGAATTTTAAGCATGGTGTAGAAGAAAAAATGTCAATGGGAATATGCCCAAGGCCATGGTTCTGTAACACTGTTTTTGTGTGTGTATCACACTGTGATTTTTAACAGAAACATAAGAAACCTATTATTTCATAGACTAAGACTATATTTTTCTTTCTCTTGCTTCACTCCACACCAATGATAAATACCTGTAAGATCCTGTCAGTGTTTAGACTCACTGCTCAGCTGGTGAAAGCCTTTTTTCTGATAGACTGATTAGTAGCTAATCAGTTAATTGAATGTTTAGACCTGAAGAGAGAGTCTGAAACTTGTGTTTATCTTTAGGAGATCTTTATACAGTTGCTAAAATAAGGAGTTAATAAACAGTTGAAACATTTTTGACATTTCTAAGCCCCTTTCCTGCATTATAAAGCAACACAGGAGTCTTGGCTCAGCTGGTGTTTCTAAAGGGAGGCAATGAAGACAAATCCCAGCCATCTCAGACCAGTGAAATAAAAAATTCTGTTGCTGTGGTAAGAACTTGCAGAAGCTTACCCAGAGAATAATGAAGCACTGTTAAATTACCTGCTTTATAAACACTGAACATAAACCTAACTCACTTAATTTGCCTTATATCATTAATTTCAAAGAGACAAATAGTTTCACATGACTACCCTAATATCAATACAGAATTTTGCAGTGAAATGCATAGCAAAAACATGGAACCTGTCTCTAGTGCAGTGTGATTTTAAGCTCCTAGGAAAAATTTGGGCAATTGAGTTCAGCTTCAGGGGGCAGGATACAAATTTTGGGCATATTCTAAATATTTGTATGCTAGAGAACAACTTTTAGAAGTCTTGGTTCAGTGTGATGTCCCTCTATCAACTAGTTTTTGGAAGATTGTGTCTGATATCAAATCTAAGAGTCAGGAAACTATCACACCTGTGGTTGGTAATCTTACACCAGGAAAAAAAAAAGTAAATAAGTCATTAACTAAAATTTTTTTCCAGAGTTATCACAGGAGTCGAATCTACTAAAAGGCACTGCACGTGTGTATGCAGTGACTGAGGAGGAACCAGTCTGCAAACCATGTGCTCTGTCTGGTGAATAACATGAATATATTAAGTACCATGATTTAAAAACAACAAATATTTTTTTTGTCAGAATTGGTTATCATTGGGCACAATATGCATGAGGTGAGTCTGATATCTACTCATCTGCTCATCTGTCACCTTTTGTGGTTCAAACTAGCCCTGCTTTTTGCTTCTCACTCTTCACCAGCACTCCAGGTAGGGTCTCACAAGAGCAGAGTGAGGGGGGAAAGATTTAAGTACTTATGGTCTCAAAAAATATACTATAAAAAGAAGTTTATGAAAATTAAATATAAAAGAATGAGAATGGTGAGAAGGGGAGAAATCTTTTTTTAAGGCTGAAGTTGCCATCCTCAGTCTCAGGAGCTGAGGTTTTAGGAAACAGATGTCTTAAGGTCTGTGATAAAATTGTAAGTTAACACAGTGAAGTGACAAAGAAAAAAATCGCGTGCAAAATTTCCTTATTTGCTAATTTATTTGTGTCAGAGGAAAATCAAAGCCTTTCTATCAAGCATCAGACATGATGAAAATGTACCTGTTATTTATGCATGAGTTCTCCTGAACTTTAAGGTTTAGGATTAGCCTGCTTGTAAGTGTCTAAATCCTCTGTCAGCTTCTGCTTGGCCTCAGTCATAACACGGCATGAAAAAAGGAGATTAACAAATATTCTTTTTCTTTTTTTTCCTCATCTCACAGTATTTTTACACCTCAGAGCTATACTTCCTGGGAGGCTACGAGTCCATCAGATCTGAGGCAAAAAAAAGCCTGTCTGGTGTGGCTTTGCAGTCTCACAGAAGAAGAAAACCTGTGAGCAAGCTCTGCTCCCAGTTAATTATTCAGCAGAGTACCCTGTGCAGGACTGCTGACCCTGGTGGTGCCGAGCGATGCTCCCTGCCTGACAGGCAAAATTGTATTTCTAATCACTGATGGCTACCAAAGGACACATGGCATGTTTTGAAGAAGGGAGATGATTAGCTCCCTTGTCCTGGCTGGCTTCCAGTTGGAAAAGCTTCATCCACTGAATACAAATCTACAGGGTAATTTCAAGTGTAGCTCCTTCTCCCCTCAAATGTCATGCAGTGAGTTGCTCTGAGCTTGGAGCAGCTGCCATGTTCCTCTGTGGAGATGGCTGCTGAGGAATATGTAGAATATATAGAATCATTTTAAAGCTCTGGGGGATAATAAAAAATCAGTATTAAGCTGCCAATGTACTTAGAGGGATGAGAAGGGTAGAAGGGGACAGAAAGATTTTAGATCATGGCAGGAATGAGAGTGGAAAATGCATCAAGTACAGAATAAGGCTAGATAATGAAATATTCTGTAGTGTAATGTAAATTTCAGTGATTGGGGACAGCTGATTCCTCAAAATGTTGGTTTTTCTTTTCTTCTTTTTTTTTTTTTTTTAGAAATTAGATTAATTTTTAAGTGTTCTGAAGTCATCATAAATCCTCACACTGACTCAGAGTTTATTAATATTTTTACTCCAATGTTGAGAGAGAAAATGTCCTATTTCTTTTAGAGTGATGACTTTGTGCTTAAGGAAGTTAGAATCTGGATTGCATAAGGCATGTCATCAAAAGGATGAATAAAACTTGGAAAAGACCCAAAATCCCAGAAAAAGAGTGAAAAAAGTTGAAGTCCATGTATAATGGACAGTTGCATATTAAAGGCACTGCTTGAGAGCAGATTTTTGTCCAAGATGAGTGGGAAGAATTGGCTGTTTTGACTCTGCAAACTCAGGGTCTCTATGGAAGGGACCTTAAAGATCACCTAATCTCCAAAGAGGGCATTTCACATTTCTGGGCCACAGATGGCACTGAAGCCATCCTCCCAACCTCAGGTTTCTCTGGGTTCATGCAAGACATCATCTCAGAGGGAAAAGAAAACAAAAACCAAACTGCTGTAAAAATGGTTTGGACTAAATCATGGACACAGAAAGTCATGCTGCCAACAGATGTGAGGGATGTGAGACACATTATGCTGAGTAAATCATTGGCTGCTGTGGACAGTAAATTCTTTATGTAGATTAAAGAATCATGGAAAGTTTTGGGTTGGAAGGGACCTTAAAGATCACCTAATTTCAACCTTCTGCCATAGGCAGGGTTGCCACCTACTAGATCAGGTCCTGCCCACGCTGGTCTTGAATTTTCCAGGGATGGTGCATCCAAAACTTCACTGAATCCTCTCTATAACCATATAATCACAATCTCACAGGAGCCTAAAAAGCAAGGGACTTGTACACAAGCAGCTAAGAAATGACTCTGTGCACTCAAATTATTTTGATTTTACAGATGCTGTTGAAAATCAAGGAAAATATGATCTGACTGAAATATAAGGAGCCCCCTTCTCTGGAGATATCCAAAACCTGCCTGGACATGATCCTTTGCAGGCTGAACCTGATGAACCTGCTTCAGCAGAGAATTCACTCTAGATGATTTGTAGAGGTCCCTTTCAATCCCAACCACTCTGTGATTCTGTGAGACTTATGTCACTATTTTTACTGTTTCGATTTTCAAAATTTTATGTCCTTCTTCTGGAAGTTATTTCCCCTGAGTAAACATCATTTATTTTGGCTTTGCACAAGGAACATGGGGAGAAAAAATAACTTCAGCTATGTGTTTAGTCCTACCCTAAGTATCCTACACAGGTGAAAGAATATAATAGGTATGTGCTTTAAAACAGGCTTTGAACATTCAGATTTTATACTTAAGATCATCATTAGAGCCAGATAAGGATTTTTAGAGCAGGATTTAAAACACAGGATAGATACCCAGAAGTTTGATCACATTTTTCTGTTCAAAGAAGCCCCAACAGAAACACAACCTTAAGTTAATGCTTTATGTTGAAGACAAGGAAAACAAAGCAAACAGAAACGTTTGCTGTTTGCAAATGAGGGATTTCTCAGTAAAGTTCAGAATTCCTGTTTGTTTCTTGGCATCCTGCTCTGATGAGGAGTGCTGAACACAGTTCTCCTGCAAGTACAATGGTTGCCTATGGTCTGTGATCCATGGTTTCACCTTTTTTTTTGCTTAAATCAGGCCATGATTATCCCCACATGAAAGCTGGAGTGTGCTAAGCATTTCCACTACAAATCCCTACTGAATGCAGACTCATACTGAAATCACTGTGACAAAATAAAGAACATTGAATGAAGTTATGAGTTTCCAAAATTCTCAACATTAACTGTCTTGTTGTCAAAATTCTCAACATTAACTGTCTACCAGACCACTGGCAATGATGTGAGTTTATTCAATCAATAAACATGCATTTGATAAAAAGGGTGCAACACTGAGAGTTATTTTGCTAGAAGGCTTAATAAGGTTTAAGTGTTTAAAGACTTCTTTGAAACAAGGGCATTGTTCCTAAAATGGTTTATTTATTTTCCTTTTTTTTTTCCCTCACAAAGCATCTACTGTATTAATTCCACATCAGTGTCTGGAGATTGCTTGTGTGGACTCCCAATTTCCAATCACAGTCTCCTTGGAGACAGCAGTTTTATTTATGTATTTATATTTCATTCAGAAAGACTTGGATTCTGAGACAAATCTCAGAGGTGTAAAATGGTGACGTCTCTGAGTAAGATGGCTTGGGTGGGAGAACTGAGGCATAAATAAAATGTTTCATGTCTATGATTTCAGCTAAGTGTCAGTGCACTAAACAGTTCTACTGCAGGTATATGGAAGGATAACCTTGACCTGTAGCATTACATCTTTATGTGAATATATATATGTGTACATGTATGTAGATATAAACACCCACACACAAAAGGTGAGTATTTAAAGATTGTGGAGGATTGCAGATTTGGCAGTGCCTTATTTCTAACTAGGCAGCTCAAAGAATGTAAATCAGGTATGGGAGTTGTGGGTCTTTTGCTTTCTTTTATGTCAAAACCCCAGGGCCGCACAGAGAGATCTGGTGTGAAAAACCAGTCCGGTACCTCCATGGGTGCTCTCATTTAAAGGATTTCCACTTTGTTTTCAGAGGATGTATTCAAAAAATTACATCACAAACCTATCTCCTGAATGCCTAATATGAAATAAAGGGGTATGCCTTGACTTTCTAGAACAAAACACAGTTTGTGAAAATGCAGCTGATAAATGTGGTTTATTATGTCCACACCAGACAAATAGAGCAGCTGAAGGCTTGGTTGAAGAATAGAGTGACTTAATATAGGGATTAAATCAATAATTTGAAGAACACCAGGGGAAATAGGATAAACTGATAAAAAAGCATTGCTGTAAATGTAATTTCAGGGATATTCCACCATATATCTAGTCCAGGACTCATTAGTTGTCCTGTCTCGTCTGCCAGCTTCTCTTTTTAATAAATGTATGAAAATCACTCTCACTAACAGTTTATTGAAAATAAGCAAAAATTGTTAGAAATGCATCTTTATAGCAACTTGAATATATTTTCAAGCACAGGGATCACATTTGAGTGACAGATGATAAGCTGCATGCCTGATTTCTACCAACAATTAGCTTGGGCAAATAAAGTAATTGCATATGCCAGTTCTGACAGAACAATTTATTTTTTCTCTTCTGTGCAATCATGATGCAATTGTGGGGCCAGTTGTGATTTAAGGCAGGGACTGCTTGCTATTCTAGTCTTGTACTGTTCCTAAAACTAGAGAGATGCATTTTGGCTGGTCCCTTGCCACTTCCATGATTAACTTGATTAGATGGAATAATTTCATAGCATTTCACTTAACAGAGGGAGTCTATTGGTGCTTATGCAATCATAATGTGCAATTCTGGACACTTCCACCCCCTGAAAAAACCCTGTGCTGTAGTGAAATCTGATGGATTTGTATTGTTAAAAGGAATGTGTGTTATTTAAAATTATATGGAAGATATCTTTTAAAAATTGGCTGCATATGGGGAGGAGAGTGATTGGTTAGATATTCTTTGAAATGTTGGCTTTTCAGAGTTTCTCTTGAAATGGAAAACTAATTCTAGCAAGAGTTTTGTGGCTGGCAGTGAAACTCTCCAATTTGTGGTGTGTTTTGCTTCACAGAATGTATCTCACAGGAGCAGCACTGCAATCAGTACATTGCCACAGTTATGCTTCCTAAATCCTGCTTGCAAATATGAAAAAGGGTTCTCCCTCTTTTAATGCCTGTCTTTGACCTCTCTTCTGCAAAGGCAGCTTCCTAGAACTAGTTTTCAGCTAAGCCAAAAAATTTCCATAAAGATGAGGTGTTTCTCCTGTGATCCAGAGCAATTGGGGGTGGAACATGTCACTCTGATCCAGGGTGAGCAGAGATATCAAACTGAATTTCTTACATGGCCTGGAGTGCTCATCCACTTATTCTCCAACTCATACACACCTATTCCCTCCTGATTAAAAATGCTTGCATTTTCCCCTGGAAAAGAACAGTTCCCTATGTGGGAACACATTGGGAACTCTTGGTGTTTTGCTTGAGGATGTCTCAAAAGCAAACAGAAACTTGAATGCTTTTGTGAGAAATAATTTTCATTTCCTGCTAAATGAGCACTCCTTGGTGGAAGGTGTCACTTGGGATGATGTTTATAATGTGGTCTTCTGGGGCACATTTTGCCACCACAACTTGTAGACATCTAAAAAGGAGCTATCAGCTAATATCAGTTATCCAGTTATCAGTTATTCTTCTGCCATCATTAATGGTGATAGGTAACTCCAATGAGGGATTCACCTTGTCCTGAGATAGTTGTCTAAAATACAGGGCATAAATTGGTCTCTGGATCCCTTTTCCTTGACTTAAAATGACACCCAGACAATTATCTGTAATATCTGAAGTTAGGTGGGCTGTGATATTAGGATCATACCCTTATCCATTAAAATTCCTTTGTGTTTTTACAGAGAAGGCTCTGCATAAGCAAACAGAAGACTCAGGTTTTATATTTTCCTGATCTGCCTCACAATCTTGGGTAAAGTCGTGCCACTCTCTGCATGTTCCAGTATTTGATTCCTCACTTTCTAGTTTGCTTACTTAGTCAACAAATGGGCTGGGGAAAAAGAAAAACATTCTTATTAAATGTAGTTATGACTTGATATTCAAAGACACAGATTTTTAGAGTGGAATGGACCAAGAAATTAGCTGGGATTTATATAATTTTGGTAATTTAAAATTTTAACAGCCATTTATGGTAATCACCCATGACCTTTCTATTATCCATGAAGAGACATGGTAGTTTGTAGAAACAATGCATGTCATTTATAGCACATGCATTTAAAGCTAAGTATAATAATCCAACCTTAAAAGACAAAAACCTCTCAAAGTTCCCATTTTTTTGTTTCTAACACACAATTGCTTTCATTGCTCCAGCTCATTTGATTTGCTTTGGCTTTAGTTATTATTTACTCCTTCTTCAACAGATGGAAGTTGCCTTCAGGAATCCAGGAGGTTAAAAATAATTGTGAAACCACAAGAACTTGAAGGTCTTTCATTTAGGACATAAGAGAGAACAAAATTAAAGCACCATTTGCCTACTGAGCAGGAACTTGTCTTCATTAAGTGAACAGAAACTCCGAAGATGAATTCAAGACAGAGTGTGTCCCTTGGGCCTGACAAAAGCAGAGGAAGAACAATTAGGATTAATGGGAATGATAGGAATATGTCAGCAAGGGCAAGGCAGCCTGCTGCTGTCTGGGGTACAAGTGTGCAAAGTTCCCCCATCAATAAAATGCAGCCTCTGCCAGGGCACCAGGAGGAATTTGTGCCCTTTGTCAGGGCAGAGACTCCCAAGTCAGCACATCAGGAAAGTTCCTCTGAGCACACTTTTGCTGTGGGTACTTGCTGGCTCATAGAGAGGAAAATGAACATATCCAGAGCACAGACAAGTCCCACTGGGCCAACAAGGAGAATATTGTTATTTCCCACTGGAACTCAAAATGAACACAAGCTTCATCACTGTCTGGTTCAGATGCAAAAATAATTTTTTCCTCCTTGTATAAAGGGAATATACTAAACAGCAGACTGGAAAACCCTTAGAAAACTATGCAGAAAGAAGAAGAGTCTTTAGAGAGTGGAAAATAATAAGGAAAAGGCAGAAGGCAAGGCTGGTGAAGGGAGTAAGCCAGTCTGACAAAACCTAAGGCAAATAAGTTTGGCAGCAGGAAATAAAAATAACTCAGAAATAAAATACAACATAATTTCAGAAAAATGAACTTCTTGGACAGAGATGCAAGTGTAAATGTCCCTTACATAGCATGGGGGACATTCATAGGATTTTTTCTTAGGTTGTTGGTGAAGAATAACTGAGCTAAATGCTGTCTGCTTAAATCACCATGAAGAATATTTAGTGCTGGGAGAAACCCAGACCAATCTCTGCTGTTACCTTCATATTTCCTGTGTAGCATTTTTTGAGGGGGTGAATTTATTTAGAAGGGTAGGGGATTTTTGTACCCATGTTGGTCAAGGGATAAAAATCATCAGAAGAGACCGACTTTTTTTGGAAACCTGTTGGGAATTCAGGAATGTCCCAGAGAAGTTTCTATGTAAAGATGTTTGCATGGTGGTTGTTCTCCCTCTCTTACCTTTTCAATAGTACCAGAAAGTACCAGAAACACTTCTCCTCACTTTGGGATAAGTGACTCTTATATCCCTTTAGTCATCATCTTGGCCACTCAAGGAAAAGGATTTACAGATTGAGAATCAAACGAGCTGGTTTGGCACAGCTGGTTAGCAGAAGTGTCCCTCTTAGGGAAAAATGACATGGTCTGCATCTATCCCAGTGAAGTGGAGCGTGCTTGGGAAGATTCCCTGGCACTGGAGCATCATCATTTACTCCAGTAATGTTTCCTGGCATGATTTTGACCCATTCAAACAAGCTCTTTCCCTGAACAATTCCTGGACATGGTTTGGCAGCTCCAGCAGGCAGTTTGCACACAGACACCCTGCTCTAGAGTCTGAAACAGCTTGTTAGGAAAGATAAGAGATGCCCTCTACCAGTTGGGTCTCCTTGCTTGAAGATATCTCTGGATACATTTAATTTGCTGCTGTAGATGTAGCCCTAGGGAAAGTTGTTCCCACATGTGGAAAACAGAATAATCAGACAGAAACAGAGTAAAAATCTTGGCTGAAAAAGATCTCCTTGGAGGAAGAAATGCTCAAGATAATGTTCCATATGAGATGACTTTATTGCACTGCTTATTTTAAAGCCTCAAAGTCTGATCAAGTGTTACATAAAACAAAAAACCAAAAAACATTGTGCACTCAGATCAGGCAGTTTTGCCATTGTTTCTCTAAAATGGAAACTGATTTTTGGAAGATGACATTATCTGTAAGATATCACAGTGCACACTGATATTACTTCCTCAGAGTTAAAGACATTCTTCTGCACAGCTTATTACCCCAATAAAACAGAAGTGAAATAAAAATCATACATGCTCACTGAAAGGGATTGAAATATAAATATGCCTGCATTTGATGTAGAGAATTTAATGGGGTTCACTGAGGAGAGTAAGGTGAATATAGCATCCAGGAAAAGCAGATAGACAAAGCAGACAAAAAGAACAGACTGTATCCAGCAGTCCTGAGAAAACAGACAAACAGCTTTCCCAAAATAAATAGCCAGTGCTGTGTATCATGATCTCATGGGAGTAATTACTGCAGCTGACTTATATTCTATGAAAAACCTTTGCAACAAAATGATATCTGTCACTTCAGAGATTGCACCAGGAGCATGAAGGACACGCTCGGCCCCTGGAACAAACTCTGGGGGGTTTGGTGGGGGCTCCAAAGCAAGCAAATTCCTGAGCTGTGGTGAGGTCAGGAACTTCTCTAGTCCCAGCCTGTTCTCTGAAAATCCACTGAGGAGTGGAGGGATCCAGTGAGCATCCATGGAGGTGAGCTTGGAACAGGCACTGTGCCATTAACACGTGGATGGCAGGTGGCTTTTCCAAGACGCATTTATCAAGGAACAAAGGAAGGAGCTCCAACACTCACTGCAACTGGAAAGTTTCTTTATATCTTATAAAGTTGGCTTTACCCCTTGCTATCCTTCAATATTGACCACAAGGTTGTTTTTATGAAGCAAACTAAAATAATTTGAAAATATAGATTACTGAGGAGAAAGTATCTCAAGGGAAACAAAACTGTCAATAGATATGTCCTTAAAAATATTTGCACCACCCAGATAAGACAACATAGTTTAAGGTTTGGAAGTATTCTGAGACATTTATTAGAAGATAATGATTTTCTGAAGGAAATAGGCATGAGGTATTACTCTATTTCTGATCACCATGACATTAAAAAGATATTATATCACTTACAAATATCTGGTGAAAGCAACAAAACTAATTTTCTGTAAGGACCTTATTACATTTATTTCCACTGGAGTAATTTAAGAGGAATTAAAGACAAATAGGAGTTAAATATAAGAGTCAACTGCTTTCTGGAGCACAGAGCTGCCATGAAATAGGTATCAGTCATCATGCCAAAGAACATCCAGGTAGCTTTGAACATGGAGAAAGAGGCAAGGAATGGAATGTCAATGGAAATCGGTGTTCTGAGACACAAAATCAAATTATGCATATTAGTGTGTATTTTGTCCATATCAGTGTATGTATTTGTAATTCGTGTTATCCTTTTTCATAAATATCCCCAAGGAAAACACTCAAGGAAACACCTCATATTCCAGAATGTTCTTTTCTTCTAATTTATTAATTACTTACTTTGGGGTGAATACCAGGAAATGGCAGAAGATGTTTTGTAATGTGTGTCCTGTAGACTTACAGGAGTTTGAGCAGGAACTCATGGGAGGCTTAAGTGTTAGGTAGAGATTAATTCAGTGCACTAACTTTAGTTAGCCCACACTAACTTTATAGGCAAGAAACTTCCAGATGTTTCTAAGACTCATGAGAAGCTGTGAGTGAAGCTCCAGGTGCTTTTGGTCTCACTAAACACCTGAAGAAAAAGAGGATTAGATGGACTGGCTCCTGTCTGCTGCCCATGTGAACTGACAAAGAATTTATTGTTGGCAGGGTAACCTTTGAAAAGAGTTTCTTTAGGAAATAAAACCAAAAACAAACAAAGCTGAGGCAGAGCAACAGCTGTGCCAGACCTACCTTTACAGCTGGCAATGCCAAAAGTGTATACAGAATTACTGCTTAGCTGTCATTTATGTCTTGTGAACTCTCCATGTTGCCTCATAACTAATGGAAGGGGAAAACGAGTGTTTTAATAACAATATAGCATAAATTACCACTATTCTTAGCCCAGATGAAGAAAAAGAAAAGTAGAACAAATCCTGTTATTATTTTATGTTCTTAATCACATTTTGATCTATAGAACTCTCAACATTACTCTTGGGATAACATGGTTAAAGACAACAAAATGCTCTCAATTATTATTTATAAATTATTTTTAAAAGAATACAATTAAAAAAAATAAAAAGGGAATGCAAACA
The DNA here is from genome assembly GCA_013389925.1 of Aegithalos caudatus. Lineage (NCBI taxonomy): Eukaryota > Metazoa > Chordata > Aves > Passeriformes > Aegithalidae > Aegithalos > Aegithalos caudatus. Next base: position 136,284 of record WEIU01023088.1, read on the forward strand.
ACCTAAAGGCTTTTATGTTTTCCTCATAAAGAGCTTTCAGTTGGGATTAATCCTTTGAGACAGTGTTCTGCTTCTTTTTCTTTTGAAAAGCAAATTTAAAGCATAATATCTTATTTATTTATTTCTTTTACTTTATCTTTTCAAAGCAGTAGGGTGCATTAAAAATACCATGCTATCCTTGACAACTGTGTATGTTACACAAAGAGACAAAGAAATCACTCATGTCAGGAAATCTGTGTACTTCTTAGAACATCATCAATACACAAAATTGCTTTTTGGAAGGGCGAGCTGTATTCTTCAAGTCAATGAAAATGTGAGCGCAGCTGAGTGGGTCGGCCCCCAAAATTCTAGAATTTTTTTTCATCAAAGGGCTATTGTTCCCCTTCCAGCTTCCAAAACAATGCTTCCAAATGAGTGACTCAACAGCACATTCATGAAGCACTGGGGTGGTTTGTGTGGAAGGCACTGTTGCAGGTTCTGCCCACATTGTTATTTCCAGCAGGTGTTGGAAAAGCTCAGATAAAATGAAATAACCATGATCTAACGCAGGAGTGAAGGTCAGCTTTTTCATCCTAAATTTTTATATGAAATAGGACTCTCACATACTTAATTTTGGTTATTTTCACATCATCATAAAGGGTTTGGGGGTTTTTATGATCATTTTGGAGGTGGCCAAGGTAGAGAAAACGAAAGGTCAAGGTGAGAAAAGGACAAAGCTGCTGGGAGCAGGGGTTCACCAGCTGCTGCAGAGTTGTGTGTGTGTGTTTAGGTGTGTGTTTGGTGGGAATGCATGCTCAGTCTCCCTTCTGGGAGCAGGGAATTGCAGCCTGCCTGTTTTGGGTAGGGATGTGAGGGTGTTCCTGGTGCACAAAGTCTGCTGCTTTTTGTCTCTGGTGAACTGGGAAAGAAAAATTCCCCAGGGATTGAAGCTTTCTAGAGGTGGAGTCCCTTACAACACAGAAGTATAAGGAATTTATTAGAGGGAAGTTCAGATGCTGCCCTGCAATCCAGTCTAAGACACACCTCTATCTAGTTCCTTAAAATCACAATATTTCCTCAGTATTTTCATCCATTATAACATATACCTTTCCTTTGAGTTGAATTGATAGTCACTCCTTAAATATAAGCCTCTTTCATGAAAAATTCAAAACAAATTGATCTCATCTTTCACGCTTTCCAATCCCAGTTGCTATATTTTTCTGTTCAACAATATGATTTATGCATATTCATTGGCACAAGTCAAAGTCTCAGTTAAATGTCAAAGCTGCAGCACTTTAAAATGCTTTACCCATTTTGCATTGTGTTCTGCCATCTCAGGAAAAAAAAAAAAAAAAGAATTGAAACAGAAGCTCTGGAACTGCATAAAAATGTATGTATAATTCATGGATAAAATTACTATATAAAGAATATAGCTTAATAGGTCAAGATCTTGTTAAAGACTGCAGTTTGTAATAATCTTTGACATCCTGTACCTCCTTGACAGCAGAACAAAGCTCCACAGAATATATTGCCTTCTTTTATGCAACAATATGATAACCAGTGAGGTCTAACACTCTGGATTCATGTTCTCCATATGCCTCCTGATCATTTTTGCACCTCCAAAACTTTTAGTGGCCAACTGATCTCTGGTGATTTTGCTTTTTGATAGCTTTGTGCCTTGGCAACCACCCAGAATAAATCTAAAATCTTTCGTCTTTGCACTCTAAATTTTAAACTTCTAAATGAGCAGTCTTCAGATAAAGACCTGTTTAGCCAGTAGGGAGTTAAGTCACCTGTTGTCTTTTGTCCAATGCTGATTTGATTATTAAATTTTTTCCTTGCTTGAAAAATACATCCCTATGGCATCTTTATTTCATATATTTTCTGCTGAACATGAGTAGCATTGTTCCTTTCAGTCTGCAGGTTATATCAGACCTGAAATAAGTCTGTGTACTTAAAGAACAACAGTATCATCTGTGTCTCAAAGGTAATACTACAAACTTCTAATTCTTTTCTGTAAATTAATTAATCAAAATTTTCTAAGCCACTGATAGGAGAAAACATCCTAAAATATTTTTGTTGGCAAAGGTATCTGGTGAACTGTATGACACAACCTTGCCCTGAAAATCTTGTTTTATCCACTCCTGTTATTTCATTTCATTAGAAGACCTTCAGACTGAAAGTACAACACTCTATAATGAAAAAGTAATACTGGTGATGTACTTAACTCTCACATATTTTATTATTAATATATCTAAAATATTTGGATATAAACCATCCCTTATATTGCAGGTGTTCATTGTCTTTATCAGCATATGTCATTGTTATTCTACCTTATTAGTCTAGTTAGGTTCAGAATTTAGGTTTTGGGGCTTTTTTTCAGAATTCATTCTCTCTTTACAAACTCTAAAACACGTATGTTAGAAGAGACTTATGCACCATTTTTACATTATGACTTAACTCTGTGAAGTAGAATATATCTGGTCTGATCTAAAATACATTCTACAATGCTTTCTAGACTAGGCAGAACCAATACTGAGATTTTTTTCCAGGACAAATCCTTCAGTTGCATTGTTTCTGGTATCTGCTCCTCTGATACAGTCTTAAATATCATGTGATTTAAATACACACGGGAAATCCATCCCAGTGATGAAATTTCTTTCACAATCTGATACTCATTTATCTTCTAACTTCCAAATTTATTTACTACCATTCCAATAAAGAAAATATAAAACAAAAGAAAGAAATGAAAAATTTCAAAAGAACCAAGCTGAATTGTCATCCAAAAATTTAGTAGAGTAAGACAAGATGGTAACTAGTGCAAAGAAACCTGACAATCTAATTTGCACTTATATGAAAGACCTCAGTGCCTAAAACTTGATGTAAAACATATGCAAATCAATCAGGCTTCCTCTTAAAGTTTGGTGTTAAAATAGATTTGTAACTGCTCAGCTTTTTTTTCCTCTTTTTCAGTAGAGGAGTGCTCAGATCAAGAGAGATGTGTGGGTACCTTATTCCCAAAATGCTGCTTCTTTGCCACAGGAAAACTATGAATCTCATGGGTTTATTTTCTGTTCTGTGTTAAAAATACAAATAAATGTACCCACCATTCTGCACTTAAATATCACTAAAACTGCCTAAGAACAAAGTTTAGCTCTCAAACAGATTTTCCTTCCCAGGTTTTGTCTAATCTGCCCAAGTTAGAGACCACAGTGGAGCAGATACCCACAGCAGGCCATGGAGAAGCCCCTGATGGGGCAGGGGGGTGTTCCTGAAGGAAACTGGTCTGTGAAGAGCTCCTGATGGAATAGATTTTTGTGAAGAGCTGCAGCCCCTGGAGAGGGCCAGGAAAGCTGTGAGAGTTAAGATGCATCATCACCATCTGTAACCTCCTCTCCTCACCCCTCTGGGCTGTCCAGTGCCAGAGAGGAGCCAAATGAGCAAAGGAAGTTGAGCTTGGGAAAGGAGGAAGGAAAAGTGTTGTTTTAACATTTGTATTTTAGTTTCCTGACACCTTAATTAATAATTTAAAATGCCATAATTAAATAACTATTTTTCTTGGCAATAAATCAAATTAATTCCCCACCCCACCCCACCCCATTCAAGCCAGTTTTTTCCACAATGGTAATTGGCAAAGAATCTCCCAATGTTTGTCTCAACCCACAAGGTTTCTTATCCTTTTTTTCCTCCCCTTCCCCAATGAGGAGGAAGAGAGAGCGTGGAAAGGGTAGAGGAGTCTGGCTGGAAGCCAAGGCCAACTCAGCACGTGTCAGCTAAGATTGGTTTTCCCCATTATATCACTTTATATTTATCCATGTTGAACTTCATTTGACATTTTATTGCCGAGATACTCTGGCCTCTAAGGTCCTCCTCAAATTCTTCACAGCCTGTTCTGCTCATAAGTGCCTGATATAATGTTGGATCATCATAATTCACATCATATTATCACCACACAGATCATCACTCTTCTGTAGGTCATTTCTTGACAGACTAAACAGAAAGAGTTCCAGGACAGGCTCCTGCACAACTGCTGTGATAACCATGCTGTATTGCAAGGCATGACCTTTTACAGTTATCCTTGAATTCCTGCCTTTTAACCAAAGATTAATGCATGTGAGGGTCTTCCCTCTTGTCCCACGATACTGTGTTTTGGCAGCCTGTGAAAAAGCATTTGTTAAAATATTGTAGGAAATTAAAACAGAATATGTAACTCCTGCCACTTTATCCCTCACGTTTCTTGGCCTCTTTAAACAGCACCTTCAACAGAAGCCATGATTACTCTTCTCAAATAAGAAAAAAAATTACAAAAAAAAATTCAAGGGTTTATTCTATAATTTTTGGTGTTACTATTAATTTTCCCAGTGGAGACCTTAGGTTTGAAATCCCTGAGCATATCTGTAAATTTTCTAAGAACTGCTATTTCATCCTCTGTGTTTTTGTCTTCAAATACCACAAGGTTTTAAGTGAGAGGTTACATGTACAGTGTATTTATTTAATCTGTGTGTTCCTTTAGAACTCTAGAGGCAATATCATCATCAGGTCCTGGTAATTTGTTAGTGTTCATTATGTATATTTGTGTTATAATCTCTTTGCCAGGCAGCTAATGCTTCAGTGATGAGAGCACTTCTTTGTAGCCTGGTAATCCCATGGCATGTTCCAGAAATATTCTCCCTGCCTGTCTGCACAATGCAGGAGATGATTCTCAAAATGGATGGGCACAAACAGCGTTGCATTCTTTCTTTAATTCAATGTATTACTGGTTGTGGGACATCTGAATTCCCTTCCATCCTTTGCTGGTCAGGGTTAAACTTCAAACTTCCAACATTTCAACCCCTCTGTTTTAGGTATTTGAGAAGAGAGCCTTTTGAGCCTCCTGCTGAAACTGCTAGACTTTAGAGAACAACTAAATATTCATTGGGCAAAAGGCTCTGTGATCCTGGTGATTAGGGCATTCATGTGGCAGGGAAGACGTGAGATCCTGACATTCTAATGAATATTTACATAATTTTGTGTGAAGTATTCGCTGGAGCAGAAACAGCAAGTTGCCTGATCATTTACCTATAGAATCATAATTTTTCTTGCCTTTCAGCTCAATTAATTTTTAATTGTTCCTCACAAAGAGGGACAGCCTCAGGAGGAGGAGAATGTCCCAGCACTCTGAAAATTCACCTAATGTTACTTTTCAAAGTCTCTCAAAAACTGAAGAGATTTAAACACGTTGCTTACACTTTCTCAGGGTGCTAGGTGTCCGGAGGGCATCACATTTCCTCTGGTCATAATTTCTGAAAAAAAACAACAATATTTACTTTGTTGACAATTTCTTGGAGGATATAATTTTGGATACCAAATGGAAGATGCTATTACAATCTCTGAGTGGACTACAGGTTATTCCTTATCTTTTTTATACCATGGTCCCTGGCTGGATGTGGAGGTTTCCCATCTTGGTTTCTAGCATTCCTGGTACAAATTCTCAGTGTTTCTGCAAAACTCTGCTCATTTTATTCAGAAGGTTGAGCTTCTCAAGTCTTAAAGTTAGCATTGGTATACATAGAATATGGCAAATACAAAGTACTTGTAATCCTGAGCACACGTGAGCCCTTATGGTGACAATAGTTTTTTTTTTAAATTTTGTCTTACATGAGGCTGAGAAGTTGAAATCTTGACATTCCACCTTCTCTGGGAATTTGGTTGAGAAGTTTAATTTTGCAGGTTAACAATACCATGTTGAAATACTCTGAGGGAAACAAATCCCTACTCCAAGGCCATTTTTGTTTGTTTATATTTTTTTTCCTTTGAGTCTTTCCATTGCATTTTTAGCCAGTTCTTAGAAGCAGCTTCACAATAACAAGTAAAAGGACCAAAATGAAATACCACAAAGCACAGAGAGACATTTACTTACCAAGTTCTTTGTTAAAAATGCTCTCATTTAAAAATCCTTGGATGCTCCCATTTCCCTAGATTCCTAAAAGTACACCTGGATAAACTGAGCAGAGGTTTGCAGAAACCCAGAGGATTTGTGTCCCAGGTATTCATGGGGCAGGGAAGCTGTGAGATCCTGAATTTCCCCAAGATTACATGTACAAAGTACTCATGACAAAGGAATGACAAATGGTGGCTACTGTGTGTGCTTTGAGGTCTGAAATTCTGCAGTCAGTCCTTTTGTGTTACCTACAGTGCCAAACTTGAACTCAAATATTTGACTTACCTGCTGGTTTTGTTTGTTAGTTTGGGGCGTGGGTTTTTTGTTTTTTTTTTTTTTTTTTTTTTTTTTTTTTTTTTTTTTTTTTTTTTTTTTTTTTTTTTCTGTTTTGTTGCTTTTGCTTTTTTTTTTTCTTTTAACAAGAGATGGAGTAAGTCCCTTTGGTGGGACTTTTCTTGCTGGTGGCTCATCCATGGTACCAAATCCAGAGTCCTGCTGTGCTGCAAACATAAACTAGAGATTTTCTGTGGCTTGAGATACTGGAATGAGCTGAGCTAATGAAGCAGAGGGAATTCAGAACCTGTCTGACTACAGAGAAAGTGTGTTCATGAGACTGTCAAGTATTTATACTCATGTATTAATTGCCTCAGATGAGCTGCTCACCTGGATGAGCTGTTTATCCAGACACCTGTACCAGCTTCTTGCAGTGATGTCTAGGCAGTGCCCTTCTAACAGGTCTTGAAATTATGAACTTGTGCTTCTTAATGATTTTCCATTCAGCCTTATGTTTAATCACAGGTAAATTAATGTAGTACACCCTGATATTGGTTGTTTCCAACTGCACCCTCTCACTGTCAAAGTCAGGTGTCATCTGGCAAAAAACCCTAAAGTAGTGGCACAAATCCAACAGTACAGAGAGAGAGGGGAAATAGAAAATCTGTTTATCACTTCAGACTGCATGTATAGAGATTTTGCCTCTCAGGAGAAAAACTATCAAGTACAAGTGGTTATTGCTGAAGAGGAGAGGAGTAGTGAGAAAAGCAGATTTGTTTTAGACAAGATTTGGAGGGTCTTTACTCTCTTACTGTAACAAAAAATAGAAACCTGGTCTATCTTCTACTATAAGATAGTAGAAGTGGCCAATTATCTTCAATAATGTTAAGCCCAAGAAAAAATAGAAGCAGAGAAAACCACAACAAAAGACCAGAGATGGCATCTGAGATTGGTTCAGTTATATCTGAGATTATTTTTTCCCTGTGACACACTGAACATGACATCTGACACAAGACTCAAAAGATCTCAACCCAATAAATGAGATTTGGACTGGTCTTTGACCCATAATTTCAAATTTTCAGTCTTGAACATTCCTGGTTTATCTCAGCCTATGTTCCAGCACGTTTTGTATTCCCTAAGCCCATGCAAGGTTTCCAAAGGAGGATTTCTAATCCTGAGTAGCCCAGGGAACCCCATATCACAACTCTTGCAAGTGCATGGACAAAATGTGTTTATTGGTTCCTATGTGCCCCAGAAAATGTAGCAGTGGCTGCTTTTCCAGGGCAAACTCAGGGATGTGGCAGCAGAGCAGCAGCCAGCAGAAGTTTGGAAGGTCTGAGCTCAGTTGTGTCTGCTTAACAGGACTCAACTCCCCACTCTTGTGGTTTTGGCAAGTAGGTCAGCCAACATATTCAAGGCTGCTTGGAGGGAGGGCAGGATGCCTCATCAGAGCCAGATGAAATACCTTGCAGTATGCAGAAAAAGAATTCAGAATCCACTGGAATGGAAAGGGAACATGAAAACAATGGCAGCTGCCACAGAAAAGCTGGGGATGTCCTCTGGGAGGACAGGGAGGCTTCAGCTCCACTTCCAAAGGCTCTTTATGTGATTGTTCCCAGTTGTGTTTTCATGTAAAATGCACCTCCTGTTATCAGGGATTGGGGCCTCAGTCTGTTTCTGCCCACTGTCACCAATAAGTGCTGTAAGCATTAGAGTGCTCTGTGAAGTGGGAATTCAAATGGTCCCAAGGACTCTGGGTCAATCCCCCCTCATAAAAGTTGTATTAGGCTCACTAATGTCTCCAGGTATTGAATTAAAGACCATCAGTACAAGTTATCTCCTCTACAGCTTTTGTCCCTCACAACAGATGCTCCTTCTAACCAGCTCTTGGCAACGATATCATCCCTATTTATCATCTTCAGGCTTTCTTTTTCCAAGCCACTCTAGCAGAATCTACAGAAGGTTCACAGAGAAGACACAGCTGGTGTCTCAGCTGCCTGACTCCTAAATGGCCTGAGCCAAAGGCAGAGCAGCCTGCCAACTCTCTGGAGCCAGAGCTGCCTTCCTGTTCACTATCAGATTTATGCAAATATCCTGGCACTGCTCTAAAAATACCTGGATTTAGTCAGGGGAGGCAGAGGAGTGTAGAAGGCTCACACCCTGCTCTCCCATCAACACCTGCCTGCACCATGTGTTGTAGTTGAAGCCACACACTTAAACCAGGGCTGTGTGGTTACCTGGGCACAGGTTTATTTCATGACAAAACAAAAAAACCCTCTTGAACCACTCCACAAAAACACAGGTTCTGTGTCAGAGAGGAAGAATTTCACTCTCTGCTTGTTGCTCACAGGTGCACTCTGAGCTTGTGGCTGCAGCCAGCCAAGAGGGATCAATGCACAGACACAGGGGAGGAAAGATGCTGTGCTTGTGTTTCCTGAGGGATAATCAATAGTGCCAGGTAGAAACTCTGAGACGTGCAGAAACTGAGCTGCATCTCCTTGGAGATGAATGGCTCACTGTAGCTCTGGTCAGCCATAAGTAATTTTGGTAAAGAGACTGATAATTAGATTTAAATTATTGACACTTGTAGGGAACAGACTGAAATATCCCTTTCTTTCTTTGGTGTTTTTCTGTGACTGTTTGGGGAAAACATGAGAATTGTTCCATAGGATCATCCAAGTGGCTTAATGTTGATCTTTATATAGGCTATAGGTTGCATTCTGGCTTGGACTATATGCTTGGCATTTAACAATCTGAAAGTTTATGGTCTTTTCTTAATTTTAAGGATGGAAATCCTAAGACTTGTGTCAGATAATAAAGCTTGTAATATTAAATCAAATTATAGTTTTTTTTCCTCCAAGAAATGAAGTTTTGCTTGCTTTTGTTTTTCTCTAAAAGGCAGTAAACAGGCTGTAGATCTGGATATTAGGAGAAAACAAGATTATGCCCCAGTCACCAGCCTCTGGAGGAGATGATTGAGAATAAGGAACAACCCATGTGTCTCTCCCTTGCTGACAGGTTTATAAGTGGAAGGAGTAATGGAGACACTACAGTGAGTTGGTGAAATCATTTTATACTCTGCCAATATATAGCTCAGAAACCTTTTTCCAGGCTACAGTTCAAGGAAAAAGCTCTGACCAAGTGTTACAATCTGTAAACATCAACAGTTTCAGGGGTGAAACTATTTACTTTGTACAAAGGTACATTTGAAATTTACCATCTGGAGTTCAATGAAAAAATGTCACTAAAGGAACCAATCCCTTAAATCATTAAAAGCACATAAAATCAACCAATTCTTCATCAATCACTGTGACTACAGTAATTTTTGGAGGTTGTGAGGGACATGTCTTTTACAGAGCCCACAACTGGTCCTCAGATCTGAAACTTAAACTCCCTCATCCAAGCAGAATGTCCTCATTATTTGCATATAAATACACTATTCTGTGAACAACCTGGACATCATTTATTACCCTTTGGCAGGCAAGGGAGGACCTGTGACCAGAACAGTATGTCTAAACTTCTAAACAGCAATTCAGTGAAATTTAGAGGTTGTCACAGATCTCCCTTCCTACTGACATGAAGGCATTTTCCAGCAGGTGCTATTTGGTTTCCTATCAGGAGCAAGGATCTCTCCCCAGTTCCCATGGATTTCATCTCTCTAGTTCTTCCTGCAGCCATGACAGAAACAAACTCCTATTTACCTGGCAAATGACAGCTTTGCTTTTCTGAACGCAGCAACTCTCTGTAGTGCAGCTTTGAATAAACAAAAAAGTTCAACTCTTTCATCTGGGCTCACCCAAGAATACTGGATGCATTATCCTGTAGTGCCACCAAAGTAACACAATTTTTGCACTGCAGGTAGCAGCCATTCCCCTGAAATGCACTTTTTGAGGGAGTTCACATTATCATGTGTGTTTCTTTTCCTAGAAACAACACAGAAACCAGCATGAATTGCTGTAAGATATATTGAGGGGTATCCTGCTGTTCTGTGAAGTACTTCCATGAAGGCCTGTTATTTCCAGAGCACCATAAGTGAATAAAAAACCTTGCAAACACACACACAGAGACCTGGTACCTGCTGGGAGAAACTGATAGGGTAGTTCAGACAAGTGATAAGAAGCCAGGTATAAGAACTCACATTTTATACACCAGGCAAATACAACACTTTAAATTTTATTTTTTGAAGGGCACATTACAGTTCTGTCCATCCTTTTGTTTGCCTTCTACTTTTTTTTTTTTTTTTTTTTTTTTTTTTTTTTTTTTTTTTTTTTTTTTTTTAATTAAGAAGATGATGAAATCTGATGAGGAAGAGAGCCATGAATTTGTATCATGAAATAAAATCCACCTCCCCTTTCATCCCATATTGCAGATTTCCTGACCTCTCTGGAGAAAATGCTTCTACCTGATTTCCATGCAGCAGAATTTCTGAACCATTCATTCTGAAAGCCCTGCACATCCCACATCATCTGTTCCCTTCTTGTTGCATACATAAACTCATCAGATAGGAGAGGAGATGAATACAATTTAAGTGAGAGGGTTGCAGAGCAATCTCCTAAATGCCAAGAGAGAAATGCAAGGCTTCACTTCTGATTAGAAAGGTTTGCTGGTTGGTATCTCTAATTGATTGGCTTTGCTCTCAATGTGTGTTTTAGTTTTAAAAAGAATTGAGTGATCCAGCTAAGCAATACTGTGGATATTTAACTTTGCAGAAAAATGCAGTCTGCTTTTTTTTGATCTTTCAGCAGTCAAATTCTCTTACAGTGAAGTAAATAGTTTGCTTGAAGTGGAGTTAACTAAACAGCCTAGGGCATAAATTATGGAGGTATTTGGTTTATAGGGTAGAATCAACCTCCCCTTTTCAAGTATGGACCCTAATCTATACTTGCTAGTCATTATTTTGGGGAAACTCCAGGTAGCCTTGTTGGGATGCCCTCAGCCCCTTTATTCTTTGGCACGTGGGTGTGCATAGCACAAAGGCTTCTGCTTTTAAGGATAGGAGGCCATGAGTTCTACACACACTGTGTTTCAGAGGTGTAATTACAGTTATTTCAATGAAGCAGTTCCTGGATGGTTTCTGAGCAGGTAATAGAGAGAAGCAGCTTTGGCAAATGGCAAGAACACTGACAATTTCCAAGAAGTGGTTTTCATTATTGCCTGATCAAAGTGACTGATGAGTACCCTCGTACAGGTCCTATTTCAATTTTGCAGAAAGGGATATCACACCTTTTTATAATATTCTTTGAGACATTTTGATGAAAAAAGCTCTGTAAAAGCCAAGCAGAATTGCTGATATTACAAGTGGACCACATGCAGAAACGAATCCTTTTCTTTTGAATTTAAAAGATTGTATTCAATCACTTTGTTTTTTCTGTCTCATTGTACTGTGTATATTGTATGGTTTGCTTATTACAACAGTAAAGCCATGCTGAGATTGCTTCCTGCAGAAATACTTCCCTGTTCAGAATACATTTGAGCTACTTGAGAATATTCAGGTAATTATCTACCTGTTTGCTTTCTCTGTAGGAAAACCTTATCACTGTGACCCCTGGAGTGTAGCCTTTCTCTCTATTGGTACTTAAATTTGACTTCCTGCCTTCAATGCAGAAGTGAAGACCAAAAATACCTGAAACAGGCTGTTCTCATGCTTGTCACAGAGCAAACAGAAAATGGACTTAACATGAGAAAAAAGCTGTTTGGAGGTTAACAGTTTAACTTTGTCCTCAGAGATATGCAGAAAAAAATTAAATTATTTTTATTTGGAGCTAATCTGGATAAGGCAGACTCCTTATCATAATAGTTAGAGATATTTATGCAATCTAAAAGGCTTTAAAAAGCTATTTTAACAGGTGGCTGCACAGTGACAAATGTACACTCACATCAGTGGCATCAGCCTTTATTTTATAGGGCAACTGCAGCTGTAATATCCTCCAAAACCTCCCCTTAATTGATCTAAATGGTGCAACATCCTCTACAGAGAGGGGAAAGCATTAATGAATTATTTTGCTTTAGAACCAAAACCCCTGTAATTTATTTTTCCACCTTTTTCCCTTTCTTAGTTGATGTGTCATAACATTGGAAGTGGAATGATTTTATTCAGGGGCTAGGTCAATAGCCATGAGTAAAAAGAAGAGAAGCAAAGGCTTCTCCCTAAATAAACAGAAAGATTAGAAACCTTTTGCACAATTCAAATACCAGGGAAGTACAACAGTTGCCAATGAAGGTTAATCTAATAAGAGCAATATTGATTCTTGGATATTATTTCTATTATTGTTAGATTAAAATTAGTGAAGAACTTCCCACTTCACATTTCCCTGAAGTACTAAAAACAATGATCACGTTACATTTGAAAATCAGCTAGAGCTGTTCCAGTGAAAGTATAAAAATCCATTTACTTCACACCTCCTTAAATCCTCTTAGTGCCATAACAGATTAGTGTGTGAGGAGGAAGCAGGAGGTTTTATTTTAATTGGACTGGATGTTGGCTCTCTCAGGGAGGTTTGATGAAGAGGTGAAGATCTCAGGAGGGAGGGTCCTCAGTGAGAAACCTTCTGGTGAGAGGCCTCTTTTTAATGGTTTGACAAGTGCAGGGAAGGACACATTCATTTTATGAATGTTGCATTTTGTGACTCTAAAATGAAGGGAACTGTATTAACATTGGCTTTGAATGCTCTGCACTAATACTGGTTTTGACTGAAGGGATCTGCATGAACATTGGCTGTGTCATAGTGATTTTTGGGGGAAGAATATTCCCCTCATTAAAGTATAAGCATATATGTCAGACTTTGGATCAACAGAATTAAAGTAGTAGCCTTCTTATACTGCTTCTTTCAGAAAACTAATTAATAGCTGACTCCTATCAAACCAAATAAAAATGATCAATATGCAGAACGTTTCTTTCTGCAGCAATTATTTTCATTTCCAATTTCAGGTGCAGTAACCAGTAGCCTTTAGTTAGAGCTGCCCAGCAGTGTTTCTTCTTGCCTGATTACAATCTCTCAACAATGTTTTCTATTGTTTTCTTATAAACTATAGAAACATTTAGGTTGGAAAAGCCTTCTAAGGTGACCAAGTCCAACCATTCCCCCAGCACTGCAAAGGTCACCACTAATCCATGTCCCCAAGTGCCACATCCACACTGCTTTTAAATAACTCTGGGGTTCTGTGGAGCCAGGATTCAAATCTATTTGTTTGCTTGGCTTATTGTACATGGCTTTCATATCCACCTTCAGTATTGCAAAAGTGAACTGTTTAAAAACAATTTATCATAACTTATTTTCTGCACTGGGGACAGAGATAGGTGTCACACAATGTTGAGTCATTGAGACAGAAATCATGATTTTCATATGGGCATTTCCCCCTTCCTCACCCCTTAGGAAAGTCATTTTATTTCTTCAGATTCCTGTCCAGAAGAAATGCAAAACACTGATTACTTCTCTTTTCTGAACAATCTGAAGTCCATGAAAACAAGCAGAATGATGTCCCCCACATGTTTGTGACATCTGGAATCACCTTGTCAAGAAATATGCAAGTACCTGGACTTATCAAGATGTATCAGAAAGAAATTTTTAAATCAATACCACTATTTAGGACTTCTGGGAATGGAAGATAAAGTGCATCTGTACATAGATAAGGACACTCAAATGTAGCTTTTTTATTCCTATTAGAAGGGAAAACCCAGGTACAATACAGAGGAAGGGTGCATCTGAATTAGAAAAATCAAAACCCTAATAACAAACCAAACCCAAAAACCCTCCAACAAGTCACCAAATAAAAATAAACAAAAACCCCACAATAAAAAACAAAGGTAGCAAAACCAGGAAAGCAAACCCTCCCAACAGTTCAGGGAAGCCACAAAAAAGTGTCAGCCCCCATAAACTAATTAATTGAAAACTGGGTGACATTTAGATTCCCTGCAGCCTTAAGAGGGTCTGGCTGGCTGCCATGGGAATGAGTCACTCCATTCCTCTGGGTATAATTACTGTTACCACTAGGCAAAACATCTCAAATATTTTACTGATCTCTTGCCTGAAACAATAATCCTCCAGCCACCCTCCAGAAGCAGGTTTTGAGATGTGCATCATCACTCTCCAGCTGCCATCTGTCTTGGCTTGCAATGCAAGATGTAACCAAAAGCATGTGAGATATAGATATAAATATAGATATAGATATAAATATAGATATAGATAGATACAGATATAGATGATATAGATAGATATAGATATAGATGATATAGATTAGATATAGATATAGATATAGATAGATGATATAGATATAGATATAGATATAGATAGATATAGATATAGATATAGATATAGATATAGATATNGTTAATTGATTTGGATATGATGCAGATAGGAATTGCAACCCAAGACACCATCTAAGCTTCCTCTATAGTTTTAAATCTGAGTGCAGCCTTCTCCCCATTCCCAAATGATCTGGTAGTGGTAGGCCTTTTAAACCCCAGCAAATAAATGGCTTTTAGCCACATGTAAATTCAGGGTTTTTTTGTGACTCAGAGGAACAAAGAGTCAGCAGTTCTGTATGGAAATGTTGGCTTGATTCCTTTTGCTCTAAGGCATTTGCTGTTCCAGTTGGGTTTCCATCTGCCAAGGCTGAAGGACTGGCAAATTCCTCCTCACAGGATCCCTGTGGATGTCCAGGGTTTGCCAACCTTCCCAGCCTACAGGCCAGGAGTGCAGGGTGCCCTGGTGAACAACCTGTGTTGGTTTTGGGAATGGTTGCTGTTTCTGGAAATGGAAAATAATCTGTCTGTACCAGTAAATCTCGGAAAAACAAAAGGTACAGTCTGGCCTAAACTGCCCCTATATGTTCACCTAAATCAAAAGCTCACATGGTATCTTGGGATACAATTAATGAGTGAATAATAATATTTAAATAATAATATTAAATAATAATATTTAAACCTTCTAATTAAGCTCTTACACTCAAGCATTTGTGTTAGATGTGTAGTTTTCCATTGCCTCTGAAATGCACCTTGTATGAGCAGGAAAAGCAGGGGCCATAGGAGGTTTCTTATCCTTCCTGCTTAACTCTCACAGGAAAAATCTGCCCAAAACTGAGAACCTCCAGGCTGCCTTCCTTCATGGATATTTTTAACTAGGCACTGGTCTTAGAGGGAATGAGTGGCTATTTCAATATACCCCAAATAATCCAGTAAATTTGCATGCTAGTTCCAAATTCAACACTGTACCTACTTTATGGTGAATTATTGCCAGTCATATCCACTGCTGCAAGAAGTGAAAAAATGAACCTGTGCCCTCTGCAGGGCAAAGGGGCTGAGTTTGTAGCCCACAGCACCAGAGATTTCAGGGCTCTCAACTTCAGCATGTTTTGGCCTCTGGAGACTACCCACTTAGCTGTTTTCTCATCTGAGCATGCATAATAATAATTGTAATTAAACCTCCCCCCCTCCCTTTGGGGTTTTGGGTATAAAAGGTAGAAAAATCTTATTTATTAGAGACTTGGAGATAAATCTTTGTCCCAAACAATGGATCACTACCCTTGGTTCTGGTAAACAAATCACCAAGCCAGCAAAACCTGACCATTTAGATTAATGAGACTGGTTTCATCTTCAGTTTCAAACAGAAACAAACAAAATCAGGACAAACAAAGCATGGTTTTTCGTTGTTTTTCTTGTGTTTAAAGCGTCTTGTATACAGAAACAACAAACTCAAAGCTCTCAAGGCTGAAGCATGTGAGATTTATTCTGCTTCTTCAACCACAAAGGGATCCTTTTCTGCCTTCTGGCTTGAAAACCTCCTGGTCATGAGTATGGGCTCATCTTCTTCTTTGGTCCTGACATTTTTCTGGTTTTGCCTGAGGAACCAGAGCCAGGGTGAAGTCGTTTAGGGTTTGTACTTGTTTAATTTGCTTTCTTTTAAACTAACAGGGCCTCTGGGCACTTGAGAGAAGACAGCACTGTTGTAGTCACTTCTGATATTCTGGTTTTACCTGTTTATTACTTATTTCTTTTCCTCCAGCAATGCCATCTACTTTATGTTGTACCTCAAATTCACACTTGCTCACATATTTGAAGAAAGACTCCATAGTTGCTTGGGGGTTTGTTTTGTTTTGTGTGTATGTGGGAGGGTTGTGCATTTTTTGTTGTTGTTGTTGTTTGTAGCTTTTATTATTAGTTTGCTTGGGGGTTTTTTGTTTATTAGTTTGTTTGGGTTTTTTTGTTTGTTTGTTTATTAGTTTGTTTGAGGTTTTAGTGGGTTTTGTGTTGGTTTCTTTTTTGTGTGTGTTTGGGTTCTTTGATTTGTTTGTGTTTTTTTTGGCAGGGATATGGATCACATCCTCTGAATTGGATTCTCCTATTTATGTATAGACACACACACATTCATGTATAACCACATGCATACATGTCCACATTAAATTTAAAATAAGAACTGGAAATACTAATTGCTTTTCTTAAAATAATATAAGAAGACCACCTAATTATCCATGGCAAGCATTGTCTGGAAATTGCACAAATAATAAAATGTGGATCTAAAATTAAATCTCTCCACGTAGCAATTTTTACATTTTACTCAGAAGAAACTAAAGAAGTAATCCTTTATAATACAGGAAAAAATATCAATAAAATTGTCAAAGACCTTGATTTTCTTCATTCAGTTTTTTTACTGAAAATAGTTGAGACTAATTTCTCTTCATTCTGTCGTGGCACAAGTGTGTAAACAATATAAGACCAAGATCCCAAATGAGAATCTTGTACATACAACATCTATTTTTCTGTGTAATGTACAGATGTGATCCCAGGGAACTTTCTCACTGTTTAGAAATTTATAGAGATCCATCAATATTCTGTTGGAATTGGACTAGGTTTGTGTTGTATCTTCTGTGTTGCTGATATTTATGTGAGATGCAGAATTGACTTATTGCCTTTTAATTATGTGCTGTTAAGCAATCAATAAACAGCTTTGATCCCGATTTGTTTGAATTTGTACATCCAAGTGTTGCTTTTTTCCCATGACCCTGATCCATGGAAGAAAGAATCCTTGCACCTAAGTTTTAATATTTAACTGAGATGCCAGCTGAGGGAATTGATCACCCTGAGCTCCCTTCAAGTAGGCAATGGGACATCCTGGTTTGTTGGAATTCCTGGCTCTTTCCTGCTCCAAGGTCAGGGTAAGTAAAACTCAGGAGATGTTTTTGAAGTCTTACTCTGAAGTTTATTATCCTTATCTATTACAAACTCGTGAGATGTGAGCTCTCTCTAACAAGTTGAGAAAGTGATCCCACAATGGTGTCTGTTCAAGGCTATTTAAATCCCAATTATCCAATAAACAGTTGACATCTATATTATTTATGCTTCTAATCCAATTGTGATCACTGGAAACCTGCAATGAGAATCTCTTTCACCCAGTTACAGAAAGCCCAGATTTGTGATAGAAGAAGGAAGAAGAAGGTGCAAAAAAGTCAACTAATCCACACCCAAAATCTCCATCTTGGCTCCCATATATCACCATGCACTAAAATCCCAAATCTAAGTTTTTTCACCATGTGAGATCACACAATGCTACCCAAACTACATCCCCATGATCCCAGTCCTATCACTCATTTTTGGAAGACTGTTTTAAGGCCTCAGGTCAAAAGCAGTGCTTCCCTGAAGTTCTATGCCTGTCAGCACAGAGTCCAAAATTCTCAGCAAAATTCTAGAGTTCCCACACTGGTTCTGGAGATTTGTGTCCTGCATTGCCTGCATGGCCCCCACGATTGCAGGGAGAATCTTCAGGCACCAAGTTTTTGGGAAAATGCCCCAATCAAGTGCTGGATCAGTCCTGGAGTTTGTCTTAGGCTGGCCTATTTCTGGGCTGGAAGAAGCTCTTGCCCTTTAACTGGGATCCACAGCCTTTAATTTAGGAAAAACAACTATTTCAAGACATCTACAGGCAGCCCTCATTTGCTGAATAGCTCAGTAGGCAGATGCTGTGATCTGAAGCTGAAAAAGCTTAGATCCCAAATCTGGTTATGAGCACTTGGATATATTACTTTATGCAAATCACTTTATTATCAAAACTCTGGAATCCCATATGGCTGGTGACTGTTTTATTAACACTTATAAAAATGAATTAAGGAATTCTTGGGAATACTCCTGACATTGGAACATGACTGTAGATGTGCTTTAATTGCTCATCTCTGGCACTGTTTTGGCCCATAGTTTGTATGGAAATTGGCAGTTCGGGAGGATGAGGAGGGTTTATTTACATGCCTTACAGTGAGACAACAATCCCAGGAGCATTTGACATCCCCACATGCCCATAACCTGAGCTGGCATCTGATTTATAGGAAATTCTAATTGTTTGTTGGAGTGTGCTAAGGGAAAGCTGGGTGTTGCACCATGGAATTCTAGCAAACTACAAAAGCTGTGGATGCAGCAGTGTTAAAAAACGAATACTAAGTGTCCCAGTCTCTGCAGGTGTATATTCCATTATACCAGATCACCTTCATGAGCTAAAACCTGCTAAAAACTATTAGAAAATCACATCTGTGTAGAGGTGAGGAAGGGAATCAGGTGTGTTCTCTGCTGCCAAAGCCACCTGACAGACACACCTTTGTTGAGATTGTGAACAAACCTCACCTGCTGTCACTGGGAGCAACACAAATACAGCCTTGTGAAAGCACAAACAGAGGGGTTAAGCAAAGCCTCACTCTCAAAGTTCATTCTACTGAGGTAAAACCAACTTGTAACAATGAGGGATGAAGAGCTGTGTTGTTTTGGGGTTTTTTTGGGGTTTTTTTTTGTTTTTTTTTTTTTTTTTGTTTTGTTTTGTTTTGTTTTTTTGTTTTTTTTTGTTAAAAGAAATCCTACAATAAGTTCAGCACTTTTTATGCATATAGCTAGAATTATCACTGGTTTCATAAGTGACAGAAAAAAAGCCAGGGAACCAGGAGAAGACAGCAGGTCAGACAGAGAAAAATCAGTGAGACAGCCTGCAAAGAGCATGGCAGCAGTGGGACTTTTGACTTGAGAATTAAACCTGACAACAACAGGTCCACAACACCCCCCAAAAATCATCAGCAGCATGTTCAGCACTAACTGGCAGCCCTGCTGACATTTTACTGACCTGCCCCACTGAGACTCCAGGTGATGGGAACTGAACGTGCATGGTACTAAATGACTTTTTACTTCTGGCAAATCAGTAGGGAACCAAAAAGTAAATTTGCCAATAGCTTGCTATTCTCTGTGGCAAAATCCATGGCTTCTCATGCCTCCCACTGTGAACATAAATTCATTTGAAAAACAAACAACATAGAAGAGGGGAAAATAGGCTCTTAATGCAAATTTCCTTGTACGGAGCAAATAAAAAGGCTAAGAATAAGTGATAGTAGTGTAGACTCATGACTTTGTCAAAAAGTGTCTTATTGAGTATCATTCCTCCAGAAATGGCATCTACTTTATGTTGTAACTCAAATTCACACTTGTTCACATATATGAAGAATGGGTTGTTGTTTTTTGTTGTTTTTTGGGTTTTTTTGTGGGTTTTTTTTGTTTTGTTTTGTTTTTTTGTTTTGTTTTTGTTTTTGTTTTTGGTTTTTGTTTTTTTGTTGTTGTTGTTGTTGTTTTGTTTAGTTGTTGTTTTTATTATTAGTTTGCTTGGGTTTTTTTATTGTTTGTTTGGGTTTTTTGTGGGTTTCGTGTTGGTTTTTTTGTGTTTGGGTTCTCTGATTTGTTTGTGTTTTTTTGGCAGGGATATGGATCACATCCTCTGAATTGGATTCTCCTATTTATGTATAGACACACACACATTCATGTATAACCACATGCATGGTTACAAATTAAATTATTTGTTAAGACATTACAGGAATTTCTTTCTTTCTTTGTGCAATTGTGGATTATGAATCTTCACTTTTATGTCCATTTTCAGGTCAGCAAATTCTCTTATCTTTGAATACCATATAATAAAGTCACCAATTGATTTGTAACTTTTTGAAGTGTCATGTTTTCATCTCTCCCTCTTCCCTCCATCTAAGTTCCTTCTCACAGTGCCCACATTTTAGATCAAGATTAATGATTTATGGTAAAACTTAGTTCAATTTATTTTAGTTTTATGAAGCAAAAAATCCCCCTGAGGTTTTTTTTTGGAAGGTTCATCCTTGTAACACAAACCTGTAACACAAATCCCATTGTGTACCTGAGAGGGCCCATGCTGGTGAACTACCATCCTGTTAATCACAGGACACAAAATGCTTATTTCACAAACATAAAAATGAGATAGAAAGAAGACTTAGAGTTACAGCTATTTAATGAGGTACCACTCAAATTACAGCTATTTAACGAGTCACCATTCATCAGCAGGGCTGTGATAAATGATTGTGTGTACATATATTCCTAGGCCATGACATATAGGAGATAATGTACATTATTTCTTGTTACAGGATGCCAGAGCACTGTCACAGCAGGTTGCCATAGCTCAGCTGAGACATGATAACTTATTGAATAGTAATTAATGGTTACTATTGGTCTGGTCTAGACAGCTGAGGAACTGCAAGGACACACTTGGAAGAGCACAGGATTCAAAAGAAATATTGGGCAGCCACTCATGGGATTTGCAGAAGAGATTCTATGTTAGGCAGTGAGAAGAACAGTATGTTAAAATATTGAATAAATATATTTCCTATATTAGTTAAACTCTATCTGTACATTAATTTCATGTTTTTCTATTGCTATGAATAACAAATAATGCTGAAAAACGCAGGTAGAAAAATAATGAATCACTCCATACTTTTCTGTGCAATTCCACATAAGTTAATGCATGGGACATCATTTTTCTCTGGTTAGATGATACATTGCTTAGAGGTTGAGTAAAATTTGTATTTTAAACCTCTGTTTTGCAATAGCAGCCTTTTCTACACTAAATAGCTATTTCAGTTATTTAAAGTCTAAATAATGGGTTTCTCTTGTTTGTCTATGATAAGAAAATTAAAGTCTAAGTGCCCAGATAACCTGCTGGTCACACCTCACACACGTGAGGGAAAATCTCTCTGGCTGATGAAGCAATCCTGGCTGTGATTTGTCTACAGAAGTGTTTTACTCAAAAAGCCCAAGGGCTATTTCAGACAACAGCATTTTCTCTTTCAAAGGTACCCCAATTGAAATACTAAATCCAAGTGCAAACAAGCAAGAGAGTGATCTTTTTCTGTGCAAAATCTGTTAAAAATTAAAAGCACAGAAAAAAATAGATTCATTTCATCAGCAAGGCCAGCAGATGTGGCTGAGGTTCTGTGGTCAGACAAGTTGCTTTTGAAATGTGTAATAGTTTGTGTAGTTTATCCAGGTCTTGGATAGTCAGGCATTTCATAGAAATCTCATATTCAAATGTACCTAGGAAGTACAAGGAGGAACACTAAATATAAGATTATATTTGTCATTCTAGCCCAGAGGACCATATATGTGTTTCAAGATGGATATTTGGGAATAATAAATGGATAACTCCTTTTAAAGAGGAATCCTAAGATGTTTCATTGATGACCAGTGCAGGCACCCCTATGACAACTCACATTTTCTGTTCCTTTGTGTTCCACTGAAACTTTCCATGTGACCAAAGCCTTACCCTAAGTGTCCCAAGAAGTTCTCCTTTATAACCTGGCTTCTAACAGATGTCAGGTCATCTGATCTGAAGCACTGACAAAGCTGGACATCATGCAGATAGCTGAATGAATGTAATTTGCCAATTAAAGGCATTATAACTCATTTTTATATTCAAAATTGTTATTATTTGCTGTGTACAAATTGTTATTATTGTACTGTGTACAAAAAAAAATGCTCTCACAAGTGATCATCTAAATATTCAAAGAAGGTTTCAAGAAAGTACTAACTCAGATAAGCTCAGGACAGAAAATCTTGGTTATATCAGTAAGAAAACAGGGCCTGGATAAGGGTTTGTCCACACCCAGGGGCAAGATTTTGACAACAAAGGTATTTTTGGAAATAGTTGGTATAAAACAAAATTCCTCTGTGCAACATAAACATGCTGCCCTGAAGGGATTTGGTTTTCTTGTTTTCAGAGAGGAAAAAAGGTTTTAGCCAAAGGGACATCAGCTCAGCCATGCCTCCTGGCATCAGAACCAGGCAACATGGAAAGCTCCTTGCCAAACAGCAAAGAAACATCCACAGACTAGGAAAAACTGCACAGAATTCTGAGGCTGTTGAAAGGTCTTAGCTTTAGCTGGGGTTCAGCTTTTATCACTGTTCTGGAGTCTTTGAGATGATTTTTCTTTGCAATGGTGTTTTTTTAGGAAAAGGTTCTTCCCCCAGAGGGTGTCTGGGCACTGAAGAGGCTCCCCAGGGCAGTGGTGACAGCACCAGCCTGGCAGAGCTCAAGGAGTGTTTGGACAATGCTTGGGGCACAGGGTGTGACCCTGGGGGATGGTGCTGGGCAGGAGCTGGGCTGGATGATCCTTGGGAGTCCCTTCCAACTCAGCTTGTTCTGTGATTCTGTGATTCTGTGATTCTGTGATTCTGTGATTCAGTTTTCCCTTAACTCTTTGTGATCTGGAAGAGGAGGTCCCATGAGACCCTCTCTGTTCCCCTGATGGAGAGGGAGACAGGAAAAAAAGAACTGTTCTAGGTCTTTTTCTAGGTCCTGAATACCCTGATTATTGCAACTAATATGCAGTCTGAAATCAGATTAAATGGAATTAAAGAAATAGAGAAACTGAAAAATTTTGCTAGTACAATTTTTGGTAATATAATTTTAGAAATAAAAGAGCTTTGACCCTGAGGGGATGGTGTCAATATCAGTCATACCTAAGGCAATGGCAAATGATGGATCCCTCAGGAAGGAAGGGAGTGCCTCCTTGAATGCACCTGACACATCACCCTCAGCCCAGGGAGCACTCACTGCCTCCACTGACAGTGGCTGACTGCACAGAAAAATAACATTTCTCAGCACTGAAATAAAGAAAGTTAGTCAGAGCTAGAGTGAGCACAGAGCTGCCTCAAAGTGGAGAGGAGCTATTTCTGAAAGATTATTCTGCCTGGACTTTCTCAAGGTCCTGTTGACTTTCTGTTTCTTTTTGTAGATATTCTGATTCCTACAAATAGGATATAGCTGAGTACTTACACCTTTCACAAACAAAAAAGGGGTTCAAAAGTGTGTTAGCAATCCAATTTATCAGAATTTGTTTTATCTACTGTGCAATCCATGATTTATAATTTAAATCCCTGTGCTGTGTAGACTCATCTCTCAAAGGAAATAGTGTCTTGACCATAATGGCCTACTATTTGCAAGATTCATCTCTGAAATTCAAAGCTCTTTCCTTTATTGGAAATACTGATGGTTTTTTTTTGTGAAGATGTCTCCAGATTAAATTCAAATAGTAAAGAAATTACAAACAGTCCAATTCCCTTAATAACAAGAGGAAGAAAGTAGTGCTGACGTTAATTTCCAACTTAACTGATTAAATGTAATCTTGCAAATTTTATGAGTTTTACTCTAAAACAAAACAGGCAGATTTTAATGAAGCATCTCTTTCACTAATGGCTATGCATTCAAAACATATTAAAGAAGGAAATGGTTCTGTAGCAAAATTAGATTAATTTCCATTGATGAAGTAAATGGAAATGAAATTAAGTGAAGGATACCTTTGTCGTTTAGTCTATGAAACTTCAGTAGACTGACATTCCCTGACTTCTTGCAGACATCACATTGACATGAAACACTGGGGTCATGAATACTTAATGATGATCTGAAAAATTATTTTTAAATATATAAATACTTAACTTTGGACATACTAATGTCACTGACAGGTTCCAAACATACCATTTCAGGCCAGTGTCTGTCTAGCTGTTAGATAAAGTCTCCTTTAATGCAGATTTTGCAGTTTACTCATACAACATTTCCTTGTGCTTCAGTAACTGTATCAATAGAAATTTTATCAAAATTTCCAGATCTCCTTCTTTTGATATTTGACCATTACTGCTTGCCCTATCCACTATGGAGAACACTTTATTTATTCTTACTTTTTTTTTTTTTTTTTTTTTCCTGCAGTTGCCTTTATAAATGATTACCGTTTACTTGTTGCCCTTGGGTTTTGTATTCCCTCTTTTCCCAAGCTCTAAAAATTCCATTTCCTTCACTGCCCTGTGAGTGCTATTTTCTAGATCTCTAGGACAATTTTTGCTTCTCCTCTCTGGCCTCCTTCCAGCTGTTCACAACTGTTTTAAAGTATGTTGTGCAACACTAAGGAGAGAGTTTCAGCCAAAGCCACTGAGTAGATTAGAAGGATTACTAAGATTACCACATATGTCTTGCAAGATACAATTTAGGCTTTCATATGACCTAAATTGTTTTGGCTCTCATCCCTCCCTTTTTTCATTTTACAGATACAAAACCTAGATAGAGAGAGATTATGTGCATCAGCCCATTTCACAGAGGAAACTCTGAGATCTTGGAATTAAGTGTACATATGTAAAGTCTGGGAAAAATTTTGTAGTCCACAAGCTATATCTGGGGTTTCATAGTGTTGTTTCCCTCTGTTTTTCAATAGTTTCACTGTTTTTCATCTTTTCACCACTGCCAAACACTTTCTCTCTGAGTGTCCCTTTTATGTGTACTAAAATTCTCAGAAGGTTTTATTTCCCTCACTGGTTACAAGAACCTCACCCAAAATTGACTCAAGCATTACCTGTTTGCTCACCTTTTCCAGCCTTTGCCTATTTTAGTGCTGTTCTAAACACAGAATCATAGAATGTGTTGGGTTGGAAGGGACCTTAAAGATCATCTTATTCCAAATTCCCTGCCATGGAGAAATCCCTGTTTTAATTATAAAGCATAACAGAAGAGCAAAGTCTGATAAACTGAATTGCTGCCATACTTCTGAAGCTCTGCATGTGAAATTCTTCCTATTTGTACAGGCAAAAGTACCCTGCCATGGGCAGGAAATGAGGAAATTAAATTCCCCTTTTAGGATGTTTGGGAAGTACCTGCCATTTACTGAATGTTCCTGCAAAGAGCAGAAGATGTTTTTTCACATTTCATTGTTACCATCTGCCATTTTACAGGCATTGACTTCAGTGGAGGTTTTTTTGCTTTGTATGAGTGCAGAAAAATAAGGGAAACTTTATTGTTAATAAATAATAATAATAATAATAATAATAATAATAATAGGACATTCCCTGGTAAAATACTTACAAGACAAAGTGGGCATGAAATACAGAGTAAGCAATTGTTATTAATCTGGTTATTTTATATGCAAAAGCAAAACTGGACTAAATTTGGGGTATATTTTCTTCAGCTTCAGAAAGATTTTCAGCCCATTAGCAAGTGATGAAATTTCACAGAAAAGACATGTCTTGGTAAATTGTAAGAGAAGGATACTGTGGAAAACATGAAAAATTTGATCATATGCTTAGGTCATAATGAAAGTCCTTATATTGTTAACATTGGACCTGCTCAGAATGAGAGATATGAGGAATTTTGTGCAGGACAAGTGTCCCTTATGTGCTACTCCAGTGACACAGGCCATGAGAGCACAGCATTGTTTATGTGAACAGGGAGTTCTCAGCCTGGTAGCAGCAGGTCAGTGATCAGAAATGGTTGAATTTAGAGAATAAAAGTCCTTTACCCTGCTCTGAAGTCTGATCTTCCAACATGCAGGCAACTCTGCTCCTAATCCAGTGAGTTTTCAAGCTATGGAAAAGCTTTGAACATATTTGTCTTATTTGACTTCTTCCAGATTATTCTTATTATAAACATGTGGTGTTGGCATTTCCTGGATGTTTGGTTCCTTGCAAAAGAGGGGTTTCAATGACCAGGTGATTCTGACTTAAACAGGATTTTAGGACAAGACACCAGAGAGACAGCAGTATAAAATATCTCAGGTACTTATACTTACTGTTTTCCATTTGTCAGTTTTGGTTTGGGTTTTTGTAAATATTCGCAAAATGAAATACAAGCACTTTCAAAAAAATTGGATCTATTTTTCTTTTGTAGTCTAATCATGGTAATTGAAGGTCAGCCTTCTTTGCCCCCATATTTTCCTAGGCTGTAATCCATTTTAGGATTCTGTTATGGCACATGAAATGGATCATCTGCACTGGAATGGGGGCTGTGGTGATGAAGTGCCTTCCATTTTCCCCCATAGTGTTCTCAAAGAAGACTGATGAATAAGTTCCTCAGAAACAATTACAAAGAGGGAGATCCATCAACAGTCAACACTGACCTTTTTTTTTTGCCCCCAAGTTTTTTTTTGTTTTTTTGTTTTTTTTTTTTTCTAGGTCAGTTTGACTTAATTTCTAGAGTTTTGAGCATCTTTTCTTATGGACATTTATTTACAGACTCTCCAGTAAAACCAAATTAGTCAAGACAGCCAAATTTGGAGGCAGTGTTTGATATGGATTAAGAAAGACCAATTCAAATTTCTGATCCCTTACATCTATTTTGCCTTCTCTGCTAAAAAAGGGTTGATCATTCTTATCTTACTAGAATGGAGTTGTTCTCATTTCCATGAGACAAAAAGCAAAAATAAAATAATAATTTAAAGGAATTTTCATTTTTGTGGAAGGAGAATTTTAGGCTGCTTTATACCTCTGAAAGTCTGTAAACCTTGCTTTTTGAGAACAACTTCTTCTTCTAGAGGTACCTCATGTTCTGGCAAATTTCTTTCCACAGTTTCCCATACAGTTTTTCCAGCCAGCCAGGAGAACATGTTCTGCAAATTCCCTTACAAGCTGTTGTTGTAATTATAAAAAATTACATCTCTTTTGTATCTCTTTTTGCTCACAGCACTTAAATAAAGCCAGGATTTTCTTTACAATGGAATATAGAACAAGGAAATGCCATACTGTGGTATTCCTCTGTGCCTTCAATGAAGACAAATCCCAGTGAAAGGAGCCCCATATATTCTACTGATAGCTGACACCAATGTAATGCACATAAACTGTGCTATGGTAATCATCAAATCTCTGTATTTCATCAATTTTTTGAGGAAAAAACTCAATTGGTTTGTTAAAACATGTAACAAACTCCCGGTGTGGAAGATGCCTAGGCATGCTGGCAGAAAGAAGGTGAAGATGACTAAAATAAATGCAATGGCATGATATAAAGCAGTGAGTTCAGAAGGGATTATTTTTCCTTTTCTTCAGTTCTGCAGTATTTTTCTACAATACAAATTAATTTGAATTTAAACTGAAATTAAATTTTACTTCACATGTTTGGAAAATGGAAAGTCTAATAAATTTTTAGATGATGTGTTTGCTACAAGTAAAGTAATTTCCAAGTTTAGGGATTTAGGTGATAGAAATAGAACATACAGAAAACATTAATATAGTCCAAATAGTCCTGAATGTCATTGAAAATTGAAGAATAAAGTTCTTCAGCTGTTTCATTTTGCCTGGCTTGCAGGATGAGAACAGATTGTGTCTTTACTACTGATTTGTTTTTGGCCAAAACAATGATATTCTCTCCAAAATTCTTGCCACTAGGAGTCAAGATTAATATTTTCTCTTGCTGTTTTAATGAGCATTTCCTTACTGTGTGACATATTGTGATGAATCTCCATAGAGCACTGCTAAGAGCACTTGTGAATCATTATTGACATAGTAAATACAGAAATTCATGTATATGCACCAAGACATAAACACATTGCCTGTTCTCTATCTGGTTCTCAGCACAATAAGAAAAGGTAGGGTGATCCATGGTAAATATTGGAAGCTGGCTAGATGTTGAACAAACCCTATATTTTATATGAGGTGAAAAAAAAAAAAAACAAAAAAACGCTGTACCTGGCTATAGATCGAATGCAGACATCTGAACTTTAACAGTGCTGAGAATGGGATCAAGTCAATTAAACAGCAAATTGGAAACACAGTACTTGACTGGCTCAATTAATCTTCATGGCTTTCCTGGCTGCACAGCTGCAAGGTGAGAGCAAGACACAGAAGCAAAGCTTTTGCTGCCAGCAGTGGAGCTGGGATCTCTGGTGCAGACTTTCACCGTGGGTTCAGTGGTGTCAGACTGGGAGAGGCTGTTTCTTTTTCCAGGGGATCTGAGTTCTTGTTCTCCTGACATGTCAAGACTATCACCCATTCTAAAAGTCCTCAAAGAAAGCAAAATAAGGGGATGGCAGTAGGTAATATTTCTTCTGGAGGACCTGAACCTTATTTAAAAACTCCTCACTGGACACCTTTCTTTCTGTTTCAGACATCCAGGATGACATCTCAGCTGCTTCTCAAGTTGCTGTTTGCAGCCAATGGAGAAAAGACAGTGGGAGTTTGATAACCTGCTTCATTTGTCTATTTTAGCAAGTATTAAAAGCCATTCTTCATTCCATTGTTTAGAAATTCAGCCTAAACCAGTGTTTCAGAGATAAAGATCTACATGCCCAGAATTTACTGCAGTGGATACCACTCAGCGTTGTGGGTTATATTTTATCTCCTGTGCTGGTTTTGTCTAGGATAGAGTTAATTTTTTTCATGGCTGAGACATTTCTGGAGCTATTGTTTGTGTGGCAACATCTCTCAACCAAATCCATCAAAGGTTATGTCCACAGATTAGTTTAAGTTCATATGTGTGTTTTTATCCTCTCTATCTTTTAAAATTTTTTTTAAGTGCCTAGTAATTTGAGTTTTAAGTCTTTGCATGATGATGCAATTAAAACTCAAACCATAGTTTAGGTCACACTATGAAATAATCAAACCAATCACAAAATAGTCATCTCATTATTGCCTCTGACAGGTCATTTAATAGAACTAGCAGGGGAAAATTCCTTTTACAAGTAAGAAAAAATTAATGAGGGGATACATCCCAGGATTCCCTGGGAAAACATAGAGTAAGACATTTAGGAATTTTCTCTAGGGATTTTAAGATCATAATTAACTAAAGTTGTTTCAATCTGTCAGACTTAACTGTATCATCAGCATTAGCCCTTATCTTATAATTGTGACTGGACTCAGAGGCAGATTTTCTTAGTCATTCATGTTCCCAGGAGGACACAATTGGATCAAAATGAAGCTGACTCATGCCCTCAGTGGGTTTAATTAACAAGTATAAATGCTTTTCAGCCTGGGTTAAATACCTGCCTACTCTTGCCCATATATTTCAGCTTTGTACTTTCTGGAAATTCCTCGGATGCTTTCGTATCAGCATTCCTCAACTTCCAGGCAGGTCTTTCTAAAAATCTAATTTTTCTTACCATAGTGTTATCCTAAATATGATGGGTATTGATTGTGGCATGGGTAGAGCATGAGGTCTCACAGGAAAGTGGATGGTTCAGTGTCTGAATGCAGAGAATCCAGCAGAAAAACCTGCAGGAGCAGAATGGACACTGGGTGCATCTTTGGCTCATACTGACAGGACCAAAACCACTCTCTTGAAAACTGTTAAAATTAAGGTTTTCACACAAGTATTAACTGGTGTCCTGAAGGACTGCATCTCTGCAGTTTCATTATATGTAGAATATCTTCGTGGTCAGATTATTTTAATGAAAAATGGGTCAGTGCATTTCACATGTTTTCATCAAGTTCAGAGAGGGAGGTGCTAAATAAAAAGCCCCATGGATCTCAGGAGATCTCTGGAATAATTCCAGAGCTTCACAACCCCAATACTGTGTCTACAAGGAACCTCCTTTTTCCTCAGAGGGTCTCCATAACTTTTGAGTACTCCAGTAATTTTAAGTACCTCAAAACTCAACATCTATGAAGAAAATGCCTTCAGTGCCTTGTCTTTGCAGTAAAGTAGTTTAGCAGAAAGCACTCCCAAATATGTGATGGGAAGTCTTAACCTGCAATTTATAATCTGTATTTGGAAACATATAAACAGAGCAAAAAGGGAATAAATACATTTCATCAGCTAATTCTTTCTGAAAAGGGGATTTGAGGTAAAAAAGCAGGGTGGGACTCAATGGGAAAAGTACAGTGCAGCTTCTGTGCCCCATAAACAGTGAATTTTTCTGGGGGCTATGAGGAGAATGGAGGGATGGGCTAAGCTTATGTAAAATAACTGATGAATTGAGCAGTTATTTGTGGCTCCTCTACAGACCTTCATTTGTGATAATGATCTTTCATCCAAGCATGGATGTGATTCAGCTGTGCCTGGTTTGTTCTGTAATTGATAAAATTCTGCTAAAAGGAATCTCATATCTGTTCTTGCTGTCCTTTATTTGTTTTGATAGATATATAGACTGATTTTCTTTTGTCTGTGTTCACTTTCATTTGTATAAGTGTGGTCCTCTTTAGTTTGTACTGGTTCTGTTTAGCCATTGTCTTATTTTCATATAAATAATGTCCAATTTCAAGATTTCAAACATTTTAAACCAGACTTTTATTATTATATTATTTTTTGTAAATTCCTGGTTCATGAACTTATCATTTCTTATATTCCCAGTTCTTAG
Source organism: Aegithalos caudatus (assembly GCA_013389925.1). NCBI lineage: Eukaryota > Metazoa > Chordata > Aves > Passeriformes > Aegithalidae > Aegithalos > Aegithalos caudatus. The sequence continues at coordinate 166,813 of WEIU01023088.1, forward strand.
TTTTCACACAGCCCTCAAAGTAACAGAATGAAGCCAGACTATTCTAATTTATTTATTTTTTACTGAAATGAGTTACCATATTTTAAACTGTTTTTAAATCTAACAAAATTTATCCTGCCTTAAAGATTTCTACTGTCACCTAGATGTGGAGTGGGAAGCCATTCTCCATTGTCCTGTCACTCCAGGCCCTTGTCCAAAATCTCTCTCCATCTCTCTTGGAGTCCCTTTAGGCACTGGAAGGTGCTGGAAAATCTCCTGGACCCTTCTGCTCTCCAGGATGAACATCCTCAACTCTCAGCTTGTCTTCACAGGAGAGGTGTTCTAGCCCTTAGAGAATCTTCATTTCACTGCTGTTTTTGTAAACCTGAAATCATAAGTAAAATGGGAATCATAGGTTTAAACTCTCATCCATTAAATACTTAATTCATCCTGGTTTTGGAGTAAGGCAGTGAATCTGCCTATAAGTGGCTGAAGGAGGATGTGGTAAAAATATTTTGCCCTCTTTGCAAAGCAGCTCAGTCATGGGGGAGCCTGCCTAGGAATATGTAGAATAAGACTGAGTTAAAAAAGGATTCACAGCAACAGGAGTGGCCAAAATAATGCCTAATTCTGAGAAACTGGATGAGCCCTGGAAGGACATCCTGGTTCAAATCAGCAGAGGCTGAGAAAATACAATTTCACTTGAAATCTGCTTCAGAAATAGATTTTTCTGGAATAACTAAGCCTGGGATTTGGAACATTTCCCAACACTGTTTCAACACTGGTCTTGCAATTTCTTAGTATGTGACCCTATGAATCTTGTAGAATTTATATTTAATCCTTCTTCTATACCACCTCCTAGCACTAATGAGCAGGTCCTGAAATATGGTTTTAGTCCTTTTCTTTCAGCAACCAAACAAAACACGTACTTTGGATGTTTATTTTTTGGTTGAATGTGGTTATGTAGGTCTGGACAGCTACATGGAAGAGATTTTTAAGATATTTTCATGTCAAAAAACAAGAAGCAGTAAATGGAAAAATAAAAAAGCAAAACAAAACCAACCAAACAAAAAACCCCTCCCAGATGTTAGGAGTTATATACCTTTAAACCAATATTTGTCTGCATTTAACTAGCTGTTCTTTCTGTAAGAACACCTTTCTTCCTGTAACTTCTGTCATTAATAATTTCTTCAGTGTACTCCTGAAGTGAAAACAGTACAGACTTCATGAAGGGAACAATTGTTCTTTGTAGATGAAGGTTAAACTACCAGTGAAGAATTGCTTCCTACACAATGGGAGAAGTGAAAGATTATAAAATATGCCTCCTGTCAAGTAGACAGCCTTAAAGCTTCTTGGCTCTAAATGAATCCCTTGAATTGATAGCTCAGGAGCATGGCTTGTGCTTCACAGGACTCAGCTCAGTTATAAAACAAGCAGATCCTTCCTATTTATGCAGAAAATCTGGAGGATGCAATTTTTCAAAGCATTTCTGAATAAATGATGCCACACTTGTGATACGCTGAAGCTCAGTGTTCATGTGGTAGTAAATACTCATCTCAAAAGAGCATCCCTGTTTTGGTTTGTTAAAGTTTTAGAGCAGGTGGAAGTAGGAAAATCAGGAGGAAAAAAAAAATTATCAGAACATCAAACTGTAATTTCTCAAGCTTAAATAGAAAAGTTAAAGGATTTGCCATGATGGGCAATTATCAGGCTGATTCCTTTTACTTACCAGCATTTTTATTGATGTTACTGGAGTGTCTTCTAATTTCCACTGATCATACACTGATGGTAGTTAGAAAATAGAACTGAAACAAACAAAACTCTAAGGATTAGGAAGCTTTAAATGTAGTGCTCTTCATATTTTGAAATGAACCCAGTTCTCAAGAAACAAAAAATATTTCAAAATGGGACTCAATTCAGGCTAATCTGAAGTAAATGCCTGGAGATGCTGGAGTCATTGACCCTGGAGGTGTTTAAGAAAAGATTAGATACAGCAGAATTTGAAATTGAGGTGTTTGGTTATAAGTTGGATTCAATGGTCTCAGAGGTCTTTTCCAACCTAATTGATACTGTAATTTCTGAACATTTAAAAATAAGTTATTTTCTTACTGGCTGTCTGCTTTTATCTGGGGAAAACTGAATCTACATATCCAGCCCTAGAAGGTCAAATCACTCAATTTTTAACTCTTCTGTGTCAGAAGTCACTGAAAGCAAAATATAGGGCCTGAACTTAACCCCTGAACTGAAAAGAACAGAAATCCTCTGGAAATGCTACTGATTTTGATTATATGGTTAGTGGATTTTCACATCCTCAATGTATGTCACTTTTTGGTTTGTTGCAAATTTAATAAATAATACAAATAGTAATAATACAAATAAAAATAATAATTAATAATATATTCCCAGTGCTGATGAGTAGGTCCAGTTTTAGCTGGATTCTGAGCAGACTGTGCTTGTCCTGCAGGTTTGACTGCAAAGGCAGAAGTAATTAGAAGAGTATGTGATTCATTTGTTATTGAGCTCATTTTCAGAAGACTGTGGGATCCAATTTATTGATGCATATGTCATGTTTTCCTTAAGGTAAGCCAAGGGGAAAAGTTGTAATATTTGATGGATGGACAAAATAAATGTTTACTAAACTAATCCCCCATCAGTTTATAGAAATTACTGTCACTGCTCCACTCTTTCTGAGGGTGGCCATGTCTCAGTAACGCTGTCTTTGGGTCTGATGTGTATTTCCAAGTGTTACAGAATGTTACTTTTTTCTCCCTGTGTGTTGTGCTAACCATAATGAGGCTAAAGCTGCTAGGTAACATTTATAACTCAGAAATAACAAGAATAATCAGCAGTGCATCGAGCCCCAGGCTGTATGGAAACAAGGGGTTCACCTTACCAGTCCCAGCTTTAGAGAGAAACCAAAGTCCTTTCCTTTGCAGAAATTTCTATTCACTAAATCCCAGGATGCTCAATGTAATGGAAATTTCTCAGAGCCTAAGCCCCAACTGAGTACAGACAGCATCCTTCAAATAAAGCTGGTTCATAAAACAGAATAATCAGACAGCTGAGAAAACATCCTGCAATATGAGTTCATAGTGTTCTAGGACTGGGTGCTATAAAAAGGTCTGTACCAGTGCATCCCTTCTTCCAGATAATTGGGGTTTAGGATACTGCAATACACTCCAAAATAGAGTTAATGGGTAGTACTACAGTATACATTTCTTTGAAATACAATTCTTGCTTGCTCACCCTTCCCTAGAGTTTGATTTTTCCCTTTGAGCTTATCAGTATGTATTTTGTTGGATTTATATTTGTCTTTCAAAGTTCTGCCATTGCTCAGCATTTATTGCACAGGTTTCTCTTAAAAAAAAAAAAAAAAAAAAAAAAAAAAAAAAAAAAAAAAAAAAAAAAAAAAAACAACAAAAAAAAACCAAAAAAACTCCCTTTATCAATCTTCAAAAGTGTTCATTAATACACAAACTGGTGCTGGTATTTAGAAGTGCTCAATAATACATGCATAGAAAAGATTATTTAATTCTTGTCTTAACTAAACTATGCCCATGTGCTTCAATCAACTCCTTCTCATCTAACTGAAGGAAACAGTCTCAAAATCAACCCAAGTACACAGAATAGTCAATGTATAGCCTTTATTCATAGCAGAATAAGAAAAAAAAAATCAAAACAAGTTCTGACAGAGAGAGGATGATGAAAGCAATGCTGTGTACAGATATTTTCTGCCTTTAGCTATCACAGTGATTCCTTTCTTCTAGCCTGGATTGAAAACACACAATTGGCAGGCTTGTTCTGAATTTCTTGTTCCTTGAGTTGCAGCTGGGATTTCACTTTGGGTAATGAAATATAAAATTTACAGGTAGGGATATTAGATAAGGGGCATTTGCTAATAGATGAAACAAGGAAAGGGAATTTGCAAGCATGGCCCATAGGCTGCTGCTGCCTTTATTCTCCAGGAGACAGCAAATGAGTTTCTTTGCTTTAGCATCTGCACCGTGGTGTGAGCAAGGCCAGCTCAGCTCAGACTTCCCAAACAGGTGAAGTTGTGAAACTCAGAGGACTCCAGTCAAGTCTCACACCCAAAAAGCAAAATGCTGTGTGCTTTGGGGGTTGTTTTGTTGTGTTTTGTGCTCTGCCTGTGGATCTCCATCTCCTTTCCCAGGCTGTCCTGTTGAAAGCTGGATAGGACCTGAAAGATGCTCAGCTTGGGGTCCTGACAGGGCAGTGTGGCCCCCTCTGTACCCTGTGCAGGATGAACATGAACACACACAGCTGCTTTAGGGAATGTGCTGATCTTGCTGGCTTATCCCCATAAAGGAGGCACTGAGATGTTTTTTTCATCTGTGCTTTCTGTGATGTGCTTTCTACATCTGCTGATTTACACAGAGCCTGGCAGAGGGAAGATTTAATTGTACTCTGGGCTTTGTGTTTCTGAATGATAACTACCTAAGTATTATGGACACAGCAGTTGCTTGAATCCCTTGTATATCTTTTTAGGTAGAGAGTAAGAGAAGAATTGTTTTGGAAACACCCAGTTGAAAATTATTTCTTGTTATTTAAGGAGGAGGGGAGTTTTCTGAAGGAAACATAGATCTTACTCTCTTATCTTTAGATTCTCTTTTCTTCGTTTTTCCCAGAAACTTTAGAATTATTTTGGGGTACCCCTGGTATCATTAAAGAAATTATCCACACCCCAGCTGAGTGATGAACTGTCCATCACTTGTAATTTTCTTCATCTTTCTCTTCAATAGCAATAGAAAAAACAAATGAAAAAACAATCAGGTGTGAAAGGACTGCTAAACAAATAAATGAATTTTACTAATTTCAGATTCAAAGTGAATACAAAGATAACTCATATGAACTCATGACAATGTGGTGATCAAAAGAGTTTGGGAAAGCTGTTCTTTACATTAATACAGGAAACTCAACCATAACAACAATTAAGCTTCAGCTGCAGTAAAGCCAGTGAGTTCTGTGGTATCCAGTTGTGACATGGATCCACAGGTGATTATGATCTCCTGAGATGTGTAGATTCACCTGTGGCTCTTTGGATCCATCTAGATGACATTTACTGTTATCTAAGTATTAATGGAATGTGAGTCCACTGGAAATTCACAGTTAATGTGTAATTTAATAATGCATTCTCACAACTTCTGTCTGCAGATCCCTTTAATAAATGCAGCATTTTAAGAAATAGTTTTCCACAGTAATAGTTGAATACATGAGAGCATCAGCAACCCAAAAAGATAAGGATCTTCAGGCTTTTTGCCTAGCCCTAAGGCAGCATCTCTGTGTTAAGCTGATTTGTTTCTAAGGCTGAAGGCAGAGGATTTGCTTCCTGAGGTTTTACCAAAAGTGCCAAGAGGAGGAAGGACAGCTGGTAATAACTGGTACCTTAGCTTTTAAACACAGCTCAAGGATTTTCCAATCAGTTTCTTCATCTTTCCTTCTAACAGAGAGCAGCCATCCACGTGGCTCTTTGCAGCCAGGTATTAATTGCTCTGACAATCAGCCACTTGTGAGCAGCAGTGTTGAGGACTGGCAGGATCCATTTCTAGAGATGCCAAACTCTTGTTTCCTGTGCTTTGGACCTACCTGTAGTGTCATAAAATCATGCAATAATTTATCTATCAAATTACTAATCTTCCCAGCAGTCCAGTAAAGCAGGCAGCAGTGGGAGGGTGACAAACACACAGGAAAAGGGATGTGCACAGAATCCTCAAGCCAGGCAGTGACAGAGCTACAACTCAATCTAATTCCTGAGATTATTTCAAGGTACAACATCAGTTCTTAAGGAAATACTGACTGAAAATACTGACTGAACTGACACAAACTCACAAAAGCTTCTCAGTCCACACCACTGCTGCAAGTTTCACAACAGCTCAGTAGTGTCACCTGTGGTACAGCAACACCTGGATTAGTCTGTGTTTTGTCACAGAATTTTTAGTAATTGTAAAGAAGAAATGTTTCTTTGTACTCGGTGGAAAAAGGGACACTGAGGATAACTGGGTTGCTAAGGTTAATTGTATTTTATATGTTTTTACTGAAGGCAATTTAATTTGGTGTCACCTAGAGGAAAGAAAAAAGGACAACAATCAGTCATGGAGCATAGCTAAGAATATTCAGCATTTTATTCTGCATATTGAAAACTCAGTTGGTCTGTGAGAAATCACATTTCTCTGTGACCCAAAGGACATCATAAATAAAATAAAATCAGGTTATCTTCTATTTCTGAATAACTCTCACATGGATAAAGGAGGAGAGAATTCAAGATAAGATTTTTTAGCTGTATTACAATTTCTGACATTAATTTTTTCCTAATACATTCAATAAGTATAAATATTGAAATATGAGCTATAAGAAGAGGCATAGTTTATTTAAAACAGCTGAGGAAATGTAATTTTCTTTAAATTTAAATAATTCAACAATGTCTTTTGCCATGAGTGAAAGCAGAGGAAGTATGCACTCTACACTCTATTAAAGAGTTAATGCTGTCAAAGTCAATTTTGTGCTTTTCAGATTGCAGGGATGTAAAGCCAGAGCTGGGAAGGACAGATAATTTTTATGCCAAATTAAGGATGACTCTAAAACCTAGTGACCTTTAAATGGGATGTGGAAATCAAGAATAATTGAGTGGCATGTCTGCTAATTATTTAAAAGAATTAATAATACAGAAAGAGAGAACTGGCTCTGACCTGGTCTACAGCTGGAGGGGCACATATACAAGTCTGAGGATCCCTCATCTGCCTTGTGACCTCTACTTGAAGTATTCTAAATTCAGTCCAAGATATATGGGATAAATTAGAGTACTGGGAAGTTTGGAAGAAGTCAACTTGGAATTGTTGTTCCTGTAAGCCAGAGGAGCTCAGAGCTGCCATGAAAAAAAGCATATCAAATACACGGGGTAGAGAAGAGAGTGATGCAGGTGTGGACTGGAGGTACCCTGACCACAGAACTCTGGGGCAGCTGGACATCTCTGGATGTATCCTAGGAGTGCTTGTTAACATCATCTGCTTGCTAACATTGATCCAGATTTCTGCTACAGGTAAGGTGAAAAATATGAGGAGGAGCTAGGGTGATGAAATTCTGCATGGGGCCAGCATGTTATCAGCTCCACAAGAGTTCATCATGCTCTAAGGGTGTCCAGCACCTCCCAGAAATGGCTTTAAATAATTGCAAGATGCCTGATCAGGTGTGCTCTGAAAAGTAAAAGGTTTTAAAAAGAAAATAACAAACTGTACAAAACAAAAAGCATAAGCTGTGCACGGATGCAGGGAAGCCTCTTACACCTGGCTAAGGCACCCCAAAAAGCACTGAGCACCTCTGTGCTCTTTCTTATCTACTTTAAAGTTTAGGGGGGTTTTCTGACTTGCTGCCCAATAGAAACAGCTCCATTTCTGAGGAACAGCTACAGAGACCAACAGGTGCCTCTGTGCTGGCATTGACCCAATCACAGTGAAAGAAACACAGAAGTTTCTGTGTTTTTTCCTTAAAATTTGGTGAGAAACTGAAAGCTTTTTCTTTATTTGGAAACATTTGTTTGGGTGTGAGGATAGAATGCAACATTAGGGCTCTGTTGATGGACAGAGATTTGTCTGAGCAGATATTTATCTTGATTGTATATATACCTACTTCTGAGTTTGACATCCAAGGTTCCTTTTGCAATCAATACTGTGGAGGAGGCATTCTGTGCACAACTAACACAGTCTTGAGGTAGATGTGCAAATAGTTCAGATTAATTCATCAAACCAAGGGCTAATTTATCTCTATAGGTGTAAAAAAATCCCCCTTGATCTGATCAGTGTTTTGAAGATGTGGAACTGTGCATGAGATTATTTTTGCAGAAATCACAGATACCATATCAGGACATTGATAACATGAACAGAGATCTGCCTGGGACATGCAGGAAAAACTCTGCAGACTATTGAATTTTTTTTTTTTTTCTTGACTTCCTTGACATTTTCATTTCAAACAGAGATTTTTGCTTGTCTTTAACATCTTAGTGGGAAATTTTGGAAAGTCAAAACAAGCCAAGTCTGTGCTTTAACTGACCTCGAAAAATGTTTTATGCTTGCGTCTCTTTCACTCTTCTCATGGACTGAGTATCCTTGGGAAGTCAGCCAAGATGTGGCACATGCATAACAACAGTCATGAACTTCACAAAATTTTATGCCAATGATATTTAACATGTATTAAAAGCTAGGAGATCACTCTTCTGTTGGGATACTCCTTGAGAAAAAGAGATATTTTTCAGTTGCAGCTTTGAAGGTGTCTACCTTGCACAATGAATTGTGTGAGCTGAATAGTGGATTTACTATGAGATATTTAAGATAAATAATGTTGGTATTTCTTCAAAACTCTGCCCCATGTTATGTATGCATGTTATTTGATACTAAGCTGGTGAGATTCAACTGTTGATGAAAGCTTCCAAATGTTGGGGCTGCCTTGTAGGTGCCTGTGTGTGAACTCTGGGGGTTTTTTGTTTGTTTTTAATCCCAGCATAGGAGAGGGCATCCAGTGGTAATGAGGGAAGCACTTTCAACAGTTTGGATGATTCCATCTGAACCATCTGAACATTTCACAGACACAATTGTCTGTACTGAGTGGTGGAAATGGGCTGGGATGAGAGCTTACACACTGAGATCACAAACATTTCGACACCTAATTTTGAATGTCTTGATCTGGAAGGTGAGCTTCATCATCACATACATATTTACCCTTCTGGAAACTCATTCAACATAATTTCTTATCCTTAATAATAGATTATATTCTTATATAGTTTATATTCTCTGTGTGGAAGGGACCTATGTAACTAATATTGACAAACACACAAAATGTATTGC
>WEIU01023094.1:281-13192 GCA_013389925.1 Aegithalos caudatus
AGGCTTACTCTGAGAGACACAATAAAGAGATTCTCATCTAGGGTAAAATAACTTAGCCCCCCTGCAACTACACCAGTTTATGCCAGCTGAGACAGTCAGCCTGTCTGTCTCAGCACATAGCACTGATCTCTTTTGTATCATTCTTTGCTGCTATGGACTTAAGTTTGATTTATATCGAGGACCAGAACAAAATACATAACCTATGTGTGATATGATCAGAAGAAGGGTTAAAAAGGAAGCACTACAGGAAGCACTGTTAACTAAATTAATGGTATTTGATCTGGTTATTTTTAAATGTTTATAGCATATTAGCTGTTCCAACAGGAAAAAGATTAGAGATTTGATGGACCTAATGATGAATCTCAGGTTGATAACAAAAGAAAGGATATTCAGTAAAACATGATTTATGTAGGCCAGCTATCTCACTGGTGGGCTGTTCCCACAATCTTTCCATGTTTGTGATTTTTGTCACTTGAAGCTGGGATGGTTTTATCACTGATAGCATCAAAGCCATGTTGCAATATCTTGAAACAAAAATATCTTTCCCACTGCTACCCAGTGTATAGTCAACATGAACTCTATTTTGCAGAAAACATAAAACAAGGATTATTATGGACATTTTAACATATTTTTTTTTCAGACTGCTTCCTGTTTATAAACATGTTTATAAAAATACCATCATGCAAAGAAAATTTAACAGTTGTGGAGTCTTCACTTGCCTAGAAATGTTCATCAATAACATGGAATTTCATTTCAGTATCAGTAGATATTTTGAAATCATAAAAACAATTAAAGACTTTCTAATATTTTTATTATACATAGAATATAGCCCTCAGACTCTATTCAGTATTTTCACAAATTCATATATGTGTTTCTTCTTCATTACACTGTCATGTCCTCCTTCTATGTTTTTTTCTGATCTACAAATTCCATGTGATTTGTCCTTGTGACAGTCTTCACAAGATTGTATAGGTACAAGTCACATATATTCTCTTCCACAATTGTTTGCAAGACTATAGCGTTACAATAAGTAGTCAGTAGAGTTTTAGAAGTCCTGCCATCTAGCATGTTCTGGTCTCAAACAAAATTGCAATGCTAACAAAATTTAATAGCATTCTAAATGGACATTACTGTTCCAATTACAGCAGGCTTTCTTCCTTTCTCCCTTAAAGCAGAAGGTCACCATCAATATTACTGATGCCACCCTACTGGGTAACAGTTAACTGAGGTCTTGTGGGTTTTCAGCTGAATAATTTCTGGTTTTTATGCTTCTCTACTATGTGGATTTCCTGACAGAGATGTGCTGTACATCTTACCTCCTCATATACCATGTTACACGGAATTTACGTGCCACTGCACTTCCATCAACATTTTGTTTATAGACAGCATTGTCTCCCTCCTTTCTCTCTCAAGGCTCCTGCTGTTCTCTGTCATAGGTGGAAACAACTGTTTTCCATCAGAGACTATTCAAAAAATCAGTCTTTCTATTTGTTCCTGTCTCTCAAGATATTTATTGTAGTTCCCTGTGAAAGTAGTTTCTACCACAAAATTAAGGGCCAAACAGACATTTTTGTTTGTTGCTGCTTTGGTACTTCATCAATTCACTTTCACATAGTGACTGTTGTTCCTACATTCATACAGCAATACCAAGACTTTACACATTTCTTACAAATTTGCATGTTTCTGCAGTGAGGTAGGTTAGTTCAAACAGTTGTCAGCAAGACAGAAAACATTGTCTTTTATGGGAAACAAGTACACATATCATTCAAGTGGTGAATGGGTCAGAGTTGTTGCATTTGCCAGGTATATCAAAAGACACAGCATGAAAAGAGAAAAAAACCTCATTCTCAGATAGCCTTGAAGAAGGCAGATGTTCCAAACACAATGCGTACCCATGACATCTGCTGCAGTTCAGCTGTCTCAGAACATGAGAATTAGAACCTCATTTTCAGATAGACACCTGACTGCTTCTTTTTTGCCAGTAGTAAGGTCTTCCAGCCCAGGTTTGAGACACAGCTTTGCTGAAGGCTTGATCATTCTGTAGTTTAAGAAGGGGCTACAGAAAAATAACGTCACTGTTGGTTTAGTGCTTCTGCAAGTAACAACTGAAACATTAATATATAATTTGTATTAAGAGCTTCTGATAACCTTCCAAAGACCTGCAGTAAATCAGTAAGATAAATGTTCTCAACTGGAAAGGTGTTTTGGGCCCTAAGTTCTCATCAAGCAACTTATCCATTCCAAATTTATCTTTCATCTCTCTGTGTAGGTACAGAGGAGGAATTGGTTTTAGCTGTTTGNGTCTTGAAAAGAGCACCATTTTAAAAAGCCTAGCTCTTCCCTCTCATCCTTCTGCTCCCTGGCTTAATGTTCCCACACCCTTTATACTCTTCAGCTGTACACCCAGTAGCAAGGGAGTGTGGTGAACTGACAAGGATTAAAAATAACCTGTTAAAACCAATTTGTTTTAACCTGACTGTGTTAGTCATACTGCTGCTAAAAAGAATTTCTCAATTTGCATTCCTCTTTCCCCAGGCTCTTCCCCTTTCTACTGTGTCCTCTAAAGTAACATAGGTAGTAGACTTAATTCATTGTCATTTCCATGGAATCCAGATGATGATCCAGATAACAATTGCCTCTTTCATCCTTCCTCAACAGCACTATATCTTGCTGCTCTTCTCTTTATCTCTCTGACAAATATCAGGTGCCAAAATGGGTTATTTGCAATACTCCATTTTTACTTTAATGATCTCCTACTTTTACCTTCTGTCTGGGAAGCACTGTCTGTCTTCTGAGTCATTCATTGCTGTAGAATCCCTCTCTTCATCTTTCCCAGCTTTGGCAGTACTCTACAGAAGTAGAGTTGTAATCTCTGCTTCCAATGACAGTCATGGCCTACTGGCTTGCTTTATATTACCTTTTTTTTATCATGGGTTTCCCTGGTTTGGCCTGAAATGTCCACAGTTATGAACTAGAATAGGGAAGACTTTAGTCTGTAAGAGGTAAAAATTTCCTGGAAGTTCCAGTGCATTTTTAATATGGGAAGTACTGAGAGAGAGTGACAAAGAAGAAAGAGGCCTCAATTACCAATAGAACAGCCAGTGACCCACACTTGCAATGCTGAAATAGGATAAGAGGCTGAATATCAAGTGCAATTTCAATCAGTATTTAGTTACTGATACAGAGTGGAACAAGGTTCAAGAAGAAACACAGCAAATATCTACTGGTTGTGTGCAGCTGCCCCATAAACAGCAGCCCAAGCCGTGTCTGGTGTCAGTCCATAGGAGATTTTATCTTAATTGACTGGGTGACTTTCTGCTCTGTTTTGTAATTCTCCATGGCAGAGCAGCACTGTAGAGCAACACCTCTTCTTAGAAGAGAAGTCCATCCTTGCCAAAACTGAAGCTTGCATTTCAAGTGCAGAAGGGACATTAAGAATTTTAAAAGCAAACAAAATTAAAAGGAAAACCAAAAAGCTCCCCAAAGCTCTCTCAATTATTTGGGAATTCTCTTGTCCACTTTATATGAGACTTTTCTTTCTTTCTCCACCCATAACTAAATAGTGTGAAACTTCTATCTGAAGCAATTTTACTTATTTATTCTGCTGAAAATTTGTATTTTACTACATGCTCAAGACTATTTCCTCCTCCCCAACTGCTGATCACCACTACTATTCTAACAAAGATGCCATATAACAATTAATTGCTTTGCTTTGTATTATAGCTCATCAACTTGTTGGGAGCTAGGAAAAATGAAATAATGGGGGTCACTTCTGGAAAATGAGTTTATTTTCATGCCAGCTGCAGAAAATGAGCAAGGCTGGCTTCATGCCAGTTAAAGGGATGCTGTAAAGAGGTTTCTTTCTGTTTGCCTGAAGAACAAATGCTGATCTAAAGAGTTACACATGCTAATACACACATGCATGTTACATATATGCAATCTCAAAAAAAGTTATTGCAATTACACTAAGTTTCATGTCTTACAATATTTTGCCCTCGTCTTTCCTCCTTTATATTTTTAACTTACAACCAAAACTCCTCTTCTTGTGCATTTATCCTTTTGAATATGGTTTACTAATTTAACATAAATACCAGCCAACAGGGATTTTGCAGCTACACGACCTGAAACTAAATATTATTGAATTACTTTAGAGTTTGCTTGGAGTTTTTAGCCTTTTAAAAGTAAATCTGATAACCTGCTTCATCTATTTGTGAAACATTAAATGATTAAAAGTTTTATACAAATGGAAGGACCACATAGATATTTTCAAGCACTCAGCACCTGTATACTGATATTTTGACTAATGTGTCTTAAATTCCCAAGAAAGCTGAGCTCTATAGACTTAGCAGATTACTTAATGGCAACATTTGTTAAGGTACTGCCATAAGTCAGTTTGGAAGTAACTGATGACTAGACTCATCATTGAGCAGAGAGAGCATACAGCTTCTTTCTAACAACAACACATTGCTGAAAATAATTTCTTCACTGAGACACAAATCTCTGTGCAGCACTTAACTTGAACACCCCACATGGCAGTGCCCTTAACTCCCATATTTCTGTTGTGTATGAATGTCTGTTTCTTGTTATAAATTCTAGATATTTGAATCAAGAAAAGAAATTATGAAAAGATAAAGAAAACCTTTTTAATATTGGAATATGTGAGCCTTAATAGCAAAGAAAAAAAGGAGAGTGTAACTGATAAATAAATGAAACAAGGTGTAAAGAAGTATTAATGTTTTCATTATTTCATACCATTTCTACTCTGTTGTAACTGATTTCCATAGTAATATAGTTAGCTCAAAATCTGTCTTTGCATATAAGGTCTCCATAGAAAAAGCAAATGTGAAAATGGCAATATTTTCAACACTTCTTTTCTTTAATAAAACTAACATTTTCAAATCTGCTTTTATTAAAACACAATAAATACCATCAATTTTTGACATGAAATCTCATTACATGCTGTAAATATTTATCACTTTGCAGAAAGAAGATTATACATTAGTTCTATTCATTCAATTCAAATCTGTGTAAGAATGAATTCATGTTTTATTTTTCTTCCTCTATTTAAAAAGGCCCAGTTGCTGTAAGAAAATGAAAGAAATTCTCTTTGTTGCTGCTAACAGATAGGCAGAGAGAAATATCTCAGAGGTAAGTTCTCTGACACACTGTTCCTTGACCCTGCAATTACTCCCTGCCAATGTCATTTATGATTCTCACAAACTCCCATTGATTTCAAAGGAGTCAGTCCATGAAGACCTCTTTGTAAAATGAAGATACTAACCTTTCTGTTTCTGGAATTTAGCTTTAAACATGGAGGTTACAACAGAAAAAGAAAAATCTGGTTATTTAATTCTCCTTTTACCTTTGTAACAGAATCACTGTTATATTAACCAGCAGAGCTCAGAACACAGGTATGCCTCTGTTCACAAAGCTCAAAACTGAAACAGCAATGGTGTAACAGCAGGACAAGGTGAATAGATGAAATAAATTGTGGAAGCCTATGTTATGCCTGTCTGTACTAACCAACATGAGGACTCTTTATTATTCTTTTCATTAAATCTAACCCCAAGTATTTTAAATCAATGTTTTAGCTTCAAATGTCTAGCTTGCATAAGTGGCACGTTTTCTGAGAAAATCATGCTTGCAGAACTTTTGCTCTTTAAGTTTATGCTTTTACCTAGATAACAATATAAACCATATCCTGTTGCACAGTCTTTGAAGAATTCTGCAAGTATCATAATTTAGTTGCATATGTTCCACAAGTCTCACTCAAATCCTTTGAAGAATGTTTTTACTAACCTACATACATTTAAGAACAAAAAAAAGTGGGCTTCCTCTCCTTTTGGGGAGCAGAGTCTTTGCAGAATAAAACAATTTTATCACATATAAAGAGAAATTAACACAATGCTCAAGAAATTTGAAATTCTACAATAGATATTCAACCTCCCTGATAATAAACAAGAAAACAAACAAAATTGACAAGCTTTCAACCACAATTATCTCTGTTGCCAGGTTCAAGTATAAATTTTCCTGCACAAGCTGGGAGATGTGGCTGAAGAGCATTCCCACAGAAAGGCATCTGGGAGTCATGGTTGGCAGTGAGCCCTGTCAGCCCAGCAGGCAAACCCCATCCTGGGGTGCATCAGACACAGCATCAGCAGCCAGCCAGGGGTGACCATCCCACTGCATCCAGCCTTGGTGTGGCCTCACCACAGACACTGTGTGCAGTTCTGGGATGTTTAAGTAGAATGTGGAGGTCCTTGAATGTGCTCAGAGGAGGGCAACAAAGCTGGTGATAAGCCCTGAGGAATGTCATGTGTGGGAGGGAGTGGCTGAGAACACTCTGTTTGTCTGGTTTGGAGACATTAAGGTTCTTGGTACCCTCCTGAGGAGGTGAAGTGGAGAGAGTTGCTGACCTCTTTTCTCTCTTGTCCAGTGATAGGATACATGAGAATGGTTCAACAGAGCAACTTGAGAGGTTCAGACTAAATATAAGGAAATATTTCTTTATAGAGGGAATTATCAGACTCTGGAACAGGTTTAATGGAGAGGTAGTTAGCTGCTGCAGTGCTTAAGAGGTATTTGGAGAATGGCCTTAAATACTTGCATTAACTTGGTCAGCCATGTATTGGTCAGGCTGTTGGACTAGGTGGCCACTGTAGGTCCCTTCCAAATAAAATATTCTATTTTATTCTGATGATAAGATCTCTATAATTGTAAGGCAAATGTGGAAAAATAATATAATTCTGATTTTGTGGTTGAACATAAAACACTACTAAGTAGAATTTATTTGTAGTCATGTGAGAATCAAAATTATGAACTAATTCAGTCCAGATACCAAAATGTTTTAGCCCATGATTTCATGATTCGAAGACTCAGAGAATTGTTAGGTTTGGAAGAGAACCTCTGGAGATCATCTAGTCAAACCCCTCTGCCAAGGCAGGGTCACTTAGGGTAGGTGACACAGGAATGCATCCGGGTGGGTTTTGAATGTCTCTAGAGAGGAAGAGTCCATGATTTCCCTGGGCAGCCTGTTCCAGTGCTTTGCTACCCTCAATGTAAAGAAGTTCCTCATGCTGAGGTGGAATTTCTTGTGGTTTGCTTCATGGCCTTGTTTCTCCCTGTCCTGTTTCTGGACACCATTGGAAAGAGTCTGGCACCATCCTTTTGGCACCTGATTTTGAGATATTTATATGAATTAAAGATATCCCCTCAGTCTTCTCTTGATTAACAGGCCCAGTCCCCACAGTCTCTCCTAAGAGAGATGCTCCAGATCCCTAATCATTTTTGTGACACTCCACCCAATCCTTGGCTATCTTGTACTGAGGAGCCCAGAAGTGTACACAGAGCCAGATGTGGCCTCACTGGGGCTGAGTAGAGGGGGAGAACCACCCCCCTCAACTTTCTGGCCACAGTCTTCTCAATGAAGCCCAGGTCCTTCTGGTTGCAAGACAGCTGCTGGCATATGGTCATCTTGTCATTCACCAAGACTCCCAGGTCCTTCTCCAGAGAGCTGCTCTGTAGTAGGTCAAGTACCAACCTGTGCTGGTACTTGGGGTTATTCCTCCCCAGGGGCAGGCCCCTGCACTTGCCCTTGTTGAACTTCATTAAGTTCCTTTCCACCCAACCCTACCAGCCTATCAGGGTCCTGATAAATGGCTGCACAGCCTTCAGGTGTACCAGCCACTCTCTCCAGTTTTCTATCATCAGCAAACTTGATGAGGATGCTTTCTATCCTGGTCATTATCCAGGTCATTGATAAATAAGTTAAATAAGACTGGACCCAGTACTGATTCCTGGGGAATGCCACTGACTACTGGCCTCCAATTGGGGTCTACTCCACTGATCATGATCCTCTGTGCTCATCTAGTGCTTGAACCACATCACTGTCCATTCATCTAATCCGCATTTCCCAAATTTACCTATGAAGGATGCTATAGAAGATAGTGTCAAAAACCTTGTTGAAATAAAAATAGACAACCTCCACTGCTCTCCCCTTATCAATCCATCCTGCCATGCCATCAGATTAGTCAAGTGTAATTTTGCCTTGGTGAATCCATGCTGACTATCCTAATGACCTTCTTTTCTTCTACATGCCTAGTGATGACCTCAAGGATGATCTGCTCCGTCTCTTTTCCAGGGACGGAAGGGAGGGGAGGCTGACTGGCCAGAAGTTTCCCCGGTATTCCTTCTTGCCGTTTTTGAAGACAGGAGTAATATTGTCCTTCCTCCATTCATTGGCCACTTCTTTTATTCTCCATTGTTTTACAAAAATGATGGAGTGGCTTAGCAGCACGATTTTCCAGCTACCTCAGCACTGATGATTGCATCCCCTCAGGGTCCATGGGTTTATGGTATTAAGTCTGTTTCCCTGATCTTTAACCCAACTCAGCTGTGGGGAAGTCTTCCTTCCTTCAGCCTTCTGTTACCTCTGAGGTCTGGGACTCAAGGGCCAACCTCAACAGTAAAGACTGAGGACATAAAGGCATTCAGTAATTCCCCTTTCTCTGTGTCTTCCATTATCAGGAC
Source organism: Aegithalos caudatus (assembly GCA_013389925.1). Lineage (NCBI taxonomy): Eukaryota > Metazoa > Chordata > Aves > Passeriformes > Aegithalidae > Aegithalos > Aegithalos caudatus. The sequence continues at coordinate 8,811 of WEIU01023094.1, forward strand.
ACCCATCTGATTCATCAGTGGCCCCATATTTTCACTAATCCTCCTTCTGTTACTGATGTACTTGTAGATGCCCTTCTTGTTGTCCTTGATATTCCTTGCCAGACTCAATTCCAAGTGGGCCTTTGGCCTTCCTCATCACAGAAGATGACAGAAGTCCAAAGAAATGTAGCACTCTTTTTATAGGGATAGAAAAGAGTAAAGGATTTTTTTTTTCAGTCATGATCTTCTTTCCTCTGTTTGGCTATTTAGTCTATTTGTCAAGACCTGTCTCTGACTTATTTAAGGTCTTCTTTTTCTGTTGTCAGAAGTTGCTCTTTGGAAGATATGCAAATAACAGAACTATTCCTGTCTTTTAAGAAGAAGTCGAAATGAGCAAAGGAAGTGCAAAAGATAATTTAAAACCTAATGCAGTGAGGATTGTGATACTCCCAAACTCCACTTCTGGGCTAATAAAAAATGATAAGATTTCATCATAGTTTTGCCTCCATTTTCCTTTATCTTAGCAATATTAGTGTCAATTATACAAAGCATGAGAGTGCATTCCTAGATCCAAGAAATCTGAAGACTTTTTTTTCCGAAATCAGAGGGAAAATTTTAAAATTTTACATGAGCAGGCCTCATTCTGGTTTTTTTTCCACTGAAGTTTCCCTAAAGAATTTTCCTCTTGCAGTTCTATTTTACAAAAATGTGCAATTTTGCTATTTCTATGACCTGTTGTCATCAATAAAATATTGACTATTATGGATGAACTGCAGACTTTTGCAATTCACCTCTCAAACAACAAGAAGACTGAAGGAATCTTTGAAAGATTCTGAATATATGCAAATTCAAAATTTCTTTTTCTCTTCTGATGGGTGTTTCAAAGTCAGAAAACAATTCAACTGAACAAATGGACTATAGTTATTGTTTGTGGGTTTGGTTTTGGTTTTGGGTGGGTTTTTTGTTTGTTTTTATTGGGTTTTGGTTTTTTTTGGGGTTTTTTTGTTTTTTTTTTTTTGTTTTTGTTTTTGTTTTGTTTTGGTTTGTTTTGTTTTGTTTTTTTAAATCCAGTCTACTGTGTTTCACTATATTTAAAAACTATAATCAGCTTATGCACATAATCAAATTTCCCATTCCTATGAGTGTTTCTTTGAGATGGTGATTTTTTTCATGAAATAATGACTTTTATTTCCAAGTAAGCATTAACAGTGGAAAAAAAAATAGTAATTATAATTTTACAAACCTACCCAGAAATTGTAATATTAGAAGATTATAATATAAGTTTGAGTTTTAAAAATTAAATGAATATTTATCTGGGGACGGATGAGTGTCATTTCCATCTGAACTCTGTCCCTCCTTATTTCTTTCAGTCTTGGAGAAATTTCACCTTCATTATTCATATACCTAAACAACCATGTTAACAAGTACTTCTAATTGCCATATGGAATCAGAGCTCTGTGAGAGATATTTATATGAAACAGAAACTCTAGGAAAGGATATTCTCTTCTTTATTAATCTGATGCCAACATTTTGCTAATTAAACCACCACATGTCTCATGTCACTTCCTACGTAGGTCACTGGAAGAGGAGATACATTTGGGCAACCTTAAGGATGAATCCCAGGGGAGCATCCCACAAAAGCATGGTATTTAAGCTTGTAAGTTTATTAAACAAATCACAGAATATATTGCAGTCTAAATCACAGACGTGGCATGACACAATTAGAAGATTTATTGATTCTTTGGGCTAGAGATCTCACAGCTTGCACTGGGGACTCTACACCCACCAGAACCAACAGATTTGCTTCATCACAAGTAATATTTCTAAACTAGTGCAATGAAGTTTATAAAGTTGAAACTGCCTAACTTCAACTTTGCATGTTTTCAACTTTGCTTCTATTTTAGCCCAACTATAAACTGAACACATTTTGTATTAGTCCCATGTCTCACCACCCTGAATTATTGGCACTCAGCCTTCAAGAGCGGAATCACTGTATGAAGCAAAGGAAAAAAAATTAATAAGCAATATTTTCTACAGTCTAGCTACCATCTGCCTGTATTAGAAGTCCTTACCTCTTTATGTAGTCCTTTACTTATTAATTAATGGTGATCAGAATAGTGGTCAGAACATCTACTCAAATAGAAGATGCTATAAACAGTTGGATATGTCCTCTACATCATATTTCCAATAAAAGACAGCTGATTATGACTGAATTATATGTTTCCCAGAACTCAGTTCAGGTGTGAAATGTTTTTTTTTTTTTTCAATCATGCCTTGGAGTTCACTACTTTACAGCAAAGCACAGGGACATTTCTTTTGAAAGTCTACTTCTCGTCCTCCTTTGTGGCATCTAAATATGCCAATATTTCTATCAACAGAAACTCTGTTCAGCATTCCGTGAAGTTCAGTGAAAGGTCACAAGGATGTTTAAGGGACTGGAATACCTCACATTTAAGGAAGGTTGAGATAACTAGAACTGTTAAGCCTCGTAAAGAGAAGGCTCATGGGGCATCTTACAAATATATGTAAATACCTGAAGAGGGCAAACCTACACTTTTCAGTTTCAGAACGAGAGGTTTCATGAACATAAGGAGGCCTATTTTACTGTGAGGGTGACTGAACTTTGCAACAAGTTTTACAGAGAGGTTGTGGAGTTTCCTTCCTAGAAGAGTTTTAAAAAGTTAAAAAATCTAGAAATGTTCCTGGGTAACTGGCTCTATGTGACACACCTTGAGCAGGGTGTTGGACGATGACCTCCAGAGGTGCCTGCCAATTTTAACCATTCTGTGATTGCATGCTAAAATCTGTCTGTAGTGGAACAAATTATATTCCTTAGGCTCTTTGCATCCAGAAATCCCAGTCAGGTCTTCACAAGCAAACAAATAACATTATCATCAATTATTTAGCTGAATCATTAACATAAAAGTCTCTCACTAAATCTGGATATTGGTGCAGGCTTACCCACCATGATCTCATCAATACTAGCGGTCCATGAATCACTCTTTTACTTTGAGATTAGTCTCTGTCATGGCGATAATTTAACTGAAAAGAATCAATTTTGTCCACCTTTCTTCTCTGATGTAAGGAATAGAAGTCATCACAGAATGAAAGAATCATCATAGAATCACAGAATCATAACATCATAGATTCATAGAATCATAGAATGGCTTGGGTTGGAAGGGACTTTAAAGATCACCCAGTTCCAACCCCACTGCCATAGGCAGGACACTTTCCACTTGACCACAATGCTCCAGGACCCATTCAACATGGCCTTTTCATAATCATTTAGGTACTCAACATTTATAAGCTAGGTGAACCAAGATCATTTAAATGATAAAAATTAAGGCTTTAAACTGGTGCCTGACAAATATCTTTGTGATGGCAACTGATATTATTTATGACTAGAGTGCTTCCATTGAGGTTTTATTCTCTTTCCATGGACTAGTGCACTGTGAAAAAAAGTCAATGGCAAAGACCAATCAAAAGCGCCAAGGACAACAATAAAAGATCTAAGTCAAAAAAATCCTTACTTTTATATTCTACTGGTGTTTGAAATTGAGGCACCCTAGAATCTGTGGTAGCTCTAGACAATTTGGAATACCTGACTGCCTCATTAATTCACATCAGCTTTTGACCTCAGTATCCACAGGATACTAATAAAAGGTATAACATCTTAATTTTAGACATAAGCGACCCTTTTGATTTCATTAGGGATGAAGGAATGCTGCTCTGGATGGAACAAGTACTTGTGAGTGTGCTTAACTGTAAGCACGCAAGTCATTCTGTTACTTTCATTGGCTTTCAAAATTAAGAACAGGCTTGAGTGCCTTACTAAAATGGATTTCCACACAGAATTTCTGATGGCTGCCTGAAGTCATAATGATGGAAATTCTGAGAGGGGGAGACAAATAGAAGGTTTATCAGCTTTATCATACATTAACTTGATATTTACTTAGCTTAAACTGTTTTCTGAAATATTTAAGCCAGTGTTCTCCTGTGTTGTTTTGTTTTCTTCCTTTTTTTTCTTTTTTAGAAATATCACATACTTGCGATAGATCATATTTTGTCATTACATCAGAAAAAAAAAATCTGCATATGTATTTAAGAGAGCCTTGACAGATTATAGTTGTTAAATTAGTGGGGTTTTTTCATTACATTTATTTTTTTTCTCAATCCCAGTCTTATGAAAATGTGAAGTGGCCATCTCAAAATTCATTCAAGACTTTCCCTTTTAAAGAGTTCAATCTATGCAACAAATATCTTGCTTTCTCCTGGGAAGCTTTTCCTTTTATTATGTCAAATTATATGTGAAGGGCTAATTTCCATCTGGAGACATCAGTGAAGATCTTTCTTCTTCACAACCTTGGGAGGGAAATATTTTTCTCCTGAGTAACTTTTTTTTT
>WEIU01023095.1:3265-13488 GCA_013389925.1 Aegithalos caudatus
AAAGCTGGAATGGTAAATTTATACTAACAACTATATAAGCATTCTGATCTTATATAATAGTCCAGAGTTCTGAGATCGTAAATAATATTTATAATTCATAATGTTTCATAGCAAACATGGTCTAGCATGTCAAGAGGGTGGGCACAGCACTTTTTAACCACCCAACCATGTAGCTCAGTCTCCATTTACTCAAAAGCCATCAATTTTTCTAGTACAGGACACAGTTAAGAACGCTAACAAAGAAAGCCAAATCATGCAAATTCTCCTGGTTACTACTGATAAATAACAAAGCCTAAATTAAATCCTCTTAAGCACTTTTTGCAGTAAGCATCCAGAATGTAGGCCTATCTGTACACACATACAATTAAATACAAATAACAAAAAAAAATACAATTAAATATTACAAGCACTTTCTTTTATCCAAGTACAATTTCTGATCATATCTATCAAAAATGCAATCCCAGGAAGTTAAAGTCAATGCAACATTCCAGTTGAAACTAGCCTGGTCGATGAGATTCCAGTAATGAAATGTGACACATATATCACCAGGCCAAATTCAAAGTGTGGATATATTTTCTCTGATGGTGAAGAAAAGCAAAATAAAACAGATATAGACCATTTTCATATGATTGCTGCCATAGGGAGCTAAAAAATATACACTGTGATCCATAAAAGAGGTTCTTCTTATGTATTCCTGAAAGTGTCATTGATGGAAAGACATCTGAAGATCTTTATTGCCAACATTATACCCAAATTTCTCTTCTCTGAGAAACAGAGCTAAGTGTATTGGTGTATTACTCGTCAATCACAGATGCAAATAATGAACAGTGAATTGTCAATTGAATTGCAGCTCATGGTATCTGACACTGCATGTCCAACAGCAGCAAGACTGGTCTGACAGTCATTGGAAGGTAAAAAGACAAGGAATAACAGCCTTGTAACTCACAGATCCAGCCAGATCTCTGGCTCTGGAGAACAGACAGCTGAGCAGTGATAGTATAATGGGTTAGCCACAGACAGTGATTTCCAGGCGATTCCACAAGGCGGAGACAGGTCCAAAATAAAGCCAGGAAGCCAAGTTAATGGATCAGTGAGGTAAATGGCCAAGCAGAAGCATGATAGACTAGCAGTGTCTGAGTTTAAGCACAGCTGCCAGGAGAAAGAGGGGCAGACAAAGCTTTTCCCACCTCTGTCTGTGGTGCTCTGCTTGCATGTTGTGTGCCCGCACCATGTCAGGGTGGGTCGTGAGCACAGGCAGCTCAGCCTCTCAGAGGGTTGTGAAAACCTGGGCTCCCACAGTAGTGTAAAAGGTGTTAATCTGAGAGTTCCCGGGAGTTGTGTGGTGCTGCATTCCCCTGCCGTTTTCAGGCCACACTATGATCTGAGAAATGCTTGTTAGGCTTTGGCCTTGAAGAACAGCACCTGGCCTAAGCTCCTTGAGCTTCTTGGAAACACTGTCTGTTCCCAGTGCTATCTAATGAGCTCCTGCTTTTTTTTTTTTTTTTTTTTTTTTTTTTTTTTTTTTTTTTTTAAGAACAGCCTTTGAAACTTTGAAACCATTTCTGCCTGAATGTCATATGTCATACCATCCTTTTTCTCACAATTTGATAGAAAGTTGACAGTCCAAAATGTGGTAAGGACAAAATATTGCTATAACTAAAGCCCTTCTCTCATGACCCTATAAACAGCAGTGCAAAACAAGACCCTTGGAGCTCTCCTGCACCACAGCAGTCTGTGACCAGCGAGCTCTCTCTAAGTGGGACATGTCTCAGAGCCAGCGCACTCTCAGGTTTGTCATGCTCAGAGGATCACCAGACAATGATGAATCCTGGGCCAATAGCCCCACTTCCCAGGGCCCAGTGCTTTGGCTTCAATCCACAGGCATATGAAGTGAGTATCTCACAATTTTTGGGGGAATTTTCAGAGGTACCTTGCGCTGACTACTTATGTCTGTGTGCATATGCTATATCAAATGTGGGAGAAATGCTGCTCTCCTAGATGTTTAAGTACATTAGATATCTATGTAAGATAGGCCTCGAAATAGGTTACTGTTGTGATATAGCAAATTTTATACGAATCCTTTGCTAAAGTTTTAAGTTCCATGTAAGTTATAAGTTAAACAATGTTAAGTTTTAGGCCATATTCATTTTTATGCTTGCCCTTTCTATTGTTTTGTCACATACACACACACAGAGTCCTGGGTTAGTTTTAGTTTGGTTTGATTGGCTGGATTTTTGATGCTTTTTCTTGTTGCACCACAACCATATAGAATGTAGTAGAGTGAACCTTGCCAATTAACTTTGTCATGCAGTTGCTGTTATGGTAAATCTGTTTTTACTGACATATGTCCCAGTGATTAAGTGAACTTAAACACTCACTTTTTAACAGTTTACAGTGTGACTACTTTTTGCAGTAGTAGACCAGTTTGTATGAGGTTTCTCAGACATTATCTGGCTTAGCATGATTTGTATCCAAAATCCATAGTCTTAATTTTAGTCCTTTTCCTTACACCATTTTGTTTGGAGCTGCCTGTGTGGTTTCATTCTCCTAAGCATATCTTTTAAGACTCAGAAATGAGTGCTTATAGGAATGCTACAATATTCTCTACAGAAACTCCAAAGAATATTCCTTTCACTTTGTGTACATATAAGAATTAAACAAAATAGAGCCTCCCACTTGAAAAGCAGACTTTGGGCTTGAAAACTAAATTATCAGGAAGAGTGAAAGACACTGTTTTCTTCATTTTGATTAGTACTAATACATGAGAAAAAAATATCTAGTCATCAACTATATTACTTAAAAGTAATTTAAATATGCAAAAATATCCATATAAACTGTTTGTTAATATCTAAAAAAAAAAACTGAAACAAAGTAATTTTTAATTTTACATAGAAGACTTTCTGTGTAACTCCATATGACACAACAGCAGTCATTATTAATAAAATTATAAAGGAAGTAATGTCAATAAATATCACATTCCACTCTCACATTTTTCAAGGAAGTAACAGAATTTGTCACTTTTCAGACCTGGAACTTATTTTGTTCTTTTTACAAGACTTCATCCAAGCTAGTGAGACACTTAGGCTTCAGTTTTTGTCCTGAATCATGAACTTTCATGCACTATCACAGCTAACAATCATTTCCTTGATATACCCATTATAGACAGTATCCTGAATCTCTATAGGGTCTATCAAAAAAAAAAATGAAAGTGATAGCGATACATCATGCAGGATTCATTCCATCTTTCCCTGAAAAGATAATGGCCCTCTGTGCCCACAGTATTTAAAGTAATGATCAAAAAAACAGTGAAATAAAAATTCTGAAATAATACACCAGGGTATGTACATCTAATGCCTTTACAAAGTCAAAGGCAGAATTTTAGCTTGAACACATTTATATATTATATTTTATTGAATTTTAATTTATATGCTCCATTATATTTGTAGGATGTTCAAGCTGTAGGGAAACTTGGCATGTCAAACCGGAAATCTGGATGCCACTATTTCTCACTTGAAGGTATCTCTAATTACTGCATATCACCAAAAAACTGTTACTGGGATTACCTAAAGGGAGTTTGATCTACCTTGTTAGTGAACAGAGCAGTTCTCAGAGAAAGTTTCAGTAAGATCTTTGTAGAGTTTGGCTCTCTGTGTCTGCTTATTTGTTTTGGAAATTATCAATCACCATCTTTTTTATTGGCAAAGTATCCAGCTGAAGTCAAGTCTGAATGATGAAGGAGATTATTTCTACAGTGTTGCACTGGCTGCTACTACATAGCTCTTCTACAAAATAATTCATCGAAACAGCTGTGCATATAGGCTGCATGACTGTGTCTGAGAAAGATCTCTAAGACTAGAGTATGGATGAGGATTGTTCAGTTCCCAACATCCTTCATATTTCAGACTATCTTCCTATATATGTGGGTCCTACATCATGTGTAGTTAAGTAGAGATAACAGGTACTACGGAGGTGGTAAATTCATCAGTTAACATTTAGAAGAAAGAGACATTGGCATGGGGAATCCTGAAGAAAATGGAGCTCACAATTCCTATTTTTATAGGCTTTGATGATCTAATCCAATAATATTTTTGTTATGTCGAACTACTCTCCTTCAAAATATGCTATGAACTCTGCAGAGCTTGTTGAACAAAATAATGATATGAGTTACCTAAATAACTCACTGGTATCCCCAGAGTTAACTGCTTTAGCAGGAACAGGGTAAGAAATTCCATCTTACTTTAGGGAAGGGCCATGAAATGAATTATGAAATAATTAGGATATGTGCCTCTGTTGTAACGATACTCCTTTGTTGCATGATATAATAGACCTTTTCTCCCTTTCAGTTATGTCAAATAGTTTCTCACTTTTATGAGTCTGCCCTAAACTATCAAAACTGCCAGCAGCTCACCTTTTTGAAAATCCACAGTAACAACTTTCCTCCTTTGCATCTAGATCTTAATTTCTCCTTCCCTCTAAATTCCAAATCTAATGTCTATCTAATGTGATTTTGGCTTCTTCTTTAGAATGTAGAATTTGCTAAAGAAATGATAAAAAGTTCTGTATGTCACCAATCAAACATTCCATGAGGAACATTTCTTTTTTCCCATTCCTTTTTGTATAAGTTTTAAATTAGGCACTTAATCACTCTTCATAACATCTGAGAGTCACTTGGATGAGCCAATTTCTCTACAAAGATCTTCTTATCTATTTTACCCAGCTAAGTGATATAAAATGAAAGTGCAAAACTAAAATTTATTACATAAATAAATATTTAATAAAAATAAAATATTAGCTGGATCACATATATTTAAAGTGATGGATACAGCACAATCATTCCAGTTTTTTACATTTAGTGAGATGTAGATTTACTGGTGCAAGTAAGTTAGCTGGTATAATTAATAGTTGGACAAATCACACAATCACAAAATCACAGAATATGCTTAGTTTGGAGGGACCCATTAAGATCTTCAAGTCTAATTCCTGGCCCTGCAAAGAACCACCCCCAAGAGTCACACCACACACCTGAGAGAATTCTCCAAATACTTCTTGATCTCTGTCAGGCTTGGTGCTGGGACCACCTCCACGAGAAAAATGTTCCATTGCTCAACCACCCTCTGAATGAAGAACCTTTTCCAGCCTAAACTCCCCCTGACACAGCTTCAGGCCATTCCCTCAGGTCCTGTCACTGTTCACCAAAGAGAAGAGATCAGTGCCTGCCCCTCCTCTTCCCTCACAAGAAGCTGTAACTGCAGTGAGCTCTGCCCTCAGTCTCCTCCAGGATAAACAGACCAAGTGACCTCAGCTGCTCCTCATACAGCTTCCCCTTAAGGCCCTTCAACATCTTTGTTGTCCTCCTTTGGATGTTCTCTAACTGCTTTGTATCTTTCTTACATTGTGGCACTCCAAACTTCCCCCAGCACTGGAGGTGAGGCTGCCCCAGCTCAGAGCAGAGCAGGACAATCCCCTCCCTTGTCCAGCTGGCGATGCTGGGCCTGATGTCCCCAGGACAGGGCTGACCCTCCTGGCTGCCAGGGCACTGCTGGCTCATATTTGTTGGAGTTTCACATCTTAGCATATGACCTTTTTTGATAACATTCCTGTATTTGTGATCTTTGAATAACAGTCCTTTGTGTGGTAAATTTCTTTAAAATAAACATGGTAAATTGTTTTAAAATACAACACAAGGAGCAGCACTACTTTGCAGTTCAAATGTAATGGGATACATAACCAGGACCATACCCTTATCTATTTGCTTGCTCTGCATTATCCTGTAAATGAACTGATTCACAAATAATACATTCTATACGAGACACTATAAACCACAGTGAAAGTGTGTTGTATGAATAATTTTTTTATTCTCAGTTATACAAAAGATATTTTCTATAGAAACAGCATTAATTTTTAACTTCTTGGCTGTATATTTTAGATAGATGTATACATACACACAGATATATATATATATTATGGATGCATGTATACATGCATTATGTACAATTATATATATGCACTTAATATACAAAAATTTATATACAAAATAGAATGAAAATTTAATAAAGGAACTATAACTATTTCTTTATCAACATATGAGGCATAACAGAATGTGTTGTAGATCAGACAAATGATACTTGTAAATGAACTGGCTAAATGAATCAACCACGCCTTATTTGATGGGGTTGTGTCAACATTGCAGAGAGACAACAGAACCAACAACCTAGCTAGCAGTTTCTACAGAAAGCTCTAAAGATTAACTGACTTAAAGAACAAACTCATAAAGCTGGTCCTGTGGAGAGAAAATTAAGACAGTGCCTCGCTTATGCACAGAGAATTTGAATGTCAGTTCCCAACTTGTATTTTCTATAGCTGAAAAATAAATTGCAGATTTAATTTCACAGCAGTGTCAATCCTTCATCTTTTATAAATATACAGGATACTTGAAAAAGAAGGCTGTAGGGAAGACCTAGAGGAATTAACTCCAGGCTATTTTGCACTGATTTGGCAGAGAAATTCACAGTACTATGCAAATTAAAATCAATCTATTCTAAGAACATACATTTACTCATAAAAAAGTTACCAGTTGGATTAACTATTCCTGATGTTATTTTAACTTGAAATGGTATTAGAGAAGGAAATTAATAATAATTAAAAAAAAAAAAAACAACTTTAGTAGGAAATTAATAAGTAGACAAATCTTTAATCAAGGTCACTGCAAATTATACTGACCATATCTCAATGCTGTCCACATTTGTCATTAGATAACATGACACTTGAATCTAGACTGATTCTGACAGCAGAAGAGAGTTCTAGCTAAAATCAACAAGGGAAATGTTGACTGATATGACAATCAGCTTCATACTCTCAATCTTTCCTTTATTAAACTGAAAATGTTCATCAAATCTTGGCATTCTCAGATATGGACAGAAGACTCTAAACTTTTAATTTTCAGTTCATTCACATTTTTAATTTCTTGGTATTAAATTTATTTATTTCAGTGCTTATACTGAATAAGATCTTAATATTAGCTTTCATGCTAATATATGCTTTATATGTTTATACACATTCAAAGTGTGTCATGCAAAAATAGGAGTATATCCTTGACTGTAGTCGAGGTGCAACTACCATTTAATTCAACAAGAAGAGCATACCTCATTTAACTTTAATTATTTAAACATGCATTTTAGCTGCATGCATATTTTTTACATGTCTTTAGAAAAGCCTTGAGTTCATAGTTGGTCGTTCTGTCATTCATAACACTGGAATGAAACTTATAGGTTCTAGTTCTCTTTCTCTCTTATTTCAGACAGACATATTTTGGCTTTGGTTTCTGTTGCCTTGTAACTTTTTTCCTCGGTTTTTACACCTGGACCTCATTATGCTTGAGAATGTGTCCTATCTATGGGATTTGATTATATAAGAGGCTCACAGTATAGAAAGTCTTCATAGAGATGAAATCTGCTCAATGTCTAGCTCTCTGAGATATTGCCAAGGGCTGAATGTAGTGAACTGTGTTTTTAAGAAAGACCATTTTAAGGACTCCTAGATGTTTTCTCAGACAGGGATTTTGAAATTTTAGGCACACATAAATTCTCATTAAATTATATAGAATTTAGGTGTCTAATTCCTTTGGACTACTCTGAAACATCAAGGATTATTTATAGGTGAATTTAGATATACTGTGGTTACACAAGGCAGCTGTGAGGATCCCCTTAAAAATTGCCTTAACATATGAAGATTGAGAGGAAGACTTTATATTGTTCCAAATAAGTTCAAAGCTATGTGACAAATTCATAGAATCGGAGAATCACAGAATAATTGAGTTGGAAGAGTACATCAGAGATTATCTAGTCCAATCCTTCTGCCATGTGCAGGGATGTCTTCCATTAGAACAGATTGTCAAAGCCCCATCCTGCCAGACTTTGAACACCACCAGTGGTGGAGTATCCACAATTTCTATGGGCAACCGTCTTCAATGTCTCTCCATCCTCATCATAAAATATTTCTTCCCTGATTCCAAGCTATTTATCCTCTTACAGCTTAAAATATTTTCCCTTCTCCACTACAGAAATTAGCAGAAGTATTTCTTTTTCTATCTCTTTATCGTAAGCCCCCTTGATATATTAAAAGGCCACAATAAGGTCTTCCTGAATTCTTTTCTTCTCCAGGCTGAACAACCTCAACACTCTCTCAGCCTTTCTTCAGAGGATAGGTGTTCTGCTGATTACTTTTATGGCACTCCTCTGGATCTGCACTAATAGGTCCATTTCTGTTTGTACTGAGGAGTCCCAAGCTGGATATCTTACTCTATGCCAAGTATAATGAGAATAACGTAGAGTGGGAGAAACACCTTCTTCGTGGCCTGCTGTGCACAATTTATTTATTTATTTATTTATTTATTTATTTAAACCCAAGACACAATTGGCTTTTCAGGCTGCAAATGAACAATAATGGCTCATATCCATTTTTTCCTCCACAAGAATCCTGAGATCCTTCTGCACAGGAATTTTTCAGCAATTCAACACCCAATCTTGTATTGATATTGGTGATTTCCCTAATCCAGGTAATATGCTATAGCAGTTAGCTTGATAGAACTTAATGAACCCATTCCTCAGCACGTCAAGGTCCTCTGGATGGTATCTCTTCCCTCTAACACATAAACCTCACTCAGCTTGGTGTCACCTGCAAACTTTCTGAAGATTTCCTATATGTATCATTAATGAAAATATAAAAGAATATTGGTCCCAGTATGGATGCCTGAAGGAGACCACTCTTTACAGCTTCCCACTTGAACACTGAGTTATTGGTTGTAAATCTTTGCATGCTGCCATTGAGCCAATCCCCCTCCATCTATCTGTTCACTTATCAAACCAATTTCTCCAATTTAGAAGCAAGAATGTTATGGTGTACCATATAAAAGACCTCACTGAAGTACTGATAGAAGTAATGAAATACTGAATCCTCAATAGAGCATTGAAAACAATGAAAATAGCTAAAACAAAATTAGTATATTTTAGGAATAGTAGTAGTAGTTTCTCTTAGAACAATTAGAAAAAATAAGTAGTAACTTGCTGACAAATTGGAGAAAATACAGTCACTGGAAAGCTGAACTGTGATGTAGCCCTCAAATTTGATAGTATATATATAATGTAGCAATGTATCTACATAACTTGGAATACAAAGTGCTCCACCAAACTGTCACCTGTAGGTATTTGTTATTGTTTTCAGAACACGCAGGAATTTGACAAGGTTATTGAGAAAACCAGGATTAAAATAAGAAAAGAAGAGCCTGAGAAATAGAATACCAGGAATGCAAGAGCTAGATAAAGGAGGCTCACAGAGCAATAACCTGGGACCAACCATGTTTCCTAGAGGGTGCGTGCTGGATGGATGGACAAGACAGAGAATCCAATCAAATAATGACAAATGTGTGAACAAGCAGCCTTAGAATCTATAACTAGCTTAATGTAAACAATAAATGGCTTCTGCTCAATCATATTGGTTGCATTATTCAGTTGCCCATTTTCTCCCTGCCAACACACTATGGCTATGCAGTTTTCTTAACACATAACAGGTAGAGGTCAAAGTGCATCATGAGTTAGGACTTGACTCAGTGCCTTAGTGACTGTATGTATTGTCTAGGGAATAAAGTGTATCTAGCGGTAACAGAAGAAAACAGATCACAATGGATAGATTTACTACTAGAGGTTCCTTGAGATCTAATTTGAGGCCTTAGCATCAGCGTTTATAGGACCATGGAATCATTGAGGTTGGAAGATAACTGCAAGATCATTAAGTCCAGCTATTATCCCCAGCACAGCCAAGTCCATAACTAAACTGTGTACTAGGCACTACATCTTTTTGAACATTTCCAGGGTCAGTGGTTCCACCATGTCTCTGCTGAAAGCAGGTATCTCAGGATAGTCCCTGAGATAACCTTGGGATAAGGACATGCATCAGTCCAAAGACAGTGACTTCCGTGGTTGCTGATTCAAGATCAAGGTGTTTTCCTTTATGTCCCTTGATGCCTTGGAGCGGCTACCTAGAACAGAGGCTAGACAACATTAATAGAATAAAAATGGGTATTAATTAAAGGCCTTCAATAGGTGCACCTTGGACACTCAGAAGCCTCCGAGAGGGGCTACACCCGAGATGGACAATGGTCATGAGTTTTTTCCGACAGATATAACTTTGGTCTATTTACATATTAAGGGTATAGATCAGGGAGGATT
>WEIU01023096.1:0-114964 GCA_013389925.1 Aegithalos caudatus
TTATTATTATCATTATTATTGTTGTAATATAGCATTCTGCTCTTGATTCATGTGCACTTTGGTATTCAAAACACTATTTTTGAAATCATCTTTTACATGTCATGAAGATTTACCCAGCTGGTAAGCTACTGCCTGTTTTTGTTGTGAAACCTCTCACATTTTTTCTAATTTGTCACCCTCTGATATTTTTCTCTCTGCACATTCCAAAATGCCAATTTTTATTGGCAAAGTGCTGTAAAATTGAAGAGAAAATGCTATTATTGCTACAGGTTTACTTTAACCCTCCTATAAAAATTAATGTAAAATAAAATAAAAGCCCCAACATAAAAGGCTTTAAAAGGCCATGAACAGGATATTCATATCTGTTAAATTTTATAGGGTTTTGAGAGACTATAATCTCTATGAATTTAGGGTTGAATCTTTATCATGTGTGAAGATATTTGCTTTGACTTCACATGTAGCAATAATATTCACAGCAAGAGAGAAGACAGCCTTTAACCTTCCCTGTAAGCCATAAAACTGAGAAACCGCACACTTTGGACCAGATCTTGTCACCCTGAGAACCTCATGTGTGCGAGGAGGGAGGAGATGACCTCTCTGCATCTCTGAAGTGTGACCTGGATTTCTCTTTTCCGGGAGAAGTAATAAAACCTTGGCACAGGAGAGCAGGTAAAACTCCCTCTGTTTCAAGCATGAAATAGTGGAGGTATCTGCCAAGTCCTCAGTGCTGTAAGTAGTTTCATAAGGTGCTGATATTGTAGTCCTCGCCATCAGGTCAAGTTTTTAGCCAAAGGCTAGAATCCCAAATCCCACACCAAGCTCCACTGCAGATATTCCCATTATGCTTCCAATGCCTCCATCACACCCAGCAACAGCAGGAGCCAACATTCATTCTTTGATCCAAGCCCAAAATTCTGCTTGGCTCGTGGTCAGACATTGCATGCTGGGACATATAGTCCTTGCTGGCTAATTAAGGGAAAAGATGGACACAATTTGGTAAATAACCCATAAATTAAGCCCTATGCAGTGGCTCTTGGCAGCAGGCTGGTGGAACATTTAGCTGAGGAAAATTTGGCCCTTATCATTGCTCCATGTGAAGCTAACAAGTACCTTGCATATTGATTATTTACTAATCAGGAAATGTACTTTAACAAGTTTATTCCTGTATGAACTTCTCAGGCGTGCAGACGCTTAAAGCAGGCTACACTGCTACCAATTGTATTTTTAATTGCTGTGTTTAGAGAGTCTCATTGATCTAATCAGAGCTAAATAAGCCCCATGGTACTTCCCCTAGTAAAGTTTACTGAGGATGTGTTTCTTTCATTTGCTGTAAATGAAGCCTTCTGCTGTGCTGTGCCTGGTCAAATGCAACGCCAGAGAGCAGAGGGTGATGCTCCATCCTTTAATAAATTTGTTTTTTCTGTGGTTCAGAATTCCTGTCACCCAGGCAGCAGGAAAGCAGCTGGGTGACATTATCAGTAATTGTTTAATATTGTCATTGCATTTGCTTACAAGGAAAAAAAAAGCCACAGACTATCAATCAGCCAACAGAATATTCATAGTCTATGATAACACTAAGTGCTTTTTGAATGTCATGGCAACAGTCACAAAAGCAACGTGATCTTGTACTTGATTACTTCCTGCTGCATTCCTGATGGTGTCCATAAAGCTCCATTAATTTTGCCTTTTTTTTTTTCTTTTTTTTTTTTCCCCTTTTTTTAAAATATATTTGATTTGTGATTGGCAAGTGTGCAAAACACACAGTACCTTTTCCCAGACTCTCCCAGTGAGCCTCTCTGGGTATTCACAGCTCTTCTGTAGCCCAAATGTGTCCTAGACTGGACCCAGCATTCCCAAGTGCATTTTAGGAATTATGTCTGGATTATTGCAGCAGGTAATCTCTGAAATCAGATTGAAGGCTGACTTCTGTGAAAAAGATTTAGGGTAATCTCATTAAATAATTTGTCAGAAGGGCCTTTCAGACAAGGGAAAATAAATTGATTTGTCTAAGACACATCTGCACCTGACTCATTCTCTGTCCTAGTGGCCTTTGTTTTTCGATTGCTTTATCTCATTCAAATTTGTGAGTTCATGGATTTTAAGGGCCAGAAAATACTAGTAGCCTTGTGCATCAGAAAATTATCCAGAAAACTATCAGAAAATATCTGTATCAAGTCCACAACCTTTGAAAAGCAAGTGGCGTATATTTTTTGAAAGGGTTGCTTGGAGATCTGCAGCTGTTCAATATGCTATTATATTTCCGTGGTAGGTTGATGCAAATATTAGCAAAAATTCTTCTTAACAACATAAAAAAATAACCAACAAAATGAAACAAGGAAAAGGGTGATATCCTTATTTGCAGTCTGAATTTGCTCAGCCTCAACTGTTGTCCCTCAGAGCTCATTATGATCTTTACTTCAGCTTGAAGAACTGAGTCCTGTACAAAATCTCCTCATGCAAATGCTAATAGGGTATAATTGAGTTCTCAGTAAACCTTCCCAAGGATCAACCACTTTAGATAAATTGGTTTAACAAAAGTGAAAGGTTCTGTAGGGCACCAGTGTCAGAACTCACGTTAAACTCTTAGAATAGTTTGGCCTCCACTGTGTTTCTCCTAAGGACCATTTCTAATTCCATGAGGACCTGAACTGAAGGGTCCCAAATGAATATACTCTCACAAGAAGGTGCAAAGGGACCATCACTTGAAAGGATTTGTGTGCAGCTCTTGAACAAATGGCCCAATTGCACCATCACTCACCACAAATGGTCCCTGTCTTCTAGATGTATTTTAAAAAATTAACTACATTGATAATTTTTCTGGCTATTTTCCTTTTCTCTTTAAAAATCCAAAACAAAGAAAAACAAAAAAAGAAAGAAAGAAAGAAAGAAAGAAAGAAAGAAAGAAAGAAAGAAAGAAAGAAAGAAAGAAAGAAAGAAAGAAAGAGAAAGAGAAAAAAAAGAGACAAAAAAAAGCTGAAACCCAAACAACAGAAGAAACAAGAAATGCAATGTTTGACAAGAAAAGTAAGGGAAATAAGTAGCTTGGTCTCTGAAAAAATAAACTAACTTCAATTTTACCTTTTCTGTTGGATCCATTTGTCTTATCCTCAGGGGCTTGTGTTTCTTGATTTCCACAGTGGAAATAATGGTGATGTTGTGAGCATTTGGTCCATCCCTACAGTCGTGGCCACCTCTGGGGCAAGTGACCACTCACACAATGGTGCCAAGGACTCAGCTGCTCCTCTGCCAACAGATTATTTGGTTGTATTATTTATAAAGTGCTTTGATAGGCTCATTTACCAGGAGCTAAGTAATGGCAAGGCCTTTGAGGGCTGGATGCTTGTCAGACGCTGCTACATTAAGTCTACAAGTGAGAATCAAACCTCCTGGCTTCAAAGAGGTTTGGTTGGTGTAAATTAACCTGTATTTTAGAAGTTCTGGAGCAGATGTCATGCTTTGCCCTGGAGATCTCATTACTGCTCAAATGTATGCACAGATTTTGCCACATTAATAAAGCAGCGGGGCCCCCTCCCCGAGAAAGCAGGATTAGTGGCTGGTGTCTGTAGTTATTTTTGTCAAAAACCTTTTGAAAGTCTGTATGAGAAGAGGAGGAGGGAAAGTTCAGATAAAGCCAGTATCTGTCTTTATTAATTACAGGATGATTAATTATTTAATCTGCCTAGATATCTGTATGCACAACTTAGCTGATTCTCATTTATCAGGATTTCAGCATCATTAATCAAGGGAAGTTTTAAATGTGAGGGAAGACAGGTTGATTTAAGGTGTAGTGTGGTGATGACCCCTCCAGAGCACACACTGCCTGGCCCTGGCACCAGGACCATTGATCATGGCAAGGGATGATCCTGCCTCCTGCTGAGGAGGGCCTGGCTTTTGGGCCTCTCCATTATTTGCTTTAGGCTCCTCCTACTTCTCCAAATTTCTTCATGAAGTTTGAAGTCTACCAAGTGAGAGCACAAACTAAATAGCAAGGGAATGTCTGAACATAGAGCAGCCAAAGAGAAATTGCCCCACTTCAGCTGAAACTGGCAGTGGTTCCTCTTCTGGGATGATTTTCTGGGAAGGTGTACATTTCTTGGGAGTTCTGGATGGTGCCTTAGCTTAACCCTACTCCACCATGGTGTGTTACCTCAAAAGTGCATGCAAGTTTCCAACATGAACAGTCACTGACAAGGTGCCAGGTAGTTTGCCATGCCACAAGGCTGATCATACCTACTCAGCCCCTGAAGTACACATCCAAGCAGAAGTCATTGTCCTACCTCTTTTAAATGTCTAGGAAAAATCCACAGCTGGGATTCAGGAGGGAGAATGATAAACATGCATGGAAAAACAAAGCATCTTACATTTCTTGGGTACTCTTCATAGAATATAGAATGGCCTGGGTTGGAAGGGACATTCAAGATCATCTCATTCTAACCCCCTGCCATGGACAGGGACACCTTTCACTAGACCAGGTTGCTCAGAGCTCCATCCAAATTGGCTTTGTGATGCCTGTTCCAGTGCCTCACCATCCTCACACTTAAGAACTTCTTTCTAATATCCCATCTAAGCTTATCCTCTTCCAGTGTGAATCCATCCCCTTGTCCTGTCACTCCAGGCTCTTGTAAAAAGCCTCTCTCCATCTTTCTTGTAGGCTCCCTTTACATACTGGAAGGCCACGATTAAGTCACTCCAAATCCTCCTCTTTTCTTGTTCAGATGAAAAAGAGTGCAAGGAGGATGTAGATGGATGTAAACTCCAAGCTGGGTACAGACTGTCTTTTCCATTTTCTTCCCCACTTTCTGCTTAGGATTTGGAAAGTACCAGTTTATTGGACTACTGGTGTCAACTCCAACAGTTTTAGAATAATTTTAGAATTAATCTGATGTTATTGGAATGCTTTTTAGATCTTTAGCTCCTGAAATCAAGTTTTACTAGAAGTTGCCAGATTTCATTTTAAAGAACAATTTAGCTTTATGATTACTACAAGCAGCTTAAGAGTAAAACCCAAAGGATTATTGCAGGCTTAAAAGTCAGATAACATACACCAACTTGAATTTTTATTTTTCATGTACTATTTTTTCCTGATTTATGGTGAATATTGATGACTTAGGGTATGTAGAAATATTCATAAACAATTGAGCCAAGGTATCTGGAACACTTGCACACTCCTTTTTCATGGCAGAACCTTCCCATTGTTGAGACTGTATTTCCTCATCCTGCTTAATTGCTTTGCTTGCCACTGTGTGGCCATACCTGGCAGTGCCTTTGCCAAAATCTGCAAATCATTCTTGTTCATCCAGTTCAAGAGCTAGTTAGAAAAAAAAATATACAATCAGTATCCAAGTTTGCCTGTGCTGCACTGAAGGTAAATATAAGCCTTACCTTTATAAATAAATCTCAGTTCAAAAAATATAAGCTGAAATCTTACAGTTCAATTCAATTATTATTTTAGGATAAGGAAATTGGTGACTAATCAGAGCCTCAATCTTGTTCTGGCCCTGGGTGGCAGAACAGGGACAAGCCTAAAGTCTCAAATACAATTCCTCTGCCATTTCACTCACAGATTCCTGTTCCTGGAGAAAAGACAAGAGCCTCATGCTCATTAGCTGTGGCAGTATCCTGCACATTAAACTTACCCATTAGGCAAATCTCCAGGCATGACTTTAGCAGCAGGAGGAGGTGTGTCCTGTCTAGAAGGACGAGCAAGGATCATTTTCCTCTCTAAGCAGGGTTAGAGGTCACCTCTCATTAGTGTCCTGGCAGTGAGTGAGGTGTCCCCCTGTTAGATGATCAGGGAAGGGTGGATCAAGTCAGCCATGGGCACTGTAGACCATAGAACCCCCCTGCAAACAGTCCCTGGAGCTTTACTACACCTTGATTTATTTTAGGCTTTTCCTTTCTAAGCAGAATCTCCCTCTTTCCCCTGCACACATCTTGTCTTTGGGAATGACTGTGTATTAGTCATTACTGCCATGTTATTTATCAGAGTACAGCTTCATACACCAAAAAATGTGCAGAGCAATTCAGATACCACTCAGGCAATAGTCTGGCTAGTAAAGGTGTGGTCAGGCAAGAGCTGGCCTCCAGAAGATACCTCAATATAGGTTTTCATCCATCCTCCTTCCCTCCAGTACATCACAGCAAGGGGCCATGGGCTATTTCTGTAGATTTAATGCCATCCTGTGAATCCAACCCCCCACCCAGACTGCAGGGATTCATGTGGCACCAGAGAAGAATGAACATGAAATCAGAATTTACCTTATAATGAGGCACCAAGCTAGGAGCCAAGGGACAGGGGTTCTCTGACTATTTTGGCTGCAGTTTTTGGCAACTAACCTAATCTCCCAGTCTGCCATTCCTACAAAGAATGGAAAATCTGCTTTTCCTCTTAATCTCTATGTAGGTAAATTTTCATTTCACTCTCCTCATTAATTCAACATAATTTGAGCTGGGAACTGCTGTTTAATGGACAAGCATCTGAACATCTCTGTGGAGTATTTTTTGACCTCCCTTTCCTTTCTGCATCTCAGAGATGGACTTCTGAGTCATAGAATTTAGCAACAGAGCCTCTTCCCATCACAAAATTCTAATTGTGAATTAACCTTTGTTTGATTCCATGTAAAAACACTATTCTCTCTGTAATTGAAAAAGAAGAGAGTGCAATAACAAAGCACCTGTTTATTGCTGAGCTTTCTCTGAAATGTTGTGTTATGTTATCAGCTCTTGCCTAAGTTGTGAACTAATTAAAAATATAATGTAACTACATAGGATTTTTCAGGATTCTATAAGTAATAATTGGACTGCCAGGATACTTTGACATCTTGAAAATCCTGCTTTTGCATGGAGCTACTACAATATGTTTTGGATTTTTAGCATGACTACATGTTCATATAATGAGGAAGAAAATTTAAAGTGCTTGTAGCTAAATTATCTTTTGCTATTAATCATTTCTCTACACTGACATCAATTCAGTTATTCTAAAAGCATTTAAATGCTGAGGACAAATTTTGCAGTCTCTTAGCATGCAAACTCTCAGAGAAATCATTTGAGATTTTTATGTACCATCAACTTGCAGTACATTAATAATCTGATATAAAATATTGTGGAGCAGTGGGGAGCCTCCGTTTGATATCAACTAGTTTTTCATCCAGCCATAAGTGAAAAGCAGAGATAATTTTTCTGCTGAGGTTCTTTCATATGAAAATCCCAAAAGATGCCAATAAATTGAACATGTGAGTTATTATGGAAAGATCAGAAAAAAAGGCTTTTAGTTAGTGGGGAATAATATCCAGTATTTTCCTGATGCTTTTTGTAGACTTAAGTCAACATGTTTGATGATTAAAAACATCTGTGGAAGCAAGCTCAGAGTGTAGTGAGGAGAAAAGAAATATTCCTACTCAAAGTTCTCACTGCAATAAACAATTCTTTCCCTGAGTCTGTAATGGACTAGATCAATAAAACAATTGATGGTAACCATGGGAGAAGAAGAAATACAGCCTCCTTTAACATTTATAGACAGATGTTGCTGAAAGACTTTCTAAATGCTTTAATTAAGCATCACAACACCCCTATGATGTACCATACATAAAGAGTTATTGTCTGTATTTTACAGGTGGAAATCAGCACCAAAGGCTCCTCTCCAGGGTCTTGTTAATTCACCCCCAGTCATTTACCCCCTACTTTGCAGGATACACCCTCATCTCTATATAATGTTTATATAGGTCAAGCTTCAGAATAAATGGTTTTATGACTAAGATTCAGATATGCAAGAGGTTGTTTTGAGAGGAAGGTGTTGCTGCTTAGGGTTACTGAGAATCTGTTACTCTCTGTGTGGGAAGACTGGGAAAAATCAGAACAGAAATTATGAGCAGACAGAGTGGGACACTGCACAAAACAAATACTTTCAGAGCAATATTTGCATATCACATATCACACCTATGTGTTCCTTATGTATTTTTTGGTATTTGGCTATCAAAAATCCTGGTTAATAAGATCTACTAAGGACCCTGGGTGGTCCCCAATGTGTGATCACCTCCAGCTTGCCACAAGACAATAAAGACAACAGAGTTTACACCCTGACATTTGATATATAAATGTCTCCAAATTTCCCTTAAAAAAGCCACAGTTGAAAGAGAGCACAGGAAAAAAAAAAAACAAAAAACAAACAAACAAACAAACAAACAAACAAACAAACAAACAAACAAACAAACAAACAAACAAACAAACAAACAAACAAACAAACAAACAAAAAAAAAAAACCAGGGATTGTTTAAATAGAAACATTACAGAGGTGAAAGAATCTTCTTTCTTGCTTTACACTGTTCTCTCCTAAGAAAGGAGGTGTCACAGCTTCCCTGCTCATCTCCCAGGAGCATGTCCAGAGATGTCCTTGGACATCACTCTCCATTAACCCTAGTGAGGCCTTCCCACCACATTTTCCTGGAGACAAAAGAGGCATTCAGGAGCAGGAGAGGTCTTCTCCTGGGACCTCCCCATTATTCTATCTGATGATGTTCAGCACAGAGTGCATCTTCTCTGGGGATTCTGAAGTAAAACTACAAGATATATAGTCCTGGATGCTCAACTGGCACATAGCAAAACGGGCTCCATTCCCATGGATGATGAGATAGGAGATTTTCTGTGTCTTTGGTTTTCTTTCTCCCTCACTCTTCCATACCCTTTCTATGAAACATGACCTGCACTCTTTCCCTGCTGCCCCTCTGTCTTACTGAACTAAACAGCAGCTTCTACCTTGCTTTACTCTTGGCACATTTCTGTTGTGCTGGATAATGGGCAGCTCCAAGGGAATGATGTGTTATGAAAATAAACAAGACCAAAGCACTTGCAAATGCAACATATCAGGTCTACCAAGGACTGGAGCCTGCTTCCTGCCCTGGCTTTTCCCAGGCTGCTTTCACTTACAACTTCAAGCCCTTGACCTTATCTGGCAGTGGCAGGTGTGAAGACAACAGCAATGAATGTACTTCAGTGTATGCAAAGATGTTCTTCCCGGCAGAGATCCTGAAATTCCCTCATTAGGTGCAGAATGAGCCATAAGACATTTATTTATTCAGGGATGATTATGTCATCTTCCATTACAAGCACATGTGTGCCCAGGGAACTGAACTGTGCCTGCTTTTCTACATCACAGACCCCTCTCTGGGACATCCAAAATTAGTTTCTCTTGGAACCACTGAAAAACTGCATGTCAAAAACCATAGTTGTGCCTATGCATCCCCTGCAAGCTGGCAGACATGCTTGGGTCTTCTGGAATTAAATTTGGCCTTTCAGACATAAGATATGAAAAGAAATGCTGTCCCTTTACTGTGGCTGAGCAGGGGTCCTTCTCAGTGCTTTGGAGTGGTTTGTCTTGTCTTGAAAGCCTTTATCTACTAAAGGCAATAGCTTTCACTATATTATGCTATGGGGCCAGCCTCTGAATGAGGAAATTTCTCATTGAAATTAGGCTAAATTTCATTACCAAGTTTGGCAAACATCTTTCTTCTTCTCTCATCCGAATTAAAAAAAATTTAGACCCTTCATGCATTAATTCTCTTCAGTTATATTCTGCCTCTCATTGCAGCAAAGATCTCTTCAGAGCACATCCAACCCCTCCATTGTGGCATAGAGTCACTCCTGGGCCTTGGACCTGACACTTCCCCATCCCTGGCTGGAGGTCACCCCCATGGCAGCTGTCTCCAAGCAGCTGTTGTCCCATCCTTGCTGCTGAATCAGTGAGAGTTTCTTTCATACTGAGCCTTTTCTCCTGTTAGGAGGCATGGCAGCCTAAATTTGAGAGAGAGAGAGAGAGATGAGAAGCTGATGGCAGATTTCTGTTTCCCATGTATTTTTTATCCAAGCAGTGTTTGGAGTAGATTGCATTTACAGGCATCATAATTGCCTAGAGTGCTTTTACCAAAGAGTGACTGGTAAAAATGGCCTTTTGCTTTTCCCTGCACAGTGCTTTCAGGTATTTCAGTGTGGAGTGCATCTTTTATCTTCAGCAAAACCAACCAAGAGATGGAATTTTAAGCAGGGATTTTTTTTTTTCCTCCTTGCTTTTCTGTTGCTGATGTTGTTGTTTGCTTGATTTTTTTAGTTTATAAGCTAGTCTTTAGGGTCAGAGAAATATTTTGACAGAAAGGAAAGAGATTATAATAGATAACGTAGTAATCCATTTGTTGTGGCTGCTGCACTACTGAAATTTGTATACATTGGAGACCACTAATAAAAATGGAGCCATCTACACATAATTTAGTTGATTGAGTTAGTTCTAACTCTTTTGCAGCTGCCTCTGAAGTGCATAGTTACTTAAGGTTATTATTTTGAGAAGATTTTTAATTTAGATGGATGCCAGAGATGTAGGTTACTCTTATTAGGAGACATTCTGTGCTGTCCTTGTACTGTGCTTTATATAATTAGTACATACTTAAGAGTACAGCTATTTAATAACCCCTTTGTGTGTTCCACATAATGATTATAATTACATCAATGACTGAGCACAGAACAGGGGTATCCTACAGGATGTTCTTGTGGTGCAAAATGTAAATTTTATCCAATTCCTCACTCAGATTTGGCTGGGATATTCCAGGTGCAGGCTACTGTAGTGCACACCACACTTTGGGGAAACAAAGGTCCTGGTGAGACAATCCCAAAGACTGACCCTTCTCCCAGTCAACAAGTCACTCATACTGGGAATATTTAGAGATGCAGAAATGCAGAAAGCCTTGGATCATGTTCATGGACAGTAGGAGCTGCGAGCAAAGTCATCCTACGGCTGAGTCAGCAGTGGCCAAAATCTAATGCTTGCTCCCCCAAATCAATTTTTTGGGATTTTTTTTTTTTCCCCATTGAGTAGCTGCTCTCATATCACCACCATAATGTACATACTTCTTGGCAGAGAGAGCTCTGCAAAGGATGACAGATGAGAATAAAAACCTAGGGTGCAAGGGTAGTCATGTGCCTACAGGCATTAAAATCAGCCAGCAGTCCCCCCAGCTCATTACTCACTTCTCTGCAAGCTACATTTCAGCAGCTGTGGCATTTGAGCCAAAGAGGTACAAGGCAGAAGTGTGTTGAAAATAAGCATCATTTCCTTTCAAGATTATTTTCCTAGCAGGAAAACACAGAAAACCAAGCTCGCAGCCCTTAAAAGTAATAATGCCCTACAAGTTTTGTGTGAAAATTATGGTTTTTCCAAGTCCACTGGTTGTTCATAAGCTGATCTGCACATTCCTAATGTAAGGGCTTGAAACATTCTCCTGGGAGG
Organism: Aegithalos caudatus; assembly: GCA_013389925.1. Classification (NCBI taxonomy): domain Eukaryota; kingdom Metazoa; phylum Chordata; class Aves; order Passeriformes; family Aegithalidae; genus Aegithalos; species Aegithalos caudatus. The sequence continues at coordinate 11,270 of WEIU01023096.1, forward strand.
AATCATATCTTCACAGCAAAATGGTCCAGCATCCCCTCCCCTGCCTCTTTGAGTCTGTGCTTCCTGGCACTGGTGACAACACTTGGACAATTTAAAGTCATGTCAGGAGTAAGAGGAGTCCAAAATTCTCAGTGGTGCTCAGTACCATTCCTTTGAAATCTTTTCTAAGGATAAGCATTTATATTGAAAGAACAAAGTAATGGATCCTTCTTCACAGCTTTGTCCATTGGCACACAAAGCATCAGCTCACAACTGGATCTCTCCTTGAGCTCAGTGTGAGGAGTGAAGCCAGGGAGGGCACTCACTGCATCTGAGCCTGTCCAGCACATCCTACATGTTCCTGGTGCCACAGAGAGATCCCCATTCTGCCTTCTGCTTCCAGGTGGATGCTGGCCATGGCCAGGGCACCATGGACTGCTCTTCCCTGCAGCCATTCATTACTTTTGTCCAATAATTCACAGAACAGTTCATGCCAACATCCTGCAGCTGGTTAGTTGTTTCTAAATTGCCTCAGTCCCATCCCAGATCCCACTGCAGCCAGAGGAGACTCAACTGTTTCACACTAGTGGAAGACCTACCCTCAAAATGCTGACATCCCTGATTTGCTGCAATGTTCTTCTCATTTTCTCCTTTTGAAAAGGAGAATAGCTAAAAGGAAGTGACTTGCAGAATTATTCATGGTAAATGTCTTCAAAGCTCTTAGATATTCAACACATTCACAAGCATTTGTTAGATCTTGGAAAAAAATACAGAAAGAGTAATCTGATAACAAATCCTACAGTTTATTTCCCAGTCCAGTCTGTTCCTCAAGCTACACCCTTTGGCATCAAAATCCTTTCAGGCAAACTTTGCTCATTATGGCTTGGGATGCCTAATTTCATTAACTTGCTGGTAAGAAGGAGGACATTGGTCCAGAAATTTTAATTTCTTTGGAATGATAAAATTGATAGATTTCTAGTGCAAGTTGTTGAAATGAAAGACAATCACACCTGCAGAACGACAGACTGAGCTAAATGTATTTTGGTGTGGTATACACAGACAAAAGTTAGACATTTTCCTGCCTCATACAAATGTAGAACTGGCTCTGTTATAGCTAAGGGAGAGACACAATCCTTTCTGCACTGCTGTGTCTACAGCCATGCCCTGGGCTGTGAAGAGGTGGATAAATTTCTGTGCTCAGCTCACAGAGAGCATCATAAAGCTGCATTCTGGATTGATCACAGCTGTTACTACCTGAAACACCTACCTGAGAAGTGCAGTCTGCTCCAGGCTTCTTGTGTACTCCATGGAGGGACAGGCACACCAGGCAGGTGAGCAGAAGTAGAGCTGAATGTCACAAGTGCCCCTTTTTAAATATATTTCTGCTCAACTTGAGACTGAGATCTGGCATGAAACTCTGATGTAGGTCCTTGGTATCTTTCAATCCTACAACACTATCACTACCTATCAACAGAGAGCACCCTGAGACTCAGATCTCCACACCTCATGCACAGAAGAGGGCTTTTATTCTGGGATTGACAGTAATGTTGAAGGAATAACAGAAAGATTTGCTAAAATTCACTGTGCCAGTGAACAGAGAAAATGTGTTTCATAGGTTAGCATGTTGCCTGTAAGCAGATCTGACAGCTTAATTTTCTAACATGGTGCCTGGAAAACTTGAAATGAGCTTTTCAGTTAAGTGCAGGACACTGTGTCTCCACAGTGTGTCCAATGAAGACTTTCAGCCATATCTCCTCTCCCTGCTCCTCACCTTCCTCATTCTGTCTCTTTCCCTCCATGAGATGCATTTCCAGATATAACTACCAAACCAAAGCCTCTGTGTTTTTCTGCTGGCTTTGGCACAGTGTGGACAGGGACACCCTTACACAGTTCTTTTACAAGGAAAACCTTCAAGACCTGAGTCCTGGGTATCAGCATTGCAGATATGACTTTCTAGCTGGGAGAATGATGCAAAAGTGCTTTAGCACACATGCAAATAAGGCACTATAATGGAGTTATCTTTGTGTTAAAAAAACCCACCTAGTTTTCATATCCAGGATGTACAAGACTAGTCAGCACTGACATCCTTGTTCCTATGTCGCCCTGTTCTTTTCTGTTCTTTTAGCCTTCTGATTGTTTACATACTTAGGAGTCAGATTCTCACACATTTTCTATAAACAATGCTATTGTTTACATTCCTCCAGTTAGGAGGGACAATTGATAGACACCTTCTCAGACCAGTGGAATTGAAGAGGTTGATCCTCTATCTTCCAATGTGGTCCATTTCTGTGAAATGTATATAAGGTGAAATCAAAAAAGTAAACTCCTCTTTTCCTCCTCTCTCTCTGGCTCTGTCATCTCTGTTGCGTCTCATCGTGGCGTTCCTGCATCATTCTTATAATGTGAGGAATAAATGGGACACCTCTTCCTGGCCCTGGGAGAGGGAGAGGTCTGAGGATCACATTGTCTAACATAGAACACATATGGCTCAAGGTACAAGGTAGATAGATTCCCAACTGCTTTGTGTTGTTTCAGGACAGCAAAGCCTTGCACAATTCCTAGAGGAACAAAACTCACAGACCTGGATGTGTTTAAATGAGCACTTAACTTCTAGTGCTTTTCAGTGGTTGACATGGCAGCACTTAAAGTTTTACCTACCATAACAATGACATAAACTCTACATCCCAGCTGAAGGTCCCAGTGAGTAAGCAGTGACAGCAGAGAGTGCTGCAGACAAATGTAGCTGCTGTGATCCAGGGCATTCAAGGGAAAAGAAAAAAAATCCAAGCAGAAGTCTCCAGACTCAGCAGAACAAGGGAAGCATTGGCACAAACGTATTCCAAAGTCCTTGATGGACATTAAAAGAAAGTCTTTTGCATAAGTCAGATGCTGGGAAATTCATTCTGATCGTGGGCATAATTTTTTCCACCTAACCACATGTGCAGGCATTTGCCAGTCAAATGGTTTCTGATTCTGCTGATAAATTTCTGGCCTAAGACACTGATAGCAAGCGTGAGGCTTAATTTCCGTGTATGAGGGGGTGTCTATGACAAAATGAGAGACACTGCAGCTCACTCCCTTCCTGCTTTGATTTGCTTTTGGTTACCTGCATGTGGTAATGCCCAGGACACCATGCTTGAGTGCCACTGTTGATGTGAAGCCACATGAAGCTGTCAGACAGATGTTTCAGCCAGCCTTTCCCTTTGCTTCTCCTTCCCACCATGGAGTCACAGGTCTTTAAGGCTGAAAGTTTTGAATATCAATCTGTGGCCCCTCAGTTTGCCAGCAGCAGGCAGTAGGCATTAAGGTGCTTGAGGTTAATGGGGAAAGAGGAGAGTATATTTCCCCAAAGTGTTTCTTGCTCACCAAGATCAGGTAAAGGCCAGGGAAGATTTTGATCTAAGTCCCTTTGTAGTTCAGAAACAACCATCCCCATCCTGAGATCATGCTCTTTTCTCTAGGAGAAGCTGCAGTGATCTTTGTTAAAAGTAAAAATAAAAAACTTCAGCCTCAAGTGCTGGCAAACCCATGGTATGACCATGGAGGATCCATTCCCACAGCCAGCATCCCTCCCAGTCAGAAATGAGTGCCATGTTCCCAGTCTGAAGCTGTCTGACTGCCATTCCTGGCTGTTGGATCTGTTCTCCCAGCCCCCCCTCCTCTGAACCTTTCCTCCCTGCAGACAGTGGTGGGTTGTGCTGGTGCAGCTCCTGACACACACATTGTGTCCCTCAGCCCTTGCAGCTCCTGCATGGTTTACAGAGATGCCACCATGAAATGCTACGGGAGCAAAAATGTTATCATTCCATGTTGGTGTCTTCAGAAAATTATAGCTGAGTTTCCGGTTTTTTCAAAGCTGGTAGCTCTATCTCACTGCCCAGAGTAATTTAACTTTGCAGACTATGAAGGGAGAATGCTAAAGTGGTTTTGACTGGGAGTTAATCCATTAATTCCACCGAAGTACCCAAATATGTCAATCTTTGGCTCCAGCTTTCAGCTTCAAATAATTGCCCAGGGACCCAATTTGGGTGTTCAAATGTGAGATGATGAGGAAAACGACCCAGGAGTTTATTGCAGAACATGCAGGGTTTAATCTTCATTATCAGCTTCCCCCCTGCAGAATTTGGGGTGCACCCAGCAGCTGACAGGGAAGGCTGACCTCTGCCTCCCCAGTCTTGTGGGTAAGCTTTGCAGTGTGCAGAGCAGAGCCAGCCTTCCCAGAGTACTACACAGCTGGAAATCTCATTTGGCTGAGTTCCTCATTATCTCAAGGATTTTGTCAGTCAGAGTTGCAGTAACCAGAAAAAAAGCTACTTCAAACAGCTCTGATTGTGTTAAGGTCCTTTAGGAGGAAGGAGAAATGATTCCAGGATGTTTTCATTTTGGCTCCTCCAGAATCATGGACTCCAGACCAGTACACAACTCAAGAAGCACTTAGAAACACGTTTACATGGAAATGAATGAAGCAGGAATCAGGGCCTATTATGTACATCAGCTTAGCCAAGAGAGCTCTCTGGTTTTATTGCTGAAGGATTCCAGGAGAGCTCTCTGGTTTTATTGCTGAAGGATTCCAGGAGAGCTCTCTGGTTTTATTGCTGAAGGATTTTTGACCTTTCTGATCCAAAGAGCACTGGGATGAATCCAGACTGGGATGGGTTTTTTTGTATAAATTATAGTTTTAGGTACATGATGGCTGTTGCCTTTCTGGAAGAAATGGATTGGATGCAGCCTGTGTGGAGGTGCATGTGTGCTTATAGCTCATGATTGTTGGTTTTTAGTAGATGTCTGTTGCTATTTAAGCAGTCTGTGATTCCAAGTGTCTTCATGGCTTTCATGTAGTGTGAATGGCACAAAGTTATTGAAAACGTTGCTCTTCCAGATGCAATGATTAACATAAAAATTAATTGGACAGCTAAAGAAACCCAAAGCTAAACTTTGCTCAAACAAACGTGCTGTGCATATGAACCATTGGTGTCTAGTTAGAAATACACACTACACAGAACTCACACACAAGCACTGTTTTTGCCCACAGCAGCATGAAGATGTAAAGCTTTGTATTTTCCTGCTGATATCTGTCCCAAGGGGATGTCATTTCTTAGAGGAATCCTTCCCAGCAGAGTTTAGTTCCTGCAAACATGTGTCTCACCTTTACATTAGAGTGACAGCAGAATCTTAGTTCTGTTTTGTGCCTTGACTTTGGAATAGGCTTTGGAGTACAATTCTACAGATTGCCGAGCACCTTCACCTTCCTCCAACACCAGGGCACATCAAAAGGCACAGGGAACTCAGCACTGAGCAGGATCGGGCTGTGATGCATCAGTATTGAGTTCAGACTTACAATGCATTAATATCGTTCAACAGAAATATTAGCTGTCAAGAAGCTTAGAATTATTCTTTTTATGGCTTAGGGAATAGTATTATAGCAGGAATGATGGGAATATAAATTCAGAGGGTGTTTACTAGGTGGGAAAACACGAGCCAACATAAACAGGCTATTATCTGTGTTTGGGGTTGCCTGGTTCTCAGTGAATGAACGTGGACAAGTGGTGCTGAGTCGGCTTTTCCAAGGTTAGCGGAGACACGGCCCCATTCCCAGGGGAGGATGAGGAGCAGGCAGTGATGGAGAGGAGATGTCAGGGTTTGCACCCCACAGCGCTGTTTCCAAAGGCAAATGATGGAAGATGACTGTGGCACTGATGAAGCCATTTGGCTCATCATGATCTATGAAATACTGTCTTTCTCTCCTGCCCTAAGCCCCCAGCAGACCTGCAAGGGTCAGCAGGGTCAGCTCCTTCTGTCAAAAATGCTGTGACTTGCCAAAGAGAGGTTGAGACAAGGCAGGGAAATTTCTTCAGAGAATTAGAAAGATAAAAAACTTTCCAGAATAGCTCCAAATAATACAAAACCTGTGAACTCATTGTGTGTTGCTTTTAGAGCTTAACATCAACACAAGAAATCCAGAGGTAAAAATGCAAGAGGAAAAGAAGTGAAGTCAGCCACAATTTGTTAATAAATGTATTTCAGAAAAAATATTTTGCCCTTAGGCACCATTAAGTCCACTGGTGACATCAACTCTTGAAGTATGTCACATAAAAGCCTGGTCAGGTCAAAGGAAACATTCTGGCCTGGACTTAAAAGGGAATGTTTTGAAAAAAATTTGGCAGCTTGGAAAATATAACAGTCTGCAATTTATATAAAGATGGTGATTCCAAATATTATAATATCTTTCATATAATGGAACACCATGAAGTTATTAAAATATCTGGCAGAGGAAGTAGTGAGACAAAAAGTAAATATTTCTTGTAAAGAAAACCTGAAGTAATGTTTGGCTTCAAGGGCCATGTCAGGCACGCATATGGGCTGTGGTAAATCACAGTCAGATATCAGCTTCTAGTTCAAAATGATTAATTTGATTTGAAACAATTTCCAATTATTTACCATGATTCAAAATTAAATGGAAAAACTTTTTATCATTGTTTTTCCATTTTCTGGAGATAAAACTGTTAATTCAACTGTATCCAAAACTTCAAATAGTTTGTTTATTTTTCAGAGATGTTTAATCAGTAACTATTGTTATTTTACTTCCAGGATAGAATTTTACAAAAGGGTCATACATTGAGTGCTTCTGAAATATAAAAAGTCTTGGAAAGATTCTAGAAAATATTTCCTAAAAAAAGACTTCAAAATGGTTTTGTGGGAAAATCTGTGGTTCTGCCACTGAATTAATGTAAAAAGCAGTTTTGAAAGCAAGAATTATGAGGTGAAATTGTATGACCTGATGTTTTCAGGTCAGGCTAAATAATGAAAATTGCCAAACTGTAGCCCTAATAATCGATGAAAAATATCCTCAAGGTATCCCAGTAATGCAGACATTCCTCCTGTCTCAAAAGCAATTTTACCACACTGGGTTTTCTCTTCTCTCTTCCTCATGACAAAAGGTCCCACATCTCAGATACATCATGATATTCCTAGTGTCTCCAATTTAATCCACCAATGATCTCATTATACTTCCCCTGTATATTGATCTTGATGTAGCACTTGCTCCAGCAGCTCCCTTTGGTGCTTTTAGGTGGAATATCTTCAACCACTGGAATAAAGTCTGGTGTAATTAAAGACCTGGTTCTAGAGACTTAACTACATGTACATGAACAGTGTTTGGTATGCACACACTGACTTGGTATTCACACAAAATGGGACTGCAAATGTTTGGGCTGCTACTAAAACAAAGCTCCAAGGCTGAAGAATTAATCTGTTTTTCTCTGAGCCTCAGGTTGTACTCACACTATGGTAAATGCTCAATCCTGAGAGATTCTGCAAGGTGCAAATACACCCCAGTCACAGCATCCAAGAATGGGATTGGTTTGGGTTGGAAGTGACCTCCTCAATTCCAAACTCTCTTGCATGATCAGGGATACCTTGCACTAGGTCAGATCACTCAAAGACTGAGTTATGTCTTGGTCATGCTGCAGGCATTGGGCTGTGGCTCGACTTTGTGTGTGTTAGTGTAGAGTAAGCATGCAGAACCCTCCCTTCTGATGGTGGCTCTGATGGGTATTAGATGTAGAAAATATTATCCCTCCTTGCTTCATAAAAACTTGGCATTGAAAGTACTTGATTGTCACACACTCATCACATTTATTTCTGTATTCATGTATGAAGACAGCCCACTTCTTAGCATGGCTGGCTTTGCTTAAAAAAATAAATCAAAATTAGCAAATAAATCTTAAGCGACCTCCAGTCTAACATTCCTCAATTGCTAAGACATCCACAGTAAGTCTTTCAACCTCCACACCTCAGCAGTCACTCCTTCTTTTGACCTGACTGAGTGAAAAGTTTATCCTCCAAACATTCAATATTAAGACCTTCAGAAGCAGGCATTTCTTTCAATCTGAGTGCTGAGTGAAAGTTACATCCCTTCCCTGACCCCTCCTATGCAGTTTTTACCTGACTCCTAATCAAGTTTGACATGATCTAGCCATGTAAATATCCCCTGAAAGGTCCTCAGTTCCTTCAACTCTATCTTGATATTTAAGGGCTAGGCTGTTCCTGTTTGGCTTCTCCATCGTTGTGAAGTTCATCTGTCCCACTGCTTTGGGACAATACATCACATAACAACTGCAGTCAGGATACTTGCATGTGGGACACAAAACTGATCTATATTTGTGGAACAGTGTTACTGTCTGTACATTTTTCAAACTGATTAATCCCTGGTTTTTTTTTTTTCCTTGCTTGAAGACAGGATGGGATCTGAGGTGCCCCAGTGTTCTTCATGGAGCACACAGAACTAGAATTGGCCACTTGTAGCTTAATTTTTAGGATGCATTAAATTCAGTGCAAGTGCTGCTTAGAAAGGCCATGCTTCTTTAACAATTAGCTATTTCTTCTTTGACATGGGAAATGAGTAGCTTTTTATATATCAGAAAGAAACATGTCGGCTATGTTTTAATGCAGTTCACTAAGCTCTTCTTTTTAATAAAAGCTTTCTGAATAGGAGTTCTGAATAGAAAACATCTCATTCTGTGTTTGAGAAGCTGAGGTTCTCTTCATAAAGCCAGGAGACTTTTCCCTGCTCCCTTCCCTGGACCCTTTTTCCTAGACTGCCATTCCATGTTTTGGGTCTGGCTGTTAGCTCAGCACACCTCTTGTGCTTCTACCTGCACACAGCCCTCATCCAGGTCCCCACCTTCTGATCAGACTGGCATCCATAATTGTCTTCCAGGGATTAAAACAGGAAAAGGGAGCCCAGCCCCTTCTCACTAACCTGTTTTAAGAAAACAAACTACTTTAGTAACTCCACAACTGCAGCCCCACATGGGGCTCTCTCCTCTCCATCTAAGGTAAAAGGTCCATAGTTTGCCTGTTTCAGGGGGATCCACAGGGATTATCACATGAACAAAAGTCTTGCAGGGCAGCTGGGTAAACCTCTCTTTGATCTAAAAATTTCTCTGCAGAGTCAGTAAACCTTTCAGAAATGGGATCATCAAGTACAAAGCATCTTCCTACCTGCCCGTCCCTCACCTGCTGCACACTGACTTGCCTGGAACAACTGCTGCCTGAAAGGATATTCTCATTTTAATGGGTTTTCGGGGGACAAGGAGGGCGGGGGAGGTGGGGGAAAGGGGCTTAATCGCCTTCCCAACAAGTTTCACTAGATGGCAGTAAGCTGAGGGAAATGAGGGAGAAACCCCATTTTCGAAGGACTTGATAAAACCTCAATGACCAGCTGCTTACTCGGCATTTCACCCCAAAACAAGAGACTGCTCCTCGGAAGTAGCACCTCTGTAAAAGACATCGTGATTTATTTACAAATTACGTCTCTCCAACCTCTGTAAAAAGCTTCCAGGTCAGGACACTGTCCAAGCTGGAAAACTCCTGCCTTCACCGGCTGTTCTGCAGGGATACAGAAGTTCACCTCTTGCCTCCCAGCTCCTCCCTCTGCTGGCTCATCACATCATTTCCTTTGGGGTTCCAGCTCTTCTGTAACCCCAAAACAACCTCAAAGTGACAGTCAGTCCATGCCCAGTAGCCCCACCTTAGGACACTCAGCAGGACACTCAGTGCCAGCAGAATAGTTTGGTTTTCCTGCTGAGCTCAGAAGCTGCCATTTGGCTCAGGTGGGAATTTTTCAGCTCAGCACTTGGTGTAAGTTACCCTTTGATTTGATGCTGGGCACTTGGCTTTACCCCTTTCCTCTTCTTCCATGGTGGCAGGATGGCTGGTGGCATTTTCCTGCCCCACAATAGTGTCTGGGGATTGCAGTGCTGTGTCAGACTGTGCAGGGATATCAGAGAGTAATGCAGCCACTCACTGAGATGGACTAGAAGGTGCTAATTGCTGCCAGGAGGCTTTCCCCTGCAGCTTCCCTGTGGATATTGTCAAAGCAGGCTGAGGCTAGCTGGGGAAGAGCTGCTGTGGGAAGTGCTGTCAGAAACGAGTCACTGTCAAAAAATTGTCAAAATAGGTTTGTTTTAACAAAAGTTTCCACAGGAGACGTCCCAGGCCAGCAGTGGGAAGGAGTGTGTCAGGGTGACTGGACCCTGAGTAGGACACTCTCCTCAAGCCCCTGTCCCAGGCAGGACTTTCAGGGCTGGCACAGGGACACCTCCTTATCCAGGCTCCTGTGAGAAGGCCCAGAAATCTCTCAAGTTTTGTTTCCTGAAAAAATGCAACACCCAAATTTAAATTCACATGTTTCTACCCTAGAAAACCTAGTGGAAGGTCTCTGTCCAAGGCAGGGGGGTGGAACTTAATTATTTTTAAGATCCCTCCCAATCCAAACCATTCTGTGACACTGTGCTTGGAGGGGAATTTGAGGATTTTTTTCCTCTCAAGATCTCATTTCAGTCTGCACAATGGAGCACATGAACCAACCTCCCTGTGCACGAAGAGTCAAAGGACCCAACTCCCTGTCAGAGCAGGGAGAACCACAGGGTGCCCCTGGTGCAAACACAAAGCTCGAACACCATTTCACATTTTAGAGTTGAGATGAAATACTAGAGAAATGTTTACAATGAGTTAGGGCTATGTCAACACAGAGTTCACTGGAACAGAGGAAAAGAAGGAGATCTGAACTACCATGAGGGACATTCCTATGGAATCAAATCAGCTGCAACATCCCCCCAAGAACCCCTAAAATCCCACTCTGCCAACCTCACAGCCTGTCTCTCTAATAGGTGGGAGGTGGTTAAATCAGGAGATGGGTTAGTTTAGATGAAGAATGCTACCTGTAGTGGTCTCTGGAAGGTTTTCCCTCTTTCTGTTGGCTTTTGGGGGAACTTAGACTCTTATTTCAGATCTGGATGACCTGCTTATGGCTAATCATTTCACATTTCAGTAATGCAGTGCCTGAGTGAGACAGAAGGGCCCCAAAGCTCAAGGCTGTATGTCTCATATCAATCTTTCTTAAAAACAGAAATAGCCTTCCAGGATCCAATTCTCCCTGCTTTCATTATAGACCTAAATAATTATTTTGAATTGAAAATCCTTTCTAAAGCATGGTTTTAAATTAAGTATTTGCTGCTTGGACAGATTTACAAGCTGGGCAACACTCTGCAGAGATTTTCTCACCTTTTTGTAGCCTTCTTTTCCTGGAGGACATTGAAGTGTTGTACAGATGGACAATGCAATGCCGTTTTCAGTCACGTAAAATCAACTTACTTTAATGGGAGATGAGAGCTCCCAAATGCATCTTGGCTCTTCCTGAGAGCTGGCTGTACAAGATCCATGCAGCCTCACTGGCATCAAGGATGACACTGCCATGACATTTCAGGACTTTACTCCCTTTTGTTCCTCATGCCCACTTAGAATGAAGTTGCTATAATGAAATAAAGATATTAAACCCAGCTATTTCTTATGCATACTTGTCATGAACCTACAAGCTGTTGTCCCAGGAAGTCTCAGCAGTCTTTCAACCTCATTGCTATTAAGCCTCTTAAAATTACTACAAGCAAACAACACCAGTGCTTGGATTTGTTTAAAATCAGAGGCAAAAATGAACTTTCAGTAATAACACTGATATTGATAATATCAGTCTCTCCTACCCTGGGCATGAACAGTCATCTTCTGCTCATAACCCATCAGGGATTCCAAATCTGTATCAGTTACTCTGAATGTGAAGCTTTAGAAAGCACCAGCTGTGCTGTGTTAATTTGCTGCTGCAGAGCTTAGCAAGGCTGGGACATCAAACCATGGGCAATGCTCGAGGTATTGATGTGGCTGATCAGGAGCTTTCAAGGTTGGTTTGAGGTGATGTAACCTACACCTCACTAAGAAGATTAAATACATTAAAGGGAGGTTACTGCAAGCACTGGACTGTTGCATGCTTGGCAAGGCTCTGCTGTTAATTATTGCAAAGCCACTGCTCTCTGCTGCAGGGATTGTGTCAGCCTTTGCACTGGTTTAGGAAGCAAAGAGATGTGGGGTACATTTTAGCATTCCAGTTAAAAAGGACTCCATGGAAAAGTAGCAGAGAGCTGAGAATACAGCCAAGAAATGGATAGCATCATCATTTTCCTTGCATTCATAGGTGCTGCCTTACAAGCAGCTGTTTTCTAAAAGCTTTTAGGTTGTCACATAGGAAGATGGAAACACAGGCTGCCACTGCTAATGAGATTATAGACTCTAATGCCCTCCAGAGAGACAAAAAATCCCTGTTCAGTAGAGGACTTAGAAAAGGGGAGGGGTGATCAAAAGTGAGCTCTTACCCAGCACTGCCATAGCAGTGTCCATCCCCCTGCAGGAAAACCTACTGCACACACCAAGGATGCCTCTAAACTCCTCATCCCATTGTGGTCAACCACAGCTATTTACCCATAAATACTCTTAAGAATGTATTAATTGCCCCTTGTTTCATGGGATTACATCATTCAGGGGAGGAGGGGAGCACATAGTCCATGGCACTAAGCTATATTTTAGGTAGGGCAAGACTAGATTTTGAGTAAATGAAATCCAGAAGCTCCTGCAACCAATCCCTCTCAAAAAAAAACCAAAAACCACAAACCCAACAAACCACAAACAAACAAACAAAGCAACTTAAGTATCCACCAAGGAAAGCTCTCTTAAAAAGACTTCAAAATTAAGTTTATGATAAAAATGGCAGAGGTTCCCCCGGCCCTGGAATCCAAGATGTTTTATCAGTTTGCTCAAAGTGTGACATCTACACTTTCTATATGGAGGGGGAGGAAGATGGTGTTGGTATCTTGTATACTGACAGTCTCTGATGGTGTAAGTAAGAAAATAGGGCACAGTGTTATAAAAAAACCCAAAAACAAAACCAGCCTCTGATGAATTGAATTCCTTATGGCAGTTATCATGATGGGAAATCCGGGGAGAAGGCTCATGTCTCAGGTCAGACTTTCTGGCATGAGACATGAAGATTAAGACCTTCCAGCTTAAAGGGACAGGCAGATGCAAATGTGATGCTGAGTCTCCACATGGATTGGACCTAAAACAGTGAAGTCAGTGATTTGGGTAACTTAGTCCTACTTTTTACTGCTGTATATGAGAGATTAGCCAGGTTCTTTGTGTGTATGGTGGGTACAGTGATCTAAATACATCATTTGGACTCAGGGGAAAAGGGGGCTTTCCCATGAGAAAGAAGAGCTAATGTTTTACTGATCCAGTTCCTACTAACACCTTTGACCTCCTCAGGCAAAGTTGTCCCTATGTCTCAGTTTCAGTTACCTGATAGTAAGATGGGGATACCATCCTGCCTCTCCAAAGGAGAATGTGTGTATTGCTCAGAATGTACATCCCTGGTCTGCTGTACCCATTGACACCACAGTGTGGAAGAGTTCCACACAATGAGGAGAAGCAGATGGAGTAGGGTTATTTATTATTCCAGTAGCATCAGAAGAAAGGATACTTTCAGCACTGAAGCCTTGGGGTCTTGGCTCTTGAGATCATTTCTCTAGTTCCAATAGCCTCTGACAGGAGAGGACATTTGCAGCTGCATCAGTGCAGACCAAAACTTGGCTGCACACAGACATGTCTGAGCAGCATTTCCAAAGTGCTTGGTAAAACTTGCCCTGAGCCATAATTCTGCTCTTAATCTCCTTTCCATAACATTTTCCTCTTTCTCTCAGTATCACTTTATTTTGCCAAAGTCAATATTTCAGCAGTTGTTTGTTTTAAATTCCATGTTTATTCTCAGTGTCCAGATTTTATTAATTCAACTCCTTTTTATTACTGTTTGTCAGCCTTAATTCAGGAGCGTGTATCATTTGTGGATGGGGTAGTATGACTACTACAAGGCTCCCTGACATAATTTGCTGCCCTGTTAACAGCAGCAATAATTTGAGCAATTAGCAAGACCTTGACATGGGCCTTAGTTTCTCTGTCACATAGGAATACCTCCTCAGTGCAGCTGCCATGCTATTTATACTCTTCCAGCAAGTCCCAGACTGAGTGCCCAGGAGAGCAGCCTATAATCAGTCCCCTTGCAATGGCTGTGACTGGATGAGCACTAAATAAGTGCTGGCCTTGATTATATTAATGAAGCTGTGTGGGGAATGCCCACTGGGAAATCCACAGATGGAGGAGCCTGTGTGCTCACGACATCCCTGACTGTGCCTTTGCCAGTGACCGTGGCTTTCATAACAGAAGGGTCATTTCAGCTCTTGGAGATCAAACCTGGGGGATCCTCCCCCAAGAGAAGCTGAACCAATCTCCCAAATGCTCATCTTCATCTTCTCCAGTAATTCTTGGCAGAGTTATGGTTTTTGTCCCTCACACTCAATACACCTCTGTGGCCCCTTGTATGAAGTACAAGGTGGCAACATTACGTCTCCTACACCAGTAAGTACTGGGAAAACTCCTGCAGACTGACAGAGCATCACTGGTTCAGCCAAGTGGCACATTACAGTCTCAGAGGAGATTTCCCAAGGCACCTGCTAGTCCTGTGTTTTACCATCTCATAGTTTGCACAGGAAATTGAGATGAGGATGTCTCACACAGAATAAAAACTTATGATGGAGCTGGAATTGCCTCAGACTCTGCAGGTACCTGTGCACCCTGAGAGAGTCCCTTTCCCTAGCAAGGTAGGATTAGACCCTGAATTAGAGGAGCCAGGAGAGCAACCCAAGCCACTGACTGGCCAGTCAGGTGGGACTCAGAGCCCTTGGGTCCCTTCAGTGCACTGTGACACAAAACAATGCTTTCACTCTAGGAAAAAAACCAGCTTCATTAAATACCCTGGAAATTTTCACATTAAAAAATCCTGTGCGATGTCAGAGCTTAAAGCCTCCATGTTAAAGCTCTATTTTTGGATCTTATTAAAATAGATACAATCTGTGCATAAAATAAATTACTTGCCTTACAAATTTCAGTTCAGTTAAAGATTTAAAAGTGCAGTAATTAACAAACTTGTTCTGCTTTGTGCCATCAAGACCCTGATTCAGCAGAGGGTTTTGGTGAGGTCTGTGCTTGGCTGGCTCCCCTCAGGTGGCTGCAGGCAGGTCACAAGGTCCTAGCCCAGGGAGATGTTCCCCTCTGCCTCTGCTCTGCAGACTGGAAGGACTCCACACTAAGCAGTGCCCTGTGAGCTCATACACCCACACCTCAGGCTTTCCTCTGCACAGCAAGACCCACACAGGTGAGTTGGAAGCCACTTCCTCACCTCACCAGTGTCTGGGATGCAGTGGATACAGGGTGACAATATTTGCAGGTGTCCATCACAGAAGGATGTGATTACAGGATAGATGACTGAGATCCATGCTCATTAACAGTTTGAGCTGCAGGCAAGTTTGAGCTGGCTTACAAGTGTCTAACACAGTGTTGATTAACTATAGATTATCTGTTCAGGAGGGGTCATTATGATCAGCTAATCTGCCCTGCAACACGTCAGAGTCCTGCAGCCTCACTCCTGCATCAGCAGGGTGAGGAAAGGTCTGTTCCTAAGAACCTCTCCTGCAGGACAGGTGCTTGGAGCCACGCTTGAGTTGCATCCTAGGCTTACCCTTTCCTTTCACTGAAGTTCATCAGCAGGATCTCAGAATGAGCTTGAAGCTAAGCCAGCTCAGACCTGATGAACTCACACCTAAAACAAGTTAAACTCTGCGTTTCACAGAAACAGACCTCAAGACTGACAGCTTGAAAGACTGCACAAAATAAGGTCAGAGCACACAAAAGAGTGCAGTCTGCTTTAGCAAGCAACTGGCATCTGCAACCAGGAGCAATTTCATTATTTTCCTGTGAGTTGCTGCATGACGTGATCAAACAAGAATAAGTATTTGGAATTAAAGGCCAAAAAAATAGCGCAATTGAATTGCTGATTTCTCTGTAAGGCTCCCTGAGATAAAAGAGTTGTCCCCAGGGAAAAGAAAGACTTGGGGAAAGCATGAAAGGCATGGCTGATGTTTTTTCTGCTTTGCATATAATCCCCTGAAAATTGGAATGTCCAAAAGCTTGCGACAACACAAGCGGGACTAATGCTCCGGGATCACATGAGCCATTATCTGATTCACAGGTGAAGATGGTTATAAAGTGGCTGCAAAGCAAACTGCTAGTGAGAGAGGGTGGAACAGCAGGCTCTCTTGGTTATGGGTCATGCCAAAAACACCTCTTGAGATGAAGTAGTAAAAATAATTAGGGCTGGGAAGGCAAGGAGTGAGGTTCCCAGATGGTGTGGGCGATAGATAAGGAGTCGTCCTTTTTATCTGCTGCCAGGCCATCCGTTCATCCAGTTTTGTGGCTGACTCAGATCTCTGTCAACATGCAGGGCTCTGAGCCACTGGAGCTGTCAGGGCAGTGCTGCCTCCAGCCTGCATTCAAGGCTAGGCAAGCTGTGTCTTGTTTTGAGGTTTGGTTATTTGCTTTTGTGTTTGTACAACAGAGAAGGAACTCTTGCCAAGGCGAAGATGGGTTGACACGGCTCTCTGGAGGATCACAGCTGGAAGCCTGGGGGTGGATAACCTGGCTGTCCCACACATGGCTCCCTCACCATGCTGTGTAACACTGGATAAAGCAGGGATGACCTTTGCCAAGCCCCGTGGCCCTGCATGGCACAGTGCAAGCCCTGCTCAAAGATCAGCTCCACCACTGATTGCTCATTCAGCAAGTATCAAACACAGGGGACATCTGACCACAGCCATGGCCAGCTGCAAACCAATCTGCCTTCCCTTTCCAGGTCTGCCACTGTCCACACACAAAGTTGCAATTTGCTCACAGAGAAAGTCACAAGTCTTTCATAGCTCCCTGTGTAGGGATTTTGTGCAGGTTTGACTTTGGTTAATGGTGCACCCAATCAAGATCTTTATTGAGGAGCATGTGGAAAGAGTATCCTCTGTTGTTCCATTTACCTGACTAGCACTAGCATTTGTGATTACACTGGCTGCAACAAAAATCTCTCAGGCATCCTCAGCCTCCAGGAGACAAGGCAATCAACCCTCAGGTCAGGAAAACAGACTGTTCCTCAGGGCAGCATTCCTCAGGCTAGGGCTGCTTTGCAGTTCCACTGACTTTCTTTCAAAACACACAGTCCTAAGCCTCCAACAGATAGTGTTAAGTTTTTACAGTGTAGAGATATGTCTCAGAAGGACAGATTTTTTGGGAATGGATGAATAACAGGGCTGGTCAAAAGTAGATCTGTCTGAAACATGGTAATCAGAAGCTGCTGGTTGAGCTACCCCAAATTCTTCTGGCTGTGTTGGTGATGGCAGAGAAGAGCAGATCCAGTCTCTTGAGTGTTCATGTTAGGGTACCTGTGGTGGAGCCTTTATGGGTCATGCAGAGAGGACACAGAGTGCCAACATTCCCTACACCTCCTGCATTCAGTGATGTTCACAGAAGCCTGATAACTGCTCAGAGAGGGAAAGGGAAATGTATCAAAATCCTTTTCAGTGTGGCTGTGAAGCAGCCTCCTTCCCAAGCTCATGCTGCTTTTGAACAACTTCTTGCTTCAGGATTGTGTCAGATCCTCCCTCTTCAGACAAAGATGCAAGATGTGCCAAAGGCAGGAACATAAACCTCTATGGGGAGGAGGAACCTCAGTGGGGAGTAGAAAAGAAATTGGAGTTACAGAAGGAAACCCTGTGTTTGTGGGAGCTTGGTAGGGATATTGCAAGGATATCACCAGGAACCCTCATCTTTAAGCAGCAGTGAGAAGCAGAGGGAACACTAGGTCGTGCTGTTTCCCTAAATTCTTCTGCAGCAGTGTTGTGCGGGATTGCACATTCCTCACAGGGATCGAGGGATCTTTTTGTGCTCTGGGTAGCTTTTATCACGCTGGTTGGGTGTTCTTGCAAGGAAATTAATTGCATTTTCTGCATGAAATACCTTGAGCACACAGGAAAAGGAGTAGGGCAATTTTTTTATAGGGGACCAAAGCTCCTGTGCTAAAATATGAGATAATGCCTCCCATTGTAGGGAAGGAATGATGAGTGTCAGCAACAGTTCAGAGTTTAATTAGCCTTCCTGCTATTCCTATCAAGACAGGAAAAACAAATTTGGATTTCTCTAAGGATACAAACTCAACCATGTGCTGGCATGAGGCATGAATTAATGGGCATGGGGATGGGGTGGCTCTCTGACCCTCTTGTAGTGCCCTAGGTGTGTGGAACCCTTGCATTCACTCTTCCTGAGGGCTGAGCATTTAGCAAGCTGCTGCA
Organism: Aegithalos caudatus; assembly: GCA_013389925.1. Lineage (NCBI taxonomy): Eukaryota > Metazoa > Chordata > Aves > Passeriformes > Aegithalidae > Aegithalos > Aegithalos caudatus. The sequence continues at coordinate 29,353 of WEIU01023096.1, forward strand.
GAGTTATCCCATGTCTCAGTAGGGAAAGACTTTCAAATGAGTGATTTATCAGCTTTGTTTCCTTTCCACAGTAAACAAAACTCTGCTCCCAGAGAAGAGTTTCTTTGTGCTGCCACTGTAAAGTGTGGCTTGTGCCTCCCAAGGCTTTTCAATGAACACATGGAGTCAGTGGGGGCAGTTTCAGCTCTGTGATATTCATTGCTGTGTTTGCATTGGAGAAGCACACAGGAGCTTTAAGCATCTTTCTTTCATTTAGCAGGGGGCTGTTGCAGCTGCTGAGGCACTTCAAAGACCATTCTGTGTATTGCTCCTGCACCTGACAAACACAAGGCCATGGTGTTGTTAAATTGCCAGTTTGGAGAGAAATGGCTTTTGCAAGTAGCAGCCAGTGCCATGTCACACTCTCGGGTTTGGCTGTAGCCCCATCATGTCTGTGTGTGCTTCTCCATCACTAAAAACCTCATATGGCTTCAGAGCCACAAGGAGGCCTGTTGTGGATCTCAGACAGATGAGAAAAGGCGAGTTCCATAAATAATTTGCAGGCTGTAAATAGTGGTACCTCCCCCAAGACCCAGTACAGGCAGGGCTGGACCAGCTCTTGAGAGCCAGGGATTCAGACTGTCCAGCAGCCCTTTCCCCACCACAACTAACCAAATAATTTATATGCAAATGTAATATTTACAAAGATATGCTCTTGTACCTGACATTTTAACCTGATCCCTGAGTTGATGGATAAAAAATGGTCGTGACATGTAGAAGAGTGGTAAAAAAATGAGAAGTTTCTGTTTATCTCATAGAATCAGAGTGATTTGAGTTGGAAGGGACCTGTAAACCTTATCTAGTTTAACCCCCCTGCAGCAAGCAGGGACATTTTCCATTGGATCAGATTGTTCAGAACCCTGTCCAACCAGACTGTGAATGTTTCCAGGGATGAGGCATCCACTACCACTCTGGAAAACATGTGCCAGTTTTAACCCCTCTCAATGTAAAAAACTTCTTTTTTTTATGTCTAATCTAAATCAACCCTCTTGTCCTATCTCAGAAGGCCCTGCTAAAAGGTTTGCCCCCATCTTCCTTACAAGCCCCTTTTTGATACTAAGAAACCACAATAAGGTCTCCCTGGAGCCTTTTCTTCTCCAAACTGAACAGCCCCAACTCTCTCAGCCTTTCCCACAGGAGAGGTTTCCCAACCCTCTTTGTTGCTATCCTCTGGACCCACTCTAACACATCCACATCTTTTTTATGGTATGAGCCCCAGAGTTGGATGCAGGTCACCAGGCTTTGTCCTGTCTGAGTTAGTAGGGTCCAACAGATGCAGGTAAGAAGGCAAATTTTGGGCACCCAGGGGCATGAGGCAGCTGTGAACCTGGGTGAACCTGGCCCATCTGCCCAGCTGGGAAGAGAAAAAGCAGTGACTCAGTGAAACTGGCCAGGAATTTTTGCCTGCTTAGTAGAATATAGAACAAATAGATAGATAGATTGAGCCTGTTGGCTGTGAAAGGAAAGGTGTCAGCCCTGTGAGGGTAGGAGCAGGGATTTGTTACAGGACCTGCATACACTGACCAGAGACTGTCCTGGAGGTAGAGGGGTCGTGGAACACACCACCAGAATGAGTCAGGACATGTGCTCACAACAGAAAATCATTGGAGGTTGGAAAAGACCTTTGGGGATCATCCCATCCAACCACATGATCAAAACAGGATCACCTTCATACAGCAGTTTTCCATGTCCGTGGGTTCTGAATATCTCCAAGGATGGAGATTCCACAACTTCTCTGGGCAACCTGTGCCAGTGCTCAGTCATCATCACAGTGAAAAGTGCACCTCCAGCCCTGCTTCCACCAGCCTCAGTCCTAAGGACACCTTGCACAGGTTTCTTGGCTCCTGCAACAGGAGGCTGATCTACCTTGGCAAAGCAGGTGTGACTCATTTGATCTGTGCTGTACCTATTTCACAAAAAGACTGAAAACTTCAAATGGCAGAGCAAGCAATTGGACTTCTAGAAGATCCTTAAAATAGTGAAAAGTATCCCTGATCAAGCTGCACCTTTTAATGCTTTTTTTTTCTTATCTCTGCTTCTCTTTTCACCCCTCCTTTTTTTTTTTTTTNTTTCTTTTCTCCCCCCCTTTTTTTTTTTTTTTTTTTCTTTTTTTTTTTGGCTGTAGAATGACAATTTTGAAAAGGACATAGTTCCCCATGCTTCAGCCCAGAAGCTACATCTTACTAAGAGGGGTTAGGAACAATGTTTTTATTTTACTGCCTGGCAGGTTTTTGCAGGGAGAGCTTTTGGTATAGGGAGTTGGCATAGACCTGCATACATGATGCTCCCTTGATCTCAGCTCTTCCTGCCTTCCTAAGCTGTTTTGTGACCATTTTATACCTCCAAGCTACTGAGAACAGGGTATTTGCTTACAAGAACTGCAGTCATATCTGTCAAATACTGTAAGACTCTGGTCCCTTATATACAACATAGTAACTGCACAAACAGGCACTGAGGCTGCAAAATGGAATAGCTAAATTGGTTTGCTTTCCCTAGGAGATACTGTGCCAGACAATGAACACAACAGCTTGAATCTACGCTCAACAATAGCTTTGTCTATAAATAGGGTATTTTTAAGCAATGGGAAGAACACTTGGGGTAGAACTAGATAACATTTTTCAGGTGGATAGTTTCTTTGCTAATAAATGTTCTTCAGCCTGACTGAAACTATTCACAGACTTGGGCTGAATTCAGCTAATGTTTCCTACTATAAAAAGGAAAACCCTATTTTTCTTCACAAACCAGAGAAGGTCCATTTTAGCATTTCAATGTAAAAAAAAATTAAAACATGAAAAAAACCACTTAGACTTCATCTTTGACTTTTGTCTTAGACTTCAGCTTGATTTTATTTCTTTACTTTGAAAACAATTTTATTTCTTTACTTTGAAATGAATTGATTTATTTTATATCCAATCCAGATAAATCCTTTCTGTTTTATAGCAGGGAAAGCAAATTATTTTAAAGGGGCTTTTTTTTTAGTCTGTTCCCACAGGCCTGCTCTGGGGCTTTGCTTGCTTTTTCCAATGGCTTTGGAGTGTGAACATAATGTGCAGCTGGTGAGCTTGTCTTTTACAGCTGATAAAGAGAGTTACACCAGGGTCATGCTGAAATGAACCCTGCATACAGGTCGAGTACATAAAATAAGAGTTCTCCTCCAGCGGCCTCACGTTACAGACGTGATTTATGTCTCCAGCACTTTGGTTCTGTTTGGAGCCTGGAATGGTTATGTGCAATCTGCCAAGCCAAGCTTAAAAGCTTCTCTTTTCTCAACTTGCTTGTGCAAGGCAGGGCAGGTAAGTGGCACAAGAAGCAGCCTGAAAGGTCAGAGATGGATGGAGGCAGCACCAGTGGGTCTTGCTGCACCAAATGTGCTCGCTGTCTGTAACCCATGGGAAGAAAACTTGCTGAAATACTTCTTGCAAACAGATAAAATACATCTTTTCCAGGCAATCTAACACTTGAAAAGCCTCATTAATAATGATTGCAAATTGTGGAGAAACTATAGCTTCTATCTATGAGTTACAAGGCATTTTTCAAGTATTACCTGAACGTCAGAAGATAAAAGGGAAGAAATCAATCTAGACCTGATTTTCACAGGGGTTTCATGGTAATGCCTGCAGAGATTATTAAAAAACATCTAAGCAAGATTAGCCACACCTAAGCACTCTTAAAAGCAGTGGGGTTTAGACACCTCACTTGCTATTGCTTTTTGCAAATCATACCCAGAAAAGGGGACATTTAATCTAAGCAACTTCAGGTGTTTAATGCACGTGCTTAAACAGACAGTGATGTCCCTGTGCTACCCTGCAGTCCAGGCAGGGCATGGGACAGAGAGAAGGCAAAGCTGCAGCACAGTCCTGTGCAGAATCACACCTGGGAGCACTCTCCTGTGAGACAGCAATACCTGTGACATATCATCACAGCTTTGCTGAGTCAAAGCAAAGTCCATCTGCCCCAAAGCAAACAGCAGCCAGCCACAAACACTTGGGAGAAGTGTAAAACAAGGCAAGGCTGGAGAGATGTTTCCCCACAGTACATCCTCCCACTGCCCAGGAGTCACCAGTTTAGCCACTGCCTGATTTCACCAGGTTTAACAACCCTTTATGGAATTTTCTGTGATGCTTTCCCTACTTTTACCACAAGCTGTTCAAATAAGAGATTTCTCTTGTTCTAAATCTGCAGCCTCATCATGTTAGTGCATAGTTCTTAGGCCTGGTGTGATCATATAAAATAACTTAAAAAAATAATCCTTCTCTATTCACCATCTCTTTCCCCTTCATGATTTTATACACTTTGATCATATCTCCCCTCTGTCATCTTTCCCAGCCTGAACACTCCTTATCCATTGAACCCCAAAGCATGAGAAATTTCTTCCTCCCTGTACAGGGAGCCCATGATTAAAGCATAGTGTGGGTTGTAAATCAGACAGTGAGGATTTTGGATTCTCTCTGCCCAAAACTGAAGTACAGATACCTTTGATATGGCACAGAGCAAGCACTGGACTGTGGCCAGTGCCAGGACTGCACAGGGAATGGGATGAGCAGAGCTGTACTCAGCTCTTGCCTCTATGGAAGAAATGTATGAGGCAAGAGAAATAATAGGCTTGCTCAAATATACTGTCTTTAGGACATACATTTCTGGACACACAAATGCTGCTTCTCTGGCATTCACAGAACACAAAAAAGTCTGCAAATCTTTTAGGAGAAGCCCCAAATCTTAGGTTTTTTTCCTTAAAGTTGTGTGGATCACTACTGCAATGCATTCAGACCTCAGTCTGTGGTGTGCTTAGTCCCAGCTCCCAGAGAGGCCCTAAAGAGGTGTAGATTCTCCACATTTATCATGATCAGTCCAAATGTAAATGAGCGAGTTGAAATAACTAAGGGTTGGCAACCACATCAAGAGTCTGGGTGTGCTTCTCATTCAGCTGTGCTCAGGTGTTCCTCTCATATTTTTACAACTGGTTGAGAAAGGCTTTTTTCAGCAATCCTGGAGGCTGCCTTTCTCATCCCTTTTCATTTTTCACACTAGAAGCAAAACCAAAACCTTTTCCAGATTGGGGAGAAAACACATGGGAAAAGGAGGCAGAACAAGAAAAAGTGATGAATTACAATAGGTGAAAAGCAAGTGGCAGGCTGTCCTAGGGAAGTGGGAGAGCCATACTCAATATTTCTGCTGCTGTCCTCCTCCATTTGCTGAGCACTGATTTCTCACTTGTTTAAAAAAAAAAATAAAAATTCTGTGCTCATCATAGAATCCACTCCACCATAAGTTTGTCAAAATTGGCCAGTCATCCTAAAACTATGAACCTTCTTTTTGTTCAATAGATGTATTTAAAGCGTCATAAAAATATATTTCTAGGTGATCTACAAAAGGAAATGTTTCTTGTGTGTGAATGTCTCCCCATTCCCTCAACCCAGTGAGAGTGATCACATAAACCAAGGGTGTGCAGATGCTTGCAAGTGACTGAATTATCATAGATTAGCTACTTATTACTGTTAGTTTAAATTAATATGCTTTATATTATAATGTGCTGGAAGCATAAAAACATCTTCAAGCTGATGACTAGTAATCTGTTAAGCCATGATAACTCCTGCTCTTGCAGTGCATCTTTCTTGAGGGAAAAGCTGAAACATTTGATGATGGTTTAACCATCATCAGTGACTGCTGCAGTGGCATAAATAAAATTTGCACATCCTTGGTGCTTGAGTCGGAGCACACCAAGACATCCTTTTGAAATGAAGTGGAACATACATTTTAATGCAAACCCCAGAAAGATGTTTCAAAGAACAAACAGATCTTCCCTTGGGGTTAAATGCTCCTTGAGCTTTCCACCATCCAGGTCCAGGATCAGTTCAGTAGATGTGCTGGTGAAATCCAGCCCCAATCCTATCCTTGGAGGGTCCCATGCACCTTCCAGAAAGGGGAAACACTTTTAGCACAACCCCAACCATCCTCCACAGATGTTAAGTGGTATTTTCACACACTTCAGCTGATTGCTCAAGTGGTGTGGCAGGCTTTTGCCATGCAATCCCAGAGCAGCAGGGATCCCCAGAGACGTGGTCCCAGCCATTAGGGTGCTTCTTTGAGTGTTTTCCTCTTGATTTTTAATGCATGTGACAGCTCTGTGCTGTGTGCTTTTTAATCTTTAGAGGTCTCTCACCACCCCATGCTGTCAATCTTCCCCAATCCCAAGCCCTTTGATCAGGGCACTTTTCCCTGCCATACCCACCAGTGTCAGTGGACACATGGCCCTCTGTAACCGTAGGGGACATCCCCCATGGACAGTGACAAGCAGCTGATTTCCAGGCTGCTCTTCCCTCCTGGATCTGTGCCCCCCTTTCCCTCGTGCCACTGCCCCATGCATTCACCTAATGAAGCACAGGCTGCTCTCAAGGGAGCTGAGCTGGGGAGTGGCTGTGAGTGACACAGTGCTCCTCAGGACACAGGGACACTGCTCCTCAGGACACAGGGACACAGTGTTCCTCAGGACACAGGGACACAGGGACAGTGCTCCTCAGGACACCCTTTCCCCCCTGACCTGACCTCCCAGCAGGTGAGACAATGGCATAAGGAATTATAAACTGAAGTAAATGGCCAGGATGGTGAATGGAATGGAGAATACTTCTTTTTTGTTTTGGTGGCCTTCATTTTTGGAGGTATCCCATCTGATAGCTCTGCACCTGCCTGTTTTCCTCAGCAATTCAAGAGTAGTCTGCCAGAGCTGTCTGTCTGTTTTTGGATATGATTGCTGGAGGAGAAGGGATGTATCAGTGAGGAAGATATTACAGCTCCAACATTGTCCCAGTGCCCCCCAAACCTTCTCCATTTCTTTGGTCTAGGCCAGAATGACATTTGGGGCTGAGTACTTATTTTATGGTATATAAAGTGTGCAAAGGTATAGAGACAGCCAGAAATGCCTTCTGTGGGTGCCTGTGTGACACCTCACACCCAGGGAATGCACTGCTGGGGTTGATGGGGTCCCTAATGTGACTTCTTAGATATGGAAAGAGGAAAGACAAAAATAATGTGAATGAACATTGCTGAGAGAGAAGCCTCAAGAGGGACTGTGCCTCAGCCAAAAACATAACCATCTTCACCTTATTAATAATAATTTTTTATAAGGAAGAAGAGGGTCATCTTGAAGCTGTCTAGTGTCTGGGCTTTGCTAGAGCACAGTGCTCTAATGAAGGGCAGGGTTAGGAGCATTTCAGGGCTGAAGGAATTAAGGATTCTGGCTTGGACCCAGAGTTGAAACAAAAATTGCTGTGGGGCTTAAACCTGTTTTTAACAAGAGTATGTAGCCTGCCAGACCTGGTGAGAGATTAGCAATTTAATTATACAGGTCCTAGCTTCCTGCTTTCCACTAAGTGCCTAAAACCCCTCTAAAGAGGCCCATTACCTTCCTTTTTTTTTTTTTTTGCTCTTGCATTAAATAGGCAATTCAGAGCAGCATAAACACAGAGGAAGGACAGGGGTTCCCTTGCAGAGATCCCAGGGTTTTATGGCTAAGTGCCTCCTGATGGATCTGTCAGAGCATCCCACAAGAGGAAACCTGTCACTCCCCACAGCGAGCCATTAGCTTTATCTCCAGCATCCCTGGAAGCATTTTCTGTTTGTCCCCTCCTGAACTCACTGAGGAGAGCATGGGCTTTTTTCAGGCACTGGCTGACTTTGAGAGAGAAAGAAGCAAAGTGAGCAGCCGGGCTCTGGGCACAGGGATTTGGGGCAGAAAGCCTCGGCAGGAGCCTTCGGGGATGGCTGAGTGCTGTTTCACATGGGAAACAGAGGAAAGGCAGAAAGCTGCTGAGAAACATGTGACATGCAATCTGCTGAGCTCCAAAAGGCTGTTTGAAATAGGGAGCCAGGAGGAAGAAGTGGCAGACGGGAGCTTTTTGTCTTTTTCCTTCACAGGAAGCTAAGGATTGTGAGGCTCCCATACTGTAAGCAATGAATTCTCTGCAACTGTTTTTCTTTCCAGCACTGCCTGTGGGGTGTTTTCAGACAGTCCTGCTTCACAGATGCTTTTCAGGATGGGAGTTGATTTGTGTTACTACTGCAAGTTCATCCATGCATGCAGCCACCACAGTCCCCTTGGTTTCCTGGGACTGTTTTGGTGTCTGCTCTGCTCTCCCAACACCACATCCCCATCCAGGCACCCACTGATCCACAGTGTCTGAGTCCCACTGTGGTATGTAACAGAGCTTGTTCTGGCAGTAAGGTTCCTGCTAAGGAATGCAGGGAGCAGGTACCATATACTTTTAATGGCTATATTCCTGATAAATGCCCTTATGATGCAGAAAAATAGTGATTTCTCCAATTCCATCTTCTACACCTTTGAACATGCAAAGGGCAGAGCTAGGAATGGATCAGGCCCCAGAGCACCAGGCTGCTCCTGTCAGAGCTGTTGGCTGTTTTACTTAAAATCCTTTAAAAACCAGAGCAAAGACATCTACTTTGCAAGCAGCACAGGAAATCTTGCAAGAATGCAATGGAGTGTAATCAGTGACAGATTTGTCATCTCTGTTCCATGGCTGTGGCAAAGCACCGTGATGGATGAGACCGTGGCCTCTTCAAGCTATTTTTATGTCATGCTAAGCCAGGCTCTAATTTCTGGGACTGCAGGGGAGAACTCTCTTTCTCCTTGGTCAGTCACTTGGCCCTGGGGGTCAGCTCCCTTTGGGGCCATGCTGGGGTAGGGATAGGATGTAAGACAGCAATGGCACTGATTGAGGTGCTGCAGTCTCCCCAGTGCCCAATTTATGTGAGCTGATTGTACCTTCAGAGGTGAGCCACACCCCAGATTTGGGATGGGAAAGTCATTTCCCCTAGTCATACTGTCAGGTGTTTCACCCTTACCTGGTGTGTCTTCCAGTCTGCTCCCTGGAAACATCTGGGAAATCTTTTGGTAGTGTGGGAGCATTGGCAATGCATTGGTGCTTTCTGCCATGGTTTGCAGCCTTACTTGTAGTTGAATGTTGGTGGGGTTTGTGATGGTGAGAAGAAGATGTCCTCTGGCTTTTAGCCAGGTGAGGCCCACATAAACCAAGATATCCTCTCTGCAGGGAGATCACTGAGGGTGAAATGAACTTGGGGGTAACTGGATGTCAGGTCATGGAGAGTGGTATCCCTCTGAGATTCTCACACGACCTGGACCCTTCCTTAAGCCTTGACCCCTTCAACCAAGAGATTATCTGACCTCAACCGACTTAGTCATAAAAGTGATTATTTACATTTCATTGTCCTGGGGAGGAGCATTAAAGTACAATGAGGTATAAAAAAACTAGGAGGCCATGAGAAACAGCCAAAACAGCATTTTAGTTTTTGGGTTCCATAGTTGGAGGATTTTTTTTTTTAAGCAAATAAAATCATGCTGAGGTTTGATTCATGTTTTTTTAATTCCTCAGAAGTCTGCAGTGTCATTCTCCTGGTTTGGCATCCTAATTCAAAGTGAAATACATAAAGCCAAAAGGAGTGTGTCAAGGAGTTTCTCTAGCTTTCATCATCTTTTTTTTTCCATCAGCAGATACCATCCTTTTTGAGCTGACTGGCAATGTGTAAAAAGGAATAGAGGGAAGGGCTTGGTAATAAAATGTTAATGAGATTTTTATTATTGTTTTCAGTGGCATCAGGATAGCACCTTTATGCATATAATAACAGCTAAATATTCAACTACAGAAACTTGTTTCTAGCAAGCTTGTAACAACTCACTGCAGCACACTCGCAGTGTCCAGCCTTTAGGGCAAATTAACAGCTATCAGTGAGTGCTGCCAGCAACTGGATACACCCCATAAGAGGAGCTTTATCTTTACCAAAAAAAGGATATGAAAAAGTACTCGAGGATGAGGCACAAGCTCCCGCGGCTCTGCAGAGCCCCGCCGCGCGTGCCGGCCGAGCTCAGGGTCTGCACTCCCCTGCCAAAGGTGAGCTGCTGGCACCAGGGTGGAGGTGGGTGCCAGGGGATTTGGAGGGTTGGGATGGTGGGGTAAAGCTGAATTATGGACTTCTGTAGGAGTTTTCTGAAGCTGAAATTTTTGAAGATGGGGAAGGGAGTGGGATAGCATGAAGTGGGGAGCTGGGGACTTCTCTGTGGGATGAAGTCCTCTGGGACATCTCTGTCTAGGTGAAGTGAGAGGTTGCTTCACTACATTAAGTCTTCAAATTCAGTCTAGAAGAGCAAGAAGAGGTCCCAGGGGCTGCTGAGAGTGGTCAGCTGGGAGCAGGTTGAGAAAGTGTCCTCCCTAATCCCCATCTGTGGTCAGCAGAGGCACAGGTTTCTGCTCCAGTCTGCCTCTAGAGAAACCTGTGCCTCTCACCGACTCTCTGCAGAGTAGTTACCTGTACAGGGGGGGTTTAAATCCCTGAAGATCTCCCTGCTTCCCCTGTCCTCCACCACCTCTACAGCATTATTTTATCCTGTGCATGTTTAGAGTTTCAGGACATTGCTTCTCCTTGAGTCATCAAACTCTGTTGTCCAAACGCCCATGCGTCACATAGCAGGAAACACTGCAAGTGTTTCTAAATGTACAAAGAGTGCCCGGGAAATACCCTGGAAGTGCCTGAGGATAATTTCTGTGAGCAGTGTGGATGTAAGCTAGAGGAGTAAGGAGGCAAGGGGATGGGAGTTCAGTGGTTTGAGCACAGGTTGTTATTTTGGTACTTCTGGATGCATGGGGTTCCTCTTGTGCCACTCGTGAGCTGAGAGCATCATACCTGCCACAGGCAGGTTAATTCACTTCTGCTGCCAGCATTCCCGGGAATCTCAGCGCGGGGTGGAGGGGTGCCCCACGTTCACTGCAGCAGACATGGCCAATAAAACCCATCAGCAAACACAGTGTGATGGGAATGGCCTTGGCAGCCCAAAGCCCCTCTGTGAGGGCTCCAGCCACAGGGGCAGCACGGCGACGGGAGCCGCTGTTTGCATCGCCAGGGCCCCAAACTCTCTGGCCATGCCAGACTTTGTAGAAATGCTAAAAGCAGAATTATGAGCATGCATCTCCAGGGTACCGTAAATATCATCTTTAATTAACTGGCAATTCTACAGAGGAGACTTTGTGCAGTTCTGTGAGACATGGGAACAAAGTTCAGCCTGTCCCTGTGACAGAGCTCCAAATTTCCCCTGCACTTTCCCAACCCAACGCCAGCAAACAGATGTGCTCTGTGCCTCCTATTTATGCGCTCCCAAGAAATTAGCACCCCGTTAAGCTACACAATGCAGTGCATTTATTTTTATTTCACTCTGCTGCAGCCTTTCAATGGTAACTCCACATTATTTCTTACTGGAATCAAATCCAGACTAGCATCAAGGACTTTTTAAATCAACAGCCTATGAGGGTTTGAATTTTGGGCATCAGAACTAGTGCTTATAGTTTACGATAAAGTAAGATAAAGCAGCTGCCAAGATGCTAAGTCCAGTGTTTGGTCCAAAAGGGAAGGGACAGAGAGGAAGATTTAATTTCCAAATACCTGAAGCTGGGACTGTGATTTGTTTGCAGACCCAGTTTAAGGCAATAAACAGCTATATTTATATCTCCTGAATGTGCTTATTATTTCAAGATCTCACCCACCAAGTGAAAGCGACATGACAAAGCAGCACTGTAGGGAGCCAAAAAATGTATAAAAAGCAATTGATCCATTATAGATGCAGTCTCAGGCAAGCTGTGTCTATTTTTAATCATTTTAATAATGCAGCTGATTTGCTACATCAAGGAGGAGAGCTGAAGTGGGATCTCTCACAGCAAGCTCAACAATAGGCTCATGTGGCTCGGTGGCATCTGGACATCTCCAGGAGTGTGCATGGCTCAGCCATCTCCCAGGGAAATGGTGTCACTGCAGCAGCCCTGCCCAGCAGGTCACCTTGAGACATGGGAGACCCCAGAGACAAATGGATGAAGCTTTAGAAAATCAAGGGAAGAAGTCAGTGGGACATTGAATTGTGGGAAGCGGGATTAAAAAAAGGGGAGGGTTTATCAACAGCATTTAAAAGGTGGATTTCTGTTGCTGTGGTTTGGGCAGATGGATTGTGAGGCAGGTTTCTGCCATGCAATGCACATTTGGGCATGCATAGCCAGAGAAGGAGACTCTGATTCCTCCGAGTTCTCCATGTTCTTCATGACCACAGCTCCGTCTCTCCACTTGGAAGAGACAAAACCCATCTAAGCAACACCCACTCATCTTATTTGTGCCCAGACTGCTCCTTCATCCTTGGGTGGCTTGTTTGGCCTTGGGGGAAGTCTGGAAGAAAGAAAACTTGAGGTTTCCCTTCCCTTGCCCAGAGTGGCCTTTAAATGAAAGCGCATGTGAGAGGGACAGCAGACAAATGCCTTTAGCCAAAGGGTGGCTTTTAGGACACTGAGTTAAATCATGAAAATACAACAATGTCTTAGCTACAGAGAGTGGTGGGAGGCCATCAAGGAGAGAGGGACCACCCACAAGAAGCAATGCAAAGAGGAGAGTGAAAAAAAGTCAGCCAGCAGCAGCTATGCCCAGGAAGAAGATGAGATGTTTGTTGAATATAGTGACAATAAAATAGAAATTATAGACACATTTTTTAAACTTGAAAGCTGAGTGCTCTGCAGCACCTGGCACTCCCCAGAGGCAGGATGATCTGGGACTCCATTTTGCTGACTCTAAGCTCACTTCATAAAGCAAACAGGAATGTCCCAGTTAAAGGCTGTAAAAGGTTTGGGCCAAGCCTTGGTGCTAAACCTGCCAGGGCTCTGGTCACTGCTTTTCTTCCCTGCAATATCTCACAGCTGCTGGCATCTCCCATACGGAGCATTCCTTATGAAAACGTTTATCTTGTTGTCGTGTGGAAGCCGCAGTTTTTCCCCCGTTATGGAGCTATGTCCATCCCACTGCGGGCAGGAGGTCAGGAATGGGACTCCTACGCTCATTCCTCATCTGGCAGCAGGGGCCAGCCCCAGCCTGGCAAACCCTGCAGATGGAAGCAGTGGCTCCTCAGTCCCATTGCCAGTGAGAGGACTGATGGACACGGGGGATCTCAGCTGGCCCACTGAGCAGCCCCAGATATGTTGTAGCCTTGCCTGGCAGTGTACCTGCAGGCTTGTCCCACACAGTTTAGGATGGGGACATGCTCCTGAAAAGCCTTTCCAAGTTACTCACCATCATTCTGTAGGTCTCCTTCTCCACATTTTTTCCCCCTGGACCAAAGAGTCCACTTTGCTTACTCAGTAATTTCTTTATAGCAGCCATTTTTCTTACATTTGATCATCTTTATTGCCTTTCCTTGAATCCTGCCCCTCATCTTTATGCTTTTTCTGGAGATAAAAGGATCAAAAGACAGTATTCAAGATGTAAGTGAACCCTGGTTTCATTCAGTGGCACATTAATATTCTCTTTTATTTGCCCCTTGGTAAATGTTAATATTTTATTTGCTTATTTCACCACTACCAAGCAATGAACTGATGTTTCATAGAATTATTATAATCCAAATATCTTACTCCTGAGTGAGCCCAGAGCCCATAATCTTATACATGAAGTTCAGAACATTTTTCCTGCTGTGAATATTACTTCACATTTGGCTACATTAAATTTAATTAGCTGTTTTATTGCTCATTTACTTAGTCTCATCATATCTTTCGGCAGGCCCTTGTTCTCACTAGCCTGAATACCACAGTGTCACCTGGAAACTGTGCTCCCTCTTTCTTTCACAGACTCCCTGTTAGTAGGTAGAGCAATGTGTGTCCTCACTCAGATCCCTGGAGAAAACTCAAAATCATCTCCCTGCTCATTGCCTTGACTGCATGAACTCAAGGTTTGCAAGATTCCTTCTCTGGAGATATATCACAGCTGGGTGCCTTCATCAGATGAGGCTGTTGCATTTCATCCTGGATCAGAGTTTTCAGGTGGAGCCACAGGCTGATGTCCAGCCTTTGGTGCACCTCTAGTTTAATTAATTCATTGAAAAATTATCACCAAGGCCTCCAGGTGACATTGAAAGCTACTGCAGGATGGTGCTGACTTTCAGCACCTTGATCCAAGGTGAGGGCAGATGGCTGTGCCCTGGGCCAGCTGGAACCTGATCAGATTCACACTCAGCTCCAGATTCAGTGAATTACCACAATCCAACCTGGAGGTGACAGCTTGATCAGTTCCTGTGTCCAGGTTTTTGTGTGGAAAGAGAAACTGGAGATGGAAGGAAGGTTTTGGAAGCTGATGGTTCCCTGTCATCCAAGTTTACTGAGAGTATGGGATGTCCCTCTTCACCTTCCCCAAAGAGAACAACTCTTTGTTGAGAGGAGAAAGCATAGAAAAACCTTGTGAGGAGATCAAAAAGATTCATCTTCAAATGCTCACCTGGATTATTTCAAGCAAAAAACTTCATAAAAGTTCTCTACTAGTTGGGTAGAAAGACAGCCTGACTTGCCAGAGCTGAATTGGAGCCCATCCCACACCTGTGGGGTGACAAAAGCACTGGCCCAAATGGACTTTTATCCATATTTGTCACACAGGTTCAGGAGTGAAGCCTTGGTCCCTTGGCTAGTGCAGTGGAGGAGAGCCAGGATGCCTTTCCTAGTGGGCTCCATGACCCAGGAATGTTTTTTGCCACATGGACAAATAGTCTTCCCATCCTCCCTGGACTCCTCATCTCCCATCTTTGCAAGCTGGGCTGGCCCAAACATAACATCCTGGGGCTAATTAAATTCAGATCATCTTGTTAACCCTTTCTTGTCAACTTTTGTCCTTCCTTAGTAAACATTTTTTCTGTTTTTACACTCCTGTCTTTGTCAACCAGTGCTTGCAGGACAGCTCTTTCCTCACCAACCACCTTCACCCCTGGAACTCCCCTAAGAAAACAATTCTGGCACCCAGTGTATCCCCAGATAACACTTCAGCTGTTGAAAAACAGCATATTTTGCTGAAATCTCATTTTGGCAAAAATGCTACAATAATCTCCCCTTTTGAGCTCTTTTCTGGTATCTTATTCCCAAATGGTCGAAGAAAACTAGGAAGGAAGTAAGGAGAAAATGTGGGTGTAGGAGAACATCCTGTTCTGCACAAATACCCTGGTGTGTTGTCAGATGGACGCTCTGCTTTAAATAGGTCTCATGCTTGCAAAGGCCAAAGTAGTACATTCTCAGAAATTAGAAAAGATGGAAATAATGATTTAATAAAGAAACTGTTTGGACCTGCTGCATTAAAGAATTAACCAGGTTAGAGCTTCTTGCTGTCACATGTGATCTCGTTTCTGTGTGCTCCTGTAACGCACATGCACAGAGGTTTTGGGAAAAATCCCTGGGGAACTCAGGGAAATTCTTTCTTGTTTACTCTATTTGAGTGGCTATCTCCATAAGAAAGGTCACTTGGGGTAAGCAACACTGAAGCAAGAGTTAGAAGAGATCCAATGGGATAGATTCAGAGCTTTTATGTGTTTGAAGAAGTTCTTCTCTGATCTGATTTTGTGACTCTGGTTTCTGCTATCTGCTTTTTCAAGGTTGAGTAAGTGATTTCAGGGTTGAGTGAAACAGCTTTCTACACTTTGGTGCCCTTTTTTTTCACCATCAATATAATTTTAACAGCCACACCAACTGCTTCAGTTATCACTGGAACATTGTGATTCTTTTTTTTCTTCTGCACATTTTCTATATTTTACATATTTTTCCATTGTGCTTTGCTTTGAATCTGAAATTTTATTGCAATTTGAAGGAAAAAAGGAACCCTTGAGTACAAAATGCCCTGCAGTCTGGGAGTCAGCAAAAAATCCACAGGACTTTCAGCAAAGCAACTTTTCCCATCAACAGCTAACCCAAACCTTTTTTTTATCCAAACTTCTGACCATCTCTACAGACAGTTAGTATCAATCAGGAGGAGAACTGCTCAGCTGAATATTGCAACTGCAAGAACCTAAGAGCTGCTATGTCAATATATATTGTTGCAATAAGGGGAATCCCAGGCCATGTAGAGCTGAGCCTGGGTGACAATGCAGAAATTCATTTATCCTCCGTGCCATTGCCAGTGGAGCACAGGGTGTTTTTAGTGCCAGATGTTTCTTGAGTGGGCATCAGGGAAGGAGTTATGTGTTCCCCTAAGAAATTTTCTTGTGCCTGACACTATTTTCTCCATCACTTTTGAAATAATCTTGAAATTCATCTTTATGAAGACAAGAATGAGCCTGTGTTGGAGTCAAAGAGTCTGTCACACGGACACTGGGTTCTGACCCTGGAAGATGTCTCCTCTTGTTTATCTCTGTAACCAACACAATGCAGCTACAGGGACAGTCAGGGGCACAAGTGACATGCTTGCCCTGTTCTATTGCACAGAGGGAGCCTACAGAAAAGAATCTTTAATTTCTTATTTCAGTATTTAACACTTAGCCTTTGTGCAATAAACAGGGTGGGGAGGACAGAAGTGATCACATGTTTGATTCCAGTGAAGTTCTTGTTGTGGTCAGATGGTTGGACAGTAGTTGGGTCAGTTAGAGATGGACAAATGTATGATTCAGTCCAGCTGGACCACTGCTGGCTCATCTGACACAGCCCAAACACAGATCTCCGTGGGCCAGGGATCTGCAGAAGGCCAGTCATGCATCCTAGTACTCAGCCTGGTGGTGTAGAAACCATAGATTCCTGGAATTTCTGAATTTCCACACATGCTGGAGAGGATAAAGACCTTACCAGCAGTCAGGTCTTCTTCTGCAAATACTTCTTAGAGAGCAGAACATGTGAAGTCCTGTCTGTGGTGAGCCCTGTGGCCATGCACACCAGCTCACTCATTGCCTTACTGCATTCTGTTTCCCTGGGTTTCCACTGCCTTCTCTCCAAATGTATTCCTCTTTGTTTTGATCCACACTCATTAAAACACCCCTCCACTCACTCTGGTGAAGACAGACACTTTGTCAAAGCATGAAAGGGCAGCATGTGAATGATTTACAGGCTTTTTTGCAGTAGACAAGCTTCCCGTGCTGGGTTTATTTCTGGAGCAGTCAACCCATTATCTGATGTAGGGCCATGTGTGAATGAGAGTTGGTCCAGCTGGAAAACAAATGATATGTTCTTCTTTGCTGTTGAAACCATCCATCATAACATGTCCAAATGGTCCTTCATGTTGTTGTCTAGAAAACTCGGCCATCAGAGGCAGCTCCTGATCAGATGCTAATGGGTACATGTCTGAAAATGTGATTTCAGCTATAACTCTGAGAATATTTAGTTGGAATTTATGACTAGGGGTCCTTCTAAGCTCCATCAACTCTATCCATCTCACACCTTTATAAATAATACTGGTCTTCAGTTTCTGAAGGCTTTAGAGCAGCCTTGTGGATTTTTTGGTCCACTGTCTGGAATACATCACATGCAAGATTTCACCCTCCTAATTCAAACTATGTGGGTACATGTCAAATAAATAAAAAATAAATTGGCTGAGCAATGTGAACATTATGAAAGGCAGTTGGATGAATTTGACACTGTCTAGGATGCAGAAGACTTTGACACTGGTCCTGGCCAGAGCAAGAAATACTTTCAGTATTTCTCCTTTTTGTGCCTCAGTTTCCTTTCTAGTTGGTTCCAGTTAACATTATGCAAAATCCTTGAAGGGAACCTCTACTGGATTTTGCTTTGATTGGGTCATGTCCATCAATACCTTCCCACTCCATGTGGAGCTGTGAGGGTTACAAAGTGCTAAGCAAGAAGAAACCGTTTCTCCATTGAGTTAAGTGGGAGCAGATGTGTGGAGGAGCAGCAAGCACTTGGGCTCATGCTTTAAACTTTCCATAAATACAATAAATGGAAGGGTCTATTCCTGAGAAGTGCTATGGGGACAGGGATGCTGCAGTGCTGAAAGGGTTGAGTGGTGGGAGTATGTCTCAGAAGCAGTGTTTGCAGAGTCAAACCCTGCAGTATTATTTGGGGTTATTCCCCTCCATACGTAACCTCAGCGGTCACCGCTGCACGCCAGTGCCTTGGGGAGTGGGGAAGGGGATCTATTAATACTCTTAGGAAAGAATTAGTATCCAAACAACTCTTGTTTCCTTGTTTTTTACACGTCTGTGCTCTCTCTGTCACTCACTACAGTGCAGAGCCTGGTATGCTGTGACAAAGAGCTATTGAGGGAGTGCTTGTGTGAATTGGCCCAGCACTGGTCACAGCCAACTTCTGTGGGACCCACTGCCCCTGTTGTACAATACACTCCAGTGTGCTGGGCCATTTGTGAAAGGTCAGAAATGAACAGAGAAATGGACTGGAGTCAAAAACAAGCAGTCCTATAAATATCAGTCATAGTCAAAGGCAGTTTATTCCATTCCTCCCCTCTCTCTCCTTCTGTGTGTGTCTCACCCTCCCTCTGTTGTGGTTTCCCAGATATAACTCCATGCTTCTGGCTGGGGAGCACTGAAAGGAAGGCAGCACACACACTGCAGCTTCTGCTCCCATCTTGCACACATGGAATAATCCTCAGTCCTGCAAGCAGGGCTGACAGCCGGCACGGAGTCCAGGCGTCATCTGGACTCTGATGTTAGGTTTTGATTTCTTGGATTTTCCTTATCTGTGAGAAACTCATTTGTGACAGTCTGAGAACGAGATTTGGCCACAGACACTTTGGATTGCGACTTCTGACAGCTTCCCTCTGTTTGACTTCACAATGACTTTAGCAGCTAAATTAGAGGATATTGAAGTGACACTGGAGCACCTACTAATGGATGTGTTTGTAAGTAAGCCACTATTTCCTTTTTAAATTGAGATGCCAAGAATCCAGAAGGCAGTATACAAATTTTATGGCATACCCAAAGTGTTACATTGATTCAATTTCTTTACATTTCCTGATAAACTGTGTGTAATCCAACTCTAACAATATGTTGTGGTTTAGCTTTGCATCTCCTGCAAGCCATACCATGCAAAACTGGAACAGTGTGAGACAGGATAGATTTTGCACTGGTTTGTATATCATCTACAAATTTGATGTGAAAAGGAGGAGAGATTTGGTCAGCTTGAGGAATATCTCTGTAAAACTATTGCATTGACAGAGATTTAAATTGTGCATTGCTTGACATCAGGTGTTCTTGACTTTAGGATTTTGACAGCTATTAGATTACAGTTTTGACTCTTGGGTTATTTTGTAAGAGATGGAGGAACAAGCAAAGCAGCTGTGTTTTCAAGAGAATCAAGTTTATTGCTCCTGGATGTATCAAATACTTTAAACCTGTGTTAATCTGGGATTGCTTCCTTGGAATCATCAAAGCTCAGTGAAGCAATGCATGATTTGCCTCTACACATCTGAGATAAGAATCTTTCTTTATCATCTCATGTTAAAGTTTCTTAAAAATATCAAATCATTTCCAAACATATTCTTGTCTCTTCCAACACAGCTTGATGGATTTCACCTTAAGGTCAGAGATGGTCATGTTTTGGAGGGTTTTTTGGTGGGAGGGGATGGAAAATAACAGTGAGGGATTACCAGTTCATTTGTCTTTGTGAAAAAAAGTCATGCCAAGGTGATCTGTACTCTCTGAATTCAGACTATAAGAAATAACATTGCAAGTGACCTTCTGAATTTTCAGAAGAGTTTTTTGGCATCTCTTTTATGTAATATTTCAAATTTCAGGGTCTAGTAATGAAGAATCTTAGGCATCAACCACAAAAGTGAAAAATGGGAG
This sequence comes from Aegithalos caudatus, assembly GCA_013389925.1. Taxonomy (NCBI): domain Eukaryota; kingdom Metazoa; phylum Chordata; class Aves; order Passeriformes; family Aegithalidae; genus Aegithalos; species Aegithalos caudatus. The sequence continues at coordinate 48,995 of WEIU01023096.1, forward strand.
ATTTTGCAAGATTTCTAGCCTGTGGTCCAGTTATTGAAGTGTCCATCTGTGCTGTGAAATGGATTCAAGTTTCTCTGTGCTGGCACCTCCCCTCAGTACTTTGGAAAGTGCCTTTACCCCTTTCCCAGGCTGCTGAGATGGGGGTAGATGAACATTATTGGAGACTACCCTGTGAAATCCTCTACACAGGGCTTGAAATGCTGAAATACTCTTTGGGATGCAATATCTGAATCAACCTAATGATTATTTGCCACTCTGCGTTCAACTCCTTTTCCCAGCTCTCAGTACTGTGAATCCCAGAGAAAATCCCTAAGGACTTAAATCCCCATGACAAGCAAAGATGTAACATCTGCCTCTCATGACCACAGCATGCTGTGAAAGTTACTTTGTGTGGGAAGGGGCCAATGCTTTCTTTGGAGTATTTGCAAATGTTGTAGGATAAACTTGGCACCACAATTCCTCTTGGTCTATTAATAGCTCAGGATTGCTTCACTGACTTGAGTGTTTGACACCTGGGGGACTGAGAGCCTCCTGGGACAGGTGTGCTTAAAGTGGGTGCTTAAAGCATTTTGTCACAGGGCAGCTCCAAGCAGAATCTCAGAGACTGAAAACACCTATAAAGCCAGGGCTGACAGAAGTTGAACAATCCTGCATGTGTCTGATTGTGTTTGAAGGGCATGGAAAGCCTCCTGTCTTGCTGGGAACCACACAGCCCAGTAAGAGAGGGAAATAGGGAATCATATCTTCTTGGGTCTTCACGTCCCATTGTCTGTTTTAATGTCCATGCCTTGATTTCATTTAAATGCCTCTCTTCATGAGTTTTTGGGCTTGGTGGTTGGTGGTTTTTGCAGTGTGGGTGACAGTTGGCCAAATAAAATGTGGGCCAAACTCTCCAGAGGTGCAGGCAACCTTAGTTTGTGAAAACAATAGAGCTCTTCCCAGGCTGTGTTTTTAACTGGTCTCTCAAATTTGTAATTCTAGAAACCCAATGGAACATCCCCAGCTGGGACAGTGTGGTCACAGCTGGAATTGTGATGCAGGGACATGTCTGTGCAGTGCCATGCTGTGCCACTCCTGAGCACAGCTGGGTCTGGAGGAGCTGGGGTGTGTGAGCAGCATTGTGCAGGGGACACTGCAGTAGTGTCACAGCTGTGTGCTCTGCAGAACCTGGGGCTGTACGACTGGGAATCCAATCTAACCTCTAAGCAAATCAAGGAAAAAGGTTTTCTCTTCTAAGCAACCATCTTTGCAGATAGCTTAGCTCTTCTAAAACTTACCTAGGAATTAAGGCAGGAAGAATTTTGGATAATCTAGATCAAACACCACATGCAGAATCACCACTCTCAGGCACAATTTTCAGTCTTTACTCATACATCACCTTGCCTTGCTGCTGTGTTTGATCTTAAACCACCTATTCATTTAGCAATGCTAAAAATAACATCTGGATATACTGGATACAGGAAAGTAAACATAAAACTCAGTATGAAGGAAGGGCAAAACGTCAAGCTCTGGGTGTTACAGAGCATTCTAGCAGCCAGTTTTGTCCAAGGTCATTGATCCACTACCAAGTGTTTTGCTGCAGCAAGATGGGTATTTTGGTGAGGAGCGTGGGGCCAGACTGGTCAGGCTGGATGGGCTCTGGGCAGCCTGCAAGGTAACAAGACCCTCCTGGGAATGATCTTGAAGTCTGCTCTATGCCATGCATCTTCATCTGTGTCAGGTTTATTGCTGAAAGAGCGAAGCCATCTGTCACCGTAATGCTCCTCTTCCAATTCTTCGGCACCCTCCACTGCTCCAAAACAGGTGATTACTTACAAAATTGGGAAATTGTGGTCTATGGAGCCTTGAGTTCTCTGTTTTTTTCTTCTGAATAAACTTAGTTTTAATGCTTCTTGGACCTTAGGGGCAGTAACCCATCCCCAGATCAGTGGACCTTGACAAAGCTCACTTTAATAGCTTGTACTGAACTATCAAGCCCATTCTGTCACAGTGTAAAAGGTTATAGCAGACAACAAATGAGAATTTGTAATTTTTAATTTGGCTTCTGCAGTAATGCATACTGAAGAAAAACTATAGAATTGGGCCAGTTTTTCTCTGGACAAGATTTTTAGCTAAATTATCCTTCCAGGAACTTACCTGGAGTGAATTCAGCCATTTTGTAGGAATGATGGCAAGCCTTGGCAGCAGATGTGTTAAACACTTCCTCTGGAAAGCTAGTATTACACAAGAACACTTTTTAAAACATCTTTTTTCTTTCTTTTTGTGGAAACCAGAGATTTGCATCTACATGGCACGAGCTGCCACTTCCTTCCAGGACATGGTGTTCTCGCCGCGTTGTCATCCCGCTATCAGAGAAGCAGCTGGTACTGCACTGACACTTCCTTTCCCCTGTTTCCAAAGGGCACTGGAGAGCTTTGCTGGGCTGTATGAGATGAGATAAAAGGGAAGCCTCTGACATGACATTTCATAATTAGCTGTCATCGCTGGCGGGCTGCTACCCAGCCGCCGGATGAGCTGGGACTTGGCTGCCTGGAGAAAGCTGGACAGGGAGACAGGGAGCAAAGTAGGGAGGCAGTGCAGGGACAAGCTCAGCAGGTGCCTTGGGTGTGTTACAGGGAAAAGGGAGTCTGGATATGAAATGCAGACTCTGAATCCTTGTTTCCAATAGCTTGCAAAAGGCATCCCTTAGCTAAACCCTCCTTGCCTCTGGATGCGCTAATTATCCTTGAGCAGTCTGTGAACGAGACCTTTGAGGGAAACCTCAGGATCAACCTTGCTACCTCCCAGCCCTTGCCTTAGGCATAAGTAGAGCAAACTTCCAGGATATACCATGCCCAGCATGCGTGGGGCATTTTCCTTGGGACATCTGGAAGGGGTTGAAAGTGAGAAGGGTTGTGGAGCCTTCCCCACTGAGGGATGCTTTTCCTTGCATTATGGATGTGGCTTTAGGCTTGCTAAAAAACAGACTTTCAAGCAAACAGACTAAGGGATAATAATCCTGTTAGGAAAGTGAGCCTGAAGTAGTCAAACATCAGTTAGACTCAAAAAGGAGACTGAATTATGAAGATAGATATGATGGAGCTCTAGTGGATATCCCAGGAGAGAAAAAAAAACCCCTTCAGATGAAGACTAAACCATGAACCCTTCCAGATATCACCTGGAAGACAACAGGCAATTTATTTCCAGTAGTTCCTGGGGTCTTAGAACCCATTCAAACACATCCTGTCAATCCACAGTACATTCCATATTTCCTTCTACATTCCTGGAAACATCTGTTTTCACAGCTGGCTCTTCAGGTTTCCTCCACCACACTCCACAGAAAAAGATATACTTACATGTATATGTATATTTGTATATATGGAAATATTTAAAATGTATTTTAAATATCTATATCTACATATATAGCATATATATGTATATACATATGAGAGTATCTGATGAAATTATATTTGTGAGGGCTTTCTGGCATGGAGAGGGGCTGTGATTGCTTTGCCCTGGGTGAATGTAGCAATCCAGATTTGCCATGCTCCAGACTCCTCCATCACCCAGAGAAACAGCTGCTCTTCTCCCTCCACAATTTGTCAGGTTCCTGCAGATTTAACACCAAAATAGCAAGAGTACTAAACTCAGTCTGAAGAAACTACCTGGGATGAACCTGAATTAGGGTGGGTGTCAACCTCCTGTATCCAGACAGATCTAAAGCTGGATACTTGAAAGAGAGGGACTCAAATGCTAAGACTGAAGGGTCTGAAATGAGGGTCATGTCTCTTGGCCAGTGGCACCACAGGAGACAGAGCCCCCTTTGGCAATGGGGATGGCACCATGAGATGGACAAGACCATCGTGTCCCAGTAAGGATTTGGAGTGGTGTCTACCAATTCCCACAGATTCCAGCTCTGAAACTAAGCTGTGAAGAGAAGGGCATTTAGTTGACCTGGCTCTTTATTAATAATAGTGAAAAAACAATAAAATCAGCAGTGATAATTTTTCTTGTTACAGTTAGAGAAGCTGAGACAGAGGGACATGGAGCCATTTAAGTATCATCCTCCCTCATCTTCCCACTTAGAAAGGAGTAGAAATACAACTTCCAGAACCTGGGTTGGTGATTAGTGATTAGTTCCCTCCAGAGTAGGGAAGACTCCACACAATCACAGAATAATCCAACTATCAATGTCTCACAGATCTCTGATGCCAAGGATGAAGTGTGACTTTGGATCTAGTCCTAGCATGCTCTGGCATTCATAGCTGTGAAATTTGTGCATTCTTTGGGCAATTACACCATTAACCTTCCTATTTTCTCATGCCACCAACACTAGCAAACAGTAGCCATCCTCATAGCTGGGGCTGAGGACAATCTGGAGACAGGAGGGGTGCAGGAAGGTGGTTGTGATGAACTTGCCTCAAGCACCATTTGCACCATGAGCCCTGCAGCAGTCCTCCTCCCTGCAGTAATCAAACAAACATTCTTGCAGTTGCTATCGACTCCCGGTGTCTGTGTTACATTTTTCTTAATAACAATTGCAACAATAAGACATTATCAACATGTAAAGTGATCCATTAACCTCTACAGCAGCAATAAATTGTGTGGCTTTGCCAGGCTGCCCGGGCTTGCTAATCGAAGAGCAAGAAGCAAGTTCACACCCGGAGCAGTCACAAATCATACATAATGCAGAAGAGTGGGTGCTAACCTCACCCCCTGCAATATAATGGCTATTGTCATGTGTTTATTTATCTGAGAAATTGGTTCTTTGAAGCAGCTCCTAATGACTTTCTCTCTGGCAACAACAACATCCCCCAGTTTTTCCTCAGTATCCAGTTTGCAGGAGATTTAAAGCTTCATTCTCCACCACTGGAGTTAGCATGAGTTATGGCAGTGCAGGGAAGAGAAGCAGAATCAGGCCCCTTAATCTGCAATAAAAGCTGAGGTTGCTTAGCAGGATTGTGCCATTAAAGAGATCTAATTAGGTACCTTGCCTCAGGTTTTGTTTAGACAGTTCTGAAACTGAGAAATGAAAAATAATCATACCAGGTCATCCCAGTGAATGATGTAGTCCAGCATCATGTCTTGAGCAGCAGATAACATCAGGTCCCTACAGACATCTCTAAAAGAGGGTAAATGCATAACCACAGTCCCCACAGTTACCTTTCAACAACCAGTTCCTTGTACTTACAGGTTTCATGACCCAGAAGTAGCACCTTCAAATTTAGAAGCCCACAGCAGATGAGGGCTTTATGAGTCATTGAGACATTTTTTGAGCCCAGCCCTGGAATCCAACTGCCATGGACAGCCCTGGAGCAGAGGAAAAGCCATAGTGCTGTGCTGCCACCCTCCACATGGTGCCATCAGCTGCAGAGAGCTCCCATCTCACTCCCATGAGAGTTAGGTTGTGCTGCTGACCCTCAGAAAGACTTTGTGGAACAGAAAAGCTCAGTGGAGCAGCCTAGGCTTGGTCAACCATGCTGAACAACACACAGACACAAGACAATGAGAACAAAGAGCTGGGAGTGGGAATGCCAAAAGGGATGTTAGCAAAAACAAGGTAATTAAATACAGCTACCAAAGGACAGAGGAGAACTCTGAGAGCTGGCAAGGCAGACAAAGAGTGGCCAGTTGTCATGTTTGTTTCGTAATTGGTTGGGAGACACTGACACTTTCAGGTTTCATTCAACGCCCAGTAAAATAAGTATCTAAAGCAGGTCTGGTGTCTCAAATCTTGCAAGTGCCCATTTCCTTCTAGCTATGACAAAGAGGAGTCCAACTGACAAGCTCACATTAAGGGACCAAAGTTGGGAGAGGTAAATGCCACTTCAGGTGTGTCCTACAACTAGGGTGTTGTATGAATAGATAGAAATTACAGGGAGAGACTTCAGGATTTCAAGACTGTAAATCCAGAGAGTCAAACTTTTCACATTTCTCTGTCTGCCAAGAAATACACACAAAACACAACCAAGCTGGGTTTGTATTTTGCCAATGTTAGCAGTTCCTCTTTCAGCTTGATGCAGAGTTTTCTCCTCACTTGGAGAAAAGTCATCATTATTCCATGCCTGCAAGACCTCAGCTACAAAACATAATTTGCCTGAGAAGCTATTTTCCAAGTCTGGCAAAGCTTAAAAAAAAAACCCTGTAACATCTCTCAGGGGTCTTCTACTTCCCTCCTTTCTTTAGGGCCATGTTGGTCTCTCTGCTATTCATGTGGCTTTCTCTTGGGGCAACACAACTCTCCCTCCTTCCCATATGCTTTCCCACAATATATTAAGATTAATCAAAGCAGTGTAACAAGGATGAAGTTTTAAAAGAGAGAAAATTGCACAGAACAAAGAAGCATTTATCTTCACAATGTTTGACACAGTCCATATGTCGCACATCCTGTTTAAGGCTTACATCAAGCTCAAGGCTGAGCACCTTCCATGCCATGCTGAGCAAACCCCTGTTTCTTCAGGAATTGAAGATCAGCAGTGCTAAACACTCCACAGGAACAGCCTGCTCACATTTTAAGATTTGATACTGAGATGCACCAAGTATTGACACATTCCTTGCAGTCACCAGGATTTGCAAAGGCTTTAGACCATACCCCTAGAAGAAATATTGCATAGTCATCCCCCAGCTAAGAGCACGTCTGCTCTTGTGTACATCACACCCTGCCTCTGCTGCACAGCTTCCATGTGGGAATGTGCTATTGTTGCCAAATATCTACTCCTTTGTTTATATTAGCCCTGGAAGTCAGAGGTGGCCCCTCAATCCCTCCGTGATGTTTACAGGGGCGTGTCTCCAGGGCAGTGGGGTCAGGCGAGTTCCCTCCCTAATTAATTACTGTCTCTCTGAGTTATGTGGGAAAAGAACTGACCTGCCAGCACACTAAAACCCAAGGGAAATGTCCTTCCTTCTAGCAGAGGCCCTGCTTGCTATCTGCTGCTGTTCTTCTGGACAGGGTTTTCCAGGAACCCGTCTGCCTGGGTGCCCAAAGACTGGGACCAGTTTCCCCAGCCAGGACCACAGAGAGGTCAGAGGATGCAGAGGAAAACTGGAGGTGAGATGGAGGCTGCTCTGGGAGAGCCTGCCTGGTGGAAGGAGGGGAAGAGGAAGGGTGCAGGTTACTCTGTCCTCTTTCCTGAAGATATTTCCTGGGGTGTCTACATCTCTGCCATGATTTTCAGTAGGGGCTCTGCCAAGAACTTGCTGGCTTAGTGGACACAGCAGCTGATGGGTCTAAGTGCTCGACTAGGTGCAGGCTCAGCAGGTGACACTCTGGGTTTCACACTCTGCCCTGCCAGCCATTCCCCATGGACACCCAAGGCTGAGGTACACAGAGCAGCTGATGAGCAGCCATGCAGATATTGATGCTGGAATGCCAGTGGATGAAGACATTTTGGACCACCTGACATCATGTTGTGTCAACCTACAGCAATGTGCATCAGATACGAACTTCTCTGAGTCCAGAAGGGCTCAGTTCTGGGGTTCTGATTAGGCTTATGCCATTCAGACCCACTAACATGTCTGTGACCTGCAGATGGTTAAACAACCATGTTGCAGCATGATGTGAATTTGTGACAGGAGCCCAAATTCCCTGTGGCCTTTGTTGGCACAAATGATGGACATGAAGTCCAACACCATCTTGATCACTGCGTAACCCCCAGTTCTAGATCAGAGTGAAACAAAGCATGAATCTCTCCATTCCAGTGTGGGGCTGACCTTCATATTCAGCCTGGGGAGTTGCACACAGCAAAGGCACTGCTTGCCCAGGGGAGACAGGGACAGGATGGTGCATGATGTGACACAGCCCTGCCACACACAGGGGAAGCCCCCAGGCTTTCTGTGGCTGGGGATCACAGCCTCTCTCTCACCCCTGCAAGCTGCTGGGTTATTGCCAGCTCTGATGGAAAGGACTCACATGGGAATGGAGCTGCACCCAGTATTTTCCCACATCCCTCCCCAGGCTAGAGTGATCATAACATTTCTCTGTAAAACACCATGTAAGACTGGAAAATTGTTTAGCTTTTTTAAATCAAAGGCAAGCTGGATTTGCAATGACAACCTCTGTACATCTTTCACTCCCAACAAGGCAATTTCCTTTGCAGACTGATTCTGAGTGCAATAAAATGTAAGCTAAGTCACTGTAGGGTTTGCAGCCCCAAAGCTCTGGGGAAGCTCTGTTCTCCTCGTCTTTCCAACAAAATAGTTAGGGAGGATTGCTTACAGTGGGAAGTAAGAAATCCCACAAAGATTAATAGGAGCTGCTAAAAAGCTCAAATAGAAGTGGTTTTCCTATCAGGACTCCAGGGAAGAATTTGGCTCTGCTACTGACAAACCATAGATATCATCCAGGGTGGAAAATACTGCCAGGAGCTGCAAATTATCCTTATTTTCTCCTCAGTCTGTTGCCATACTTGTGTCTTCATGGAATACCGAACTTAAGTGGATTTTTCTGTACTGAGTGACTTTTCAATTTTACAATACAATGTCATTGATAGATCTGATGGATATCACTCACTGCATTTCAGTCTGTGCCACTGCTGTCACTGGTTTCCATTCATTGATCTCAGCTGGGAGTACCCTGACTTGAAACTTGACTCCTGTGTTGCAAATATAAGACACACTTTGCAGCAGTAAATGGTTCCTCTCTCCTTTTCATTAAAGACCAAAAAAGAAATCTAGTCCAAATAGCATTGGATATACTTTCCTCTGATGCATTGTTACCACAAACCACTGCTCCTGGCAGCCTGCAATTAGTATTGAAAAGCATCCACTGCTTTAAAGAGCTTTGTCTTTCAGCAGTTAGTAAATACTGTGTGTCCCTTTTGAGGGTCTGTGGGGGCAAGGCCAGGATGTTCCCTTAGAATATTTGGGGGTTTATTTCCTACTGTGCTGTTCAATTGGAGACTGTGTCTGCAGACAGTGCAATTAAATGAAGGCTCAGTGATGAGCCTGGTCATCTTAATCTGCATCTGCAGCCACCTGCATGGGAAAGGGGGAATCTCTAAAGGCAAATTCTGAATTTGATGGGCTGAAGTGCCCTTGGATGTGCTTATGCCTGCTACAAACACCAAAATTCACCCTCTGGGAACAAGTAGAAAGACCCTCATGGGAGTAGGTTTTACATTACTACCTTTAGACAAGCTATCAAATAAATTCTAGTAGACTGCCCTATACAGTTGCCTACCAATATGCTTTGGACAAAAATATATAAAGCAAACATGTCATCCTCCTGGATGGTTTTCACAGTCCTGATGATTAAGGTTTGGCTTCCTGTCTCCAGGTTCATACCACCTGGGAAATGAGGAATGAAACAGAAGAAAGTGTCATTGTGGGTCCAGGTCTCCAGTTTTACATGGAGGGTACCTGTAAAGTTGTGCCTGGGGTGCAGCACAGTGAGGGAGCAAGAAGTCAGGCCCAGTGGGATATATGGGAATCTTACTGGAATTGGTTCCAGTAACATGAAAATGGATGGATTTCTTCTACTCTTCATGTGTGCAAGATGTTTCCTGTAAAGAATAATATTTTTATTATCATTCAGCTGCCTTGAGCAATACACAAATTTGCATTTCATTGGCAAGACTTAAAAATCTAGGCAAAACCACTTGAGGTTTGTGGAAATGACTGAATGAATCCCCTTTCCCCTGTGGAGAATATCAATGTGTGGTGTTTCATGCTGGTACCAGTGGACTGTCTGTGTCTGGTCCTGGAGCCTGATGGCTTACAGACACATCTCCATGTGTCTTGTGGCTCTTTGTCCCCTCTAGTGGATAAACTTCTATCTACAGAGCTGTTTTTTCCATGAGCTGGACCTGCAGGAATGAGAACATGCTTGCAGGAATATGAGAGCTCCTGGGGAATGGGGCTGGTCTGGGCAGGAGCCCCACCCAGGGCTTTGGATGGGGTGAACAGAAACACCTTTGGTCCTCTGCTCTTGTATGAAACACTCAGCCCCGAGGTTCTGACTCAGGCCTGACTCAGCTTTCATTCAGGAAAAGCTCCCAGCAAGGCTAATTGCTACCACCTTTGCCCTCTTTCTCCAGCAGTGGGTCCCAGGGGCTCTGCTGATGCAGGCAAAGGTTCCCCGTGGGAAATGCCAACTTCTTCATACTTGACAAAAAGAGGTAGGCAGGCTGTGAGATAGCAGGGTGGGGCACTAACAATCATGAAAAAAAAACCCTGCAAGAAGCAAGGACCCTAACTGTACATCTATTCCACATAAAGAACCTATATAAGTCAGTCATGTTTAAGATATTTCCATCTTTTCCTGTCTCTTTCACTCTCTTTGGCAAGAGACATATGGAACTGATTATGAACAAAGGCCAATTGTTTTAATATTTAGAGTTTCCCACATCAAGCTGCAGTTGTTTTTTTCTTCGACTGGTTTTAATGCATGTACATATGCTGAGCAGATAGTTTCTCATTTATTTGAAATGGTTGCTTTAATGTCATGTCCCTAACACCTTCATCCCAGCTTTTGGACTTGGATCAAAACAAAGTATTTTTAGTTTTGCATTAAAATGAGAACAATACATGGAGGAAGGGATTGGATCTCCAGCTCAGCAGATTTTTGCTCTCCCAGCTAGACTGCTTCAAGGAAAAGGACATGGGCCAACATCTTTTCCATTTTACTGGGCAAATTCAGAGTACCACTAAGGAATTGCTGGGTTGAGAAGCTCCCACTTTGCACACATTAACTCTAAACTGCATGTGGACCAATATCTCTAACAGAGTATGGAAATGAACACAACAGCCAAAACAGTTTCCTAAAAAAGCACAGGATTATACCTGGCTGCTTTAGGGCAACTCCTGTTCATATAGAAAGGCTGTGAGAAGGGGAAGTATTTTTCCCCTTTCCAAAGCATGTGTGTACAATTTAGAGTGTAAATAAAGTTTCAAACTTTCCTTCCAGAGTAAGAAAATAACATCATCTACTAGCCTCTAAAGTGGTTTTACAAGAGAAAAAAAAAAAAATAAAGAAGTAGACTTTGAGAGTGACTTTGTGAAGTAACACTTCACAATTACAGACTGTAACATAATCATTTTTGTAGGTGAGTACACATAGAAGCTTCAGGCATCACCCATCAGGCTTTCAGTGATGTGGATGTGCACAGATGTGAGTGTGAGTGGTACTGCCTGTCCCCTGTCCCCATGCATGTGCTGCTCTGTGCCACTCAGAGCCTGCACCAGCTCAGCTGAGCAGCCCAGAGGAGCTGCCTGAGCCCTCTGCTCTGGCTCTGTGCCTTCCAACATCTCGGGGAGAGGGATATCTGAACCCAGGAATTAACATTAATCTCTGCACCAGATGGTGATACACCAGATATTCTTTTTAAGGTGAACATGTGATCTACTGTACAGCAAACCAGAGGGGTCTGCAGTCACATGGCGAAACGTATAATAACTCAGATAGAGCTTTGATTAGACAACTGACCTGGTTACCATCTGTAGCAACAAGAAGCGGGCTTGACGTTTTTGGAACATTCTCCCCAGAAGCTTAATTCTTCCACCTCTATGGCACAGCAATCCTGCTGAGCAAACCACACCAAGAAACAGAAGGAAGCTAAAGATACTCTGCTTGAAGCATGTTGTTAAGGTTACAAGGCTTGGGGTTTCCTTTTCTTAATTTTTTTTTCCCCATTTCCCCCCTCCTTCTTTCAAACAAGCCACATCTTGACTCATATGGTCTGATGTGAAAACCCACTCAGCTATTTGATAGTTGGGAAATCTAGATGAGACTGTAAGTTATTTCAAGGGGAGTCTGTGTGTGCTGTGAACTCTCTGTCTCTCTCACACACACGAGTTAGCTCTGCACTATGGTAGTGCAGACAGCTGTGACTCCGGGTAGGACCCGAAGACTTTTATTCAAAATACCATATGGATCACTGAGGAGACGCAGTGTGGAAAGGGTAAGCCATGATTTCTTTGTCCTGAATGCATGCCCAGAGGATGAGGAGGGTACCATTTGATAACAGTTGCCTGCCCTGTTAGTAGTCAGAACTAATAGGGATTATGTCATGGTGTGAAGAAATTACTACTGGTGTGTGCCATGGTAGGAATTACTGTTGGTGGGACCTGTGTGCTGATGAATGGGAATTAATATTTGTCAGAGGCTGTGTGGTAACTTAGAGTGGAAATTGCTGCCAGAATGAACTGTAAGATAACATAAAACAAATGTAACTAGTTAAAGACTCTATGGCAATAGTTGGGGGTAATAATTCCTGGGGAAAAAATAGTTTTAAATATTCAGTACTCGCTAAGAAAGCATGATGGCATATGGCAGCACTGACCTGTAGCAGTGGGGAATAAATAATAATAATAGTAATAATAATAATAATAATAAATGTCAACTAGTGAACACCAGAGGAAAGTTTAGGGTGGTGTGGAAGTGCTCTATGTAAGTGAGCAGAGATGCAGATGCCCACCAGAGTCTGTCCCAGCTGAGATATTCTGCAAGCACTGGTGGCAGTGAGGGCTCTGCAGTGCACACCGTCCCTCTAATTGCTGAAGTGACACCACAGGGCTGTCCCTGGACAGCCAAGGCAATGCTGCTGCTTTCATGCTGCAGCAGGAATAGCAGGGAGTCCCAGGAAAACTGCAATGGTGTCATTAATTACTTGGAAGCACACCACCTAACAGCAGTGCCCAGGGAACCAGGAGGTCCTGGCACTTTGAAGATTGATGGGCTGGCAAGGAAAGTGGCTGGGACAGGGGGCTCAGCTCAGGGGGTGCTGGACACCCACAGAGTGCACACTGAGTGCACATCTGGCACACACCAGGTGCTTTCAGGCTGCCTGTGCCTGGTGTGCTGCCTCTGACAGAGCTGGCAGGGGCAGCACAGCCCCCAGGGGACAGGGACACCTTGCACACACTCACAGCCCAGCTTGTCACTGCTGATAGCCTCCAAAAATGTAGGCAGCTCAAGGGAACAGGCACCCTCTGCTCATTCCTGCCCACAGGGCTTTTGGGTTGAGTGCCCCACAGGCGGGCAAGGTGTGCTGCATTCCCTGGTGGCAAGAATAGCCAGGTGTAGAAGCTCTACAAGCCCAGAGTGGCTCAGAGTTGTTCCTTTCACCCAGGACAGAGGAAAGCCTTTGAGGCATCTGTTTTGCAGGAGAGCAGTCTGGCTGCAGCTGCAGCCACCTGTGAGTTTACTTCAAGTCTGTTGCACTCAAAAGAAAAAAAATAAATCTGCTTTTATTAATTTCAAACCAGTTTTATTCTTCACTTTTTTTCTTTAAAAAAGAGTGCAATTTAATTTAGACAAATTCCTTCTTTTTTTTTTTCTTTTTTTTTTTTTTTTTTAAGGAATATCAGAAAAATCTCAAAAATTAAAAGCTGTTCAAAAAATGTTTTGGTCAAACATAAAGCCTTTTTATTGTTTGTTTTTCTTTCCCTTCCATTTGGCAGAAGAGAAAGCAGAATAACTTTGTGTCAACCTGAAAAATATTTCCTTTGCCTTTCCAGTCCGCCAAGCAAACCAAAGATAATCAATTATTCACACAGCTTTGGTCTGCCATTGTTTGATTGTGGGTTGTTGCTTTGGAGAGCACTCAGAAATGTCCCTCCCGGTAAATTTGGGCTTTGCAGCTCAAGATGCTGGTTCTGAGGGGGGCCCAGGGCAGACAGCCCCCATGCCTTAACCTGCCTTGGGTCAGGTTTTATTTTATTTTGTTCCTGTTCTCTGCCTGTCACTGCTGCCACTGGGCTGGGGTTGGCATCGGGTGGTTTGCAGCTGCCCTTGAGAGTGTGGGGGAGCAGAGTGTGGTGTCCCCTTCCAAGGTGGCTTCCCACAAGGTGGCAGATGATTTTTCATCCGGGGTGAGCTCTCAGCTGCTGCAGGGCCACCATCCTCTGCTGCTGATGGCCACAGGGGGTCCTTCCCTGTCTGGAGTGGCTCATGATTTTATGCAGACTGTGCCTGAGGCTGAGTAGTCGAGAGAGAAATCATAAAAATACAGAATGTTTGGATTGGAAGGGACTTTAAAGATCATCTTGTTCTGACCCCCCAACTGGGGGCAGGGTGCCACACACTACCTCAGGTTTGTCAGGAGTGTATGCCCTGAACTCTTTCAGGGATGGGGCATCCACAATTTCTCTGGGCAACCTGTGCCAGTGCCTCACCCTCAAAGAATTTTTTTTTCCTAACATCTAATTTAAATCTCTTCTCTTTTGATTTAAAACTGTTCCCCCTTTTTCTATCTCTATTTGAGAGACATAAAACAGTGCAGAAAATGTGAGACCATTCTCCTCCATGCATGCACATGTCCCCTTTGGAAACATCTTATCCATACTGACCTGCCTGACAACAGCTGCCAGAGGCTTTGCTTTGCTCTGTGCATTAGTCCATGTGATGGAGAGGTGTAAAAACCAGCAGCACTCTCACAGGGTGTTTCCAGAATACCACCCCTTGGCAGGGAGCAAGGCAGAAATACCTTCAGAAGAAGGTGTTGGAGAATGTTAGTGTTTATTTAGGAGGCAAGAACAGCTGCAGAAGGATGGCCAGCACTGCAGGGGACTTAACAGTGTGTACAGACTTAACAGCTCCACACACACCCAAGTGACACTGTCAGGGGGGTTGTGTTGTTTTATTTTCACTCACATCCACAGTTTATTTCTCTCCTTCCCACTTCTTGACCTAAGGCTAGGGTAGTTTAGACTTCTCAGGCAAATGCTGGAGCCTTGCTTTAAGGGTTGCCAGAGAATTTGATGGGATGATTTTTGCAATCACTTCTTTTTTGTTCTGAACCTCTGTCCTTGCTGCTTTTCTCTCTGCCTCATCACAGAACTGCCTCATCAGGCATCCAAGGGGTTGTGGTCAGCCTGGCTGAAGGATGCATCATGTTCTCTCTCCCTGGAGCCCCCCACCAGCTAGAGATGCCAGGGCAGATTCTCTGCACTTAGGGTCCTGAAGCCCAAAATATGTTTCTAAGCTCAGAGTCCATAAAATCCCACTGCAGCAGTGAAGGAGGCCAAAATACAGCCCTGAGTGAGCAGGTTTCACATGCAAAGCCTGAGATATGAGAGATCTGGGTAATGCACAGCACACACCCATCAGAAGGTAGGGCTCTACAAAGGCTTTTACAAGTCCAAGTGAAAAAAGGCATTGCTAAATTAATATTTAGTAGGTGTGACACAGAGACCACCAGACCAATCAGCAGAGGCAGAATTAAACTTTGTGCTTTGTGCCATGAAGCACACCAGCAGCTGGTGTCAGGACTGAGGCTTGAGTTGGGTTCACCTAATTCAATGCTGATGTCTATGAGATGTTTTCATCCTGACCAGCACTTGGCATTACCTTTGGGATCACTGCAAAGGCAGTCAAAATACTGGGGGGAGGGATGGGGGGGTTCAAAGGAGGTCCCCTGAACACATTTGACTTATTTAATAACTCTTTAAACTGCAGCCAGCTCTACTTTAACCAGCACATACACTTTGGTTTGAAGAGGATCTCCCCCTCCCCTCCCCTGCAAAAAAAAAACCAACCCAAAAACACAGGAAATGTGAATCCCATCCCTAACATGGCATTTCTCTATGCAGAGACCTCCCCACCAGATTGTCCTTCTCTGGGTCTTCTTCCCCCAGCATGTTAAATATGCAGCCCCTTCTCCCTTTGCATTATTGATGTCAGATGGTTTCTGCCTCCCAGCTATGTTTATTATATCCATGTGCTGCGGATGTGTGCAAGAGGAAGATGAATAGAGTCCTGCTAATGTCTAACAAATGCCTAGCACCATCCAGACATCTCTTTCTGATGCTTCAAGGCTCTGGTAAGGAAGAGCACAATTTACTCCTCTCAAGACCTCACTGGCTATTTTCCAGCCACGGGAATGTTTCTCACCACAAACACAAGGCATTGTTTTTTTGAGTTAGAAAGCCTAGAGAAAACATGCAGCTTTCTTCTTTTGTATTAAAAAGGAATAAGTCTGCCCTCTCTTCTCCCTTTGAAGCTCAAAGCCTGGCACTGCAGAGGCTGTGTAAAAAGGAAGGCCATCTCCAGGCAAAATGAAATGCTGTAAGAAACTCATCAAGCTGGGAGAGGTCTGGCTGGAAAAGCCATTTTAAATTGGGTTTTGCAGTTTGTGCCCCAGCTTTAGGTACCGGTTCTCTGCTGTGGTAAATTAAAGGCCTCGTGCCCAGTTGTGTCAGTGGATGCTTGCAGCTCAGCAGGAATTTAGTCCAGATTGCTTTTTTATTTCTTGTGCTTCTAAAGAAGATAAGTTAAGATTAAAAATGTGGCCAAAGCACCGGCCACAGCTCCACTGTCCATTAGACAAGTATAAATCTATACCAGCACGGAGCTGGGACTGCTATTTACCTATGACACTTCCTCTCTGAATGGATATCCATGAACACTCACTCATATCATGACTTTAAAACACACCAGGCAGAGATAAATCCGTAAATGGATATTTATTGCCATAGAAAACAGATGGCAGAAGACAAAGCTCCCATGTTCTTATCCCAAGCTGCAAGCACGTTAAGAATGCAGCAGGAAACGTCATTCCTCCTATAAATAAATTTCTCTTGAGAAGAGAGAACCCAGGGCTGAAAAAAAAGTCAGTCTTTCTGCTCTGCAGGCCAACTCTGAGGCAGGTTTTCCCACGCTACTCTGCAGCTTATGGCGACCTTTGCTTTTGGCTAGAGAGGAGACTGCCTCCAAGCAAACCCAGCAAAAGAGTTCCAATATGTCTTGCTGCTGTGGAAACCTACCAGCACTAATTTTTTTTATTATTCTGAGCTACTGATTTCCTTTTTCTGGTAGACAAAGCATAATTCAGCATTCAGCTTGCTGCTAGCCATTTTCACAGCACCAATTCAGGAGGAGAGTGGTGAGAAACCTCTCACAGGGAGGGCTGGAGCCCAGGGTCCAACAGGGTGGGACAGGCAGACCTTGAACATTCACAGAGGAGTGATCCTGACCCATAGAACCCTTCCTGAAAACTCTGAGTGATGCTGTGAGCACTGGCTCTGACACCACGACTGAGCGAGGGCTCCAAGGGAAGTTGATCTTTCCAGTTCACGCCATTTACTTGAAATCTCTTACAGTGGCATGCAGGTCCTGCAGACCTTTGCTTAGCACCTTCACTGACATTTTTTGGATGAGTATCTTACCTTGACAGCATCACTACTGATCTGATAGACTGCTGAGGTGACAGCAGAGTTACTCAGATATCATAGATAACAAACAAGCAGTAAATATTTGAGTGCAGAAGTTGCCAAAGACAGAAGAAAGACCTTGAAGCAAGGAATTCCTGTTGTTTTAGCAGTTTTCTGGAAGTTACTCAAGTCTCAAGGTGACAAAAAATTATTCACCATCCCTACAGACAAATAATTGTATCCAAAAAAAATTAATAAAAGGCTAATCTTAAGTAGCAAAGCTGTCACGTATGTAATGCTCTGATATAATCACTTGTGACTGCCGAAACATCAATTTTATCTGCTTCATCTGAGCTTTATCTCTTCTGACCTGTTCACAAGTATTTTGGAGGAATTGGTTTAATTTGAACTCTACCTAGACAGATAAATGCTTAGTGCACCTCTCAGGTGTCTGGAAGTTATAATATTTTGTGACACTTCTAAAAGGTGTAACAAATCAAAACAGACTTCTCTGTGAAACGGATCAGGAGCTGTGCCAGACTCCATCCCCCCAAAATGCATGCAGGTTAACAGTGCAAGAGGTAAGAGCATAGCAGAGGCTAATGGATAGTGACTGGTGAACTCTGAAGAATTTGGAACCAGGATACTGCTCAAATTGGCTTTCAAATGGTTGGAGCTTAATTGAATTATTGAACGCTCTCAAGGCCTGGAGACCTCACGAGCAGAGGTTCTGCTTTGAAATTTCCAGTGCTTCAGATTCTTATTTTTATGAGAAAATGAAAAGCTGTTTTCATTACAAATTGGCATTTGTTGCCTTCACATTGGCCAAACACTGTGACTGAAAGGCCAGGGGACAGAGCAAGGGCAAGCCTGGGGACAGAGATTAGGAGCCAGAAATGAGCCAAATGTTTTGGACTTGGGTGAAGGGAAGGGGGGGAATCATGTGAAACCAGTTATAAAACTTTACAGGGAGTGAAAAGGCTCCTCTGGTTCATGGATCTTTTTGGCTAATAAGCCAGCTCAAAGGACTTTTTCAGGTAGCTGGTACCATGATCACAGTCCCAGCAGCAGCCCCAAGCTCGCACAAAGGTTTTGTCATGGTTTAGTACCAGGTTTAGTTTCCCTCGAGGTAGTGATCTGCAGCCCAGAAGACAAGAACTTACCATCCTAAACTGAAAGTTCCTGGAAGGGCTTTTCAGGTCAGAGACTGTGTTTCTTGCAACATCAGCCAGTGATAGATAATGCAAAGTGGCAGTTTGGGTGTTTGAAATACCTTTCAACCTGTCCCAACCTAAAGTCCTAGTCCTAACTCATCTTCTATCCAGGACTTTTCCAGGAAGGGCTTAGACATGCCTTCAGCTGGGTTTTAAAGTCCACACATAGAAAGCCTTCACACTTTATCAATTCCTGATCCGTACAAGGGCTTGCTTGAATGTTGCTTCAACAATTTCCAGAACTAACAGCATTTTTAGACATCAAGTAGAAAGTACAACACATGCCTTTTTCCAGTTCTTCTTTTCATCCATTTTAGTCAGGTTAATGTAGAGTGTTTGGAAAAAAACCAACAAAACAAAACAAAACCAAAACAAAAAAAAAACAAAAAAAAAACAAAAAAAAAACAAAAAAAAAACAAAAAAAAAACAAAAAAAAAACAAAAAAAAAACAAAAAAAAAACAAAAAAAAAACAAAAAAAAAACAAAAAAAAAACAAAAAAAAAACAAAAAAAAAACAAAAAAAAAAAAACACAAAAAAACCACCAATGGATAAGCAGCACATTTATTCTTCATAGATTTTTTTTCACTCTAAAGCCTTGTTTGGTGCAGACCAGACACCAACACAAGCCTCTTGAACACCAGCAGTGACTTCAGTGAAGCTCACAAGCACCAGGGCCCCCCAGCCAACCTGATGGAAAAAAGCTGTTCTGACCAAGAGGGAATGTGTTGTGTAGGTAGTCACACAGTTCCTATTTTGCTGACTCATATTCAGAAAGTTGAATTGAGATTTCAAACACGTTTCCAAATTCGTAGCCAAACTTTCTGTCTGAGCTTAGTTTATTTCCTGGTGAAGTATATATTATCCTCATTGTCTCAATAATTTCTAATGGCTTCCAAGAAATGGTGATTTTTCATTCCACAAGAAAATGGGTGTGAGTGATTATTACTCTTTATTTTTTTTTTTGTCGGGACCAAAGTTTCACACTCTCCAAATCGCAAAGACATGGAGTGCAATTTGTCTCCACTTCCCAAAGATACAACATGAAAATCTTCTGCAAAGACAATGGACTGCAAATGACACCATTTAGGCACCTGCACATACTCTACAATCCAGCTGTATTTCTGGAATATATTTATAAGGTGCAATTAGGGTTGTGCATGCTCTGATAAAGTGAGCAAGTTTCTTAAGTGAGGTTGAAAATCATTTTAGTTTCCAGTACTCCCACTATAAAAGCCACCAATCTGGATGGGGTGGGACCATGGATATCTATTCTCTCTCCAGGTTTTGCATCAACATAGATTAGGTTAATTCTGTGTGAAATAGCTAAGGACTGATAACCTGCAATTAATGTTGGTGCACCAAGCATCTACCCTTTGGGGATCTATGTGCAGAACAAGTACCATTTTACAGTTGTACCATTAAGGCTTGTGGACATTTTACTTCAGAATAGAAATCCCTGCAAGTGCAAATCAAATCAGCCTTAACTCAAAAGTTCCTGCCACAGGGAATTTCCACCCTGCCAGCTACCAACAGATGAGTTGGGAGGATGAGGTGAGTTTTGGAGAAACTCAGCTAAGAGAGATTAAAGTTAGGGATTAGTGTTTCTATTAATGTGTGCTCCTCATGTCAGCTTCCTTCCAATTGTACCTTCATCCAGCTTATATCTAAAAGTTCATCATGAAACTGTAGTAATTTTCATTATTACTGTTTTAGGACTCTTCAGTAGTCAAAGAAAAGGGATTAATGTGTGACTCCTAGTGACAACTCATCCCAATACCTTCAGAGACAATTTTGCATGGGATGAGTTGGCCTTTCCAGTTACAGGACATAAACACAGTGTCTGCTCTGTATTTAGTCCTGGGGAACAGCTCCTGATAAGGCATCTGAACTAGCCCAGCACAAATGGCCCTGTGAATCTTCAGTTATCAACCCAGGCTTGGCCTGGGAAGCCCTGCACTACCATAGCTGTGGGAGTCTTGCTTGTCCTTGGAGGAGAATTCTAGGGGGGCATGTGCACTGCAAAATATATGGGCTGCATTCCACTCTAGAGAAAATATCAATCTATACTATGTAGTTCTGCTTCCTTATTGCTGTAGATCACTAGAACATCAGCCAAGTCCCAGCAAAGCTAAAATTTATGTCATAAGAGCAGCAATCCATGCTCTTGTCAACAACATTGTCCACCAAGTTCAACCAAGGTAGGTTTAGACTGGATACTAGCAAAACTTTCTTCACTGAAAGGTTGGTCAGGCATTGGAACATGCTACTCAGGAAAGTTGTGGAATCACAGTCCCTGGAAGTGTTCAAAAGGCTTGTGGATGTGGCACGTGGTTTTGTGGCGAACATGGATTAAGCTTGATGATCTTAGAGGTCCATTCCAATCTCAATGATTCCATGACTCTACCTGCAGGACTCCAGCAGATGCAGGGCAGGTGCCAAGCAGCAGAGCCCTGTGCTCCAGCCAGCTCTTTGTGTCCCTGAGGCTGTCTACAGAAACAATAGTTCAATTTTAAGAGATTCTGTTTGAGTCTTCTGGGGGTGGGGTGTCTTGGTGCTCACTGTTTCTTTTGGAGACATCTGTCTTCAGAGACTCTGAGGGAATGTTTGAACCTGCTCTGATGGACAGATTCATGACCATATTCTGGCACAGTGTTCCATATTTATGTGTTTTCAGGCTGTGGTCAGCAGAAGTAGATCACTGAGATTGCACCAGTGGCTTGATAAGGGGCCAGATACCTCACCTGAGAGCAGGGCAGCTGGGGAGGTATGAAAGGGACTGGATCCTGTACTTGCACCCTCTCCATATGCCCCTCCTTTGCAGGATAGATTTAATCTGGCATTCAAAGAGATATTTGTCTCATGACAGTTTTTCTGCTTAAATGCCTGTATTGAATGTATCTGAAAAAGATGCTGAGGTTTGCCTGGGTAAGAGCTCTGTGGGATGCTCAGGGGAAGAACACAGATCAGTGAGCTCCCCTGATCAATGTGATCCATGAGAAATTGCTGCTATTCAGAGAGGAGAATGTCAATGTCCTTTTTGTCCTCCACAATAATCAAAAAAACTCTCCAACATCTTGCTTTTATTAATCCATTTGCTATAGATTCCATAGGCACAGTACACCTCTTACTACAAGGCTTGTTCTGCATGGGTTGTAATATTATCCAGAATGCTTTGGAGCATCTTAGGAAGCTGAATGGGGTTGGCTTCAAGTAACTTTCTGTCTTTCAGCCTTTTCTTAATGCACCTGCAGACAGGAGGAGGAGGATGATCAAGGTTAAAACCTTACAGGTGGTTTACCCTCAATAAAGGCCCAGATTTTCACAAACACCAAGAAAAGTGAACTGCCAATGTTTCACAGGCTCTCCTTTCCTCAGAGCTGACTTCAAAGCTGTTACTGTTGCCTGAGGGCAGAGCCTGGAGTTCCCAATATTTGAAAACAACATCCAAGAAAATCTGTCAAGGCCAATATGATAAACAGGCTATTGCAAGAGGGGAGTTTGGCAGTCCTACACCACAATTTAAAAATATTCCTTATAATATATTGGACTTTGCATATTACAAGGCTCTGCAGACATTGATCCTCTGCAGACCTCTGCAAGACCCAGTCAGTGCTGTTGCTCCCACTTGGCAGCCAAGATGCTTTTAGGGTAAAAGCCAAGCTGAACTGCCAACACCCTGCAAATCTGGGAGTGTTTGTTGCAGGATCAAACCTCCAGGCTCCCATTAGCTCAAAGTGCAGATCCACATCCCCTTCCTCCCTCTCCAGCATCTCTCCACCCAACTCATGCCTGCAAACCACACCAGAGACTGGGAGGAGGCTTTCTAATTTTCATAATTTCCACTTTGAAATGTTGGAAAGCTTCCTTTTTCCATCCTGGACTTTGTTGTAATGCAGGCATTGTGTATCCTCCCATAAACTTTCAAATGCACCAATAGTGGCAGTTTCCTGCAGAAGTAAAAGGGTTTGCTTCAGTTAAAGCAAATGGGAACCTGGCCAAGAAGAGTCATAAAACCAGAGTAGGTTGATTTTTAAAAGCACAATTATATTAGTGCATTCCAGTGTATCCAATCAGTCACCAGAGAGTGGTTAAAGTGTCCTTGGGGCCAACCTCTGGCTTCTGGAGAATGGTGTCAGGGGAAAGATAATCAGGCTGATGCCAGTGGATGACCTAGCCCCTTTTCCTGACAATCAGTCACAGCAGACTTTGTGGTGCTGGCCAGGCTCTGAGTTGCAGAATTATTTCGAAAACTTTTCATTCCTGATCTTTGTTTCATATGAATCCATGGATGCTGTTATCCACCCTAGGCTGGAAGGGAAATTGCTGAAAGATCCAGAGCAGAACCAGGGTGTAGGCAGCATAAACGTTTTCCTGCAAAGGCCAAGAGATACCATGGGGTCTCTGAACATCCCTTAAAGCACTCAGCAATAGTATTTTCTCTGAAATCAGCACCTTTTTCCCCAGGAGTCCTCTATGTTAGGGGCTCAGGATGAAAGAATCCCATTTTAGAGGGAAGAGAGCAGCACATTTCTGAAATCACTGCCTTTTAGAGAAATTGCAGCTGGGAACCCACAAATCCAGACACCCTGAATCATGTGAAGATGGATCAGGCACCTTGTGCAGCCCAGGGTATCTACCACCTCAGTCTTGCACTCAGCCCCTCTCCATGAGGTCAGGGCTTTGCAAAGAGAGACTGCAGGCCTGACCTCAGATTCCCCAGGCACCAGCCTCTGAGAAACCTTCTGTTTTTTCTGTTTCATAACCATTGCCCACTGGGGAGGCAATGACCAACTCTCCCTCCCGGTTCCTAGCTTGCAAAGCCAAGAAATACCAACATGAAAAGGTCCACATTCTCTTATCCTGGAATGAACTGACCACGTCTGGTCACACAGGGACAGAGCCCAGAATATCATCTACGTGGGCTTTTCTTTCCCATGACAAGTTTCCCCATGACAAGTTTCCCAATCAGAGCTTGAATAAACATTAGGTCATCACCAATTTATAATGGCAGAAATTTATGTCTCTCTTGATCACGTTTTCATAAAAGCAGAAATAAGCTTTCTTTCTTGCTGTTCTCCCCATATCTTAATCACTCTCTGACAAAAGCAAACACACTATTTTGAAATCAAACAGATTCACAGGGGGTGTTGCCTGCCCAGTCAGTGATTCTTGTCTGACTGGACCACTGCCATGTTCAGTGTTGATTTTGGTGGGCTTCAGACATAAATCTTCCCAGAGACCATTTTTCTTAATGCACAGAATAAGAGCCCCATTAAAACAGCAATGATGCATTTGGGACACATCTCCATTGCTCTTTACACCAAGGCAGACAATTAATGGGGCAGTTCTCATAGCTGAGTACCCTTTTTCATCTCCTTTTCATGACGGAGAGCAGAATGGTCCCAGGTACTGTACCTGGGGAAGGTTGTTGCTCTCTGTCCCCTCATCTTGGTGGAGCAAGGGCTTGGAGGAGTGTTTATGCTGAGGTCTGGGCAAAAACACCACCACAGAAATGTGCAGTCATTTATGTCTCCTGAATCCTGAATTAAACCAAATGAGGTGAATCAGGACAGCTTTAAGTGCCTGGTTCTCACAGGCCTAGCAAGGAAGTTTTCCCTGGCTTTGCAAGGTCATGACATGGCTTTATCAGTTGATTCCTGTCCATGATAAGGCAGAACCATGGCTGCCAGAGCCCTTCAGAGGTTGTTGCTCAACCCACATGCGTGGCTTATCAATGGACCATGCACTGCTGGTGCTGTCTGTGGGTGAAGGCAGTGCTGCAGGGACCAAGGGCAGCTTGCTGTCCTAGACTGAGGTGGAGTGGGAGCCAAACCAGGGCCAACACAACAACAAAAATCATGAGTGCAGATCAAAAAGCCTTTGGCACCATGGGAATTTCATGTCTGGG
The DNA here is from genome assembly GCA_013389925.1 of Aegithalos caudatus. Classification (NCBI taxonomy): domain Eukaryota; kingdom Metazoa; phylum Chordata; class Aves; order Passeriformes; family Aegithalidae; genus Aegithalos; species Aegithalos caudatus. The sequence goes on from WEIU01023096.1 coordinate 73,185, forward strand.
TATAGATCCTGCTGTGTCTGAGCTGCATCTGGAGCTGGGAAGGGTGTGTGGGACCTACAGGAGAGGACGTGGTGTGGCATTCCAGGCGGACATGGAGGGCCTGGTGGAAACTGCCCAGAAGAAATGGGGGCAGTCTTGCATGTGGTTCCAAGTGGATTGCATGGATGGAATATATGGCTCTAAGCAATGAAGCACTGAATTTATTTCAACCACACAGAGCTATTCAACTTGTGAACAACATTAGCTGGGTTTTGATCACTCCTTTTTTTCTGAGCTACTGTGGTGCTTGGGCAGAACTTCCAAGTTCATCATTCTCCTAAAAGTTCCTATATTTGTTTTCCTTAGATTCAAGTCTTCTTTTTAAAAAGAAAATCTGCCATATCCTTCAGCTGCAAATGATTTAATAGCTCTTGGCTTTGTGTGATCTGAATATTTTCTTGTTCTCTTGCTTTGCAGCTGTGACCTACTTAATTACAAGCAGGAAACAAACCCCAGAATCATTAGACTTTCTGCCTGGCTTGAAGAAAGGGAAAAAAAATAAAAATCTTATGTTGTTAAATACTAGGATGTCCTTCTTAATAACAGGAAGTCAAGCTACAGATAGCAACAGTGAACATTTGAATTCTTTGTGCATCAAGATAAGAACAGAAAAGAGCTTATGGGTTTTATGTTTTATGGCATGGATGTTTTGGGGGCAGGGGAAATGACAGACGCTTCTAACAGCCAAAATGGGAATGAGTCATAAATTTCTAAATCAAGAGCGTAAATCCTCTTTGTTTTAAGTCCTGGACAGCTTCAGTCTGCTCTGTCCATAGAGACAATGAAGTGACTGACTTGCTGCTTCGATTCGGCAGCGTTCGATCTGTTTTATCTTCTTTTCAGGAAGTATGAGCAAACAAGCCAGACAGGGAGTTAGGATCCCCAATGGCAAAACATCAGGTTGGAAGACAGAGCATGGGAGGGTTTGATGAACTTCTCTCCACCTCTTCAGGAGTGTGGACTACTATTTATACCTCCTGAAACTCAGTACCCCACCTGGAAATGCTGGTGTGGTAGTAGCTGTAGAAAGCAACCAGAGGAAAGCAAGGCCAGGACTGCCAGCCTCTGAAACTGGCTGTCCCACTTGGGCACTTCAGCCCTCTTGTCCCTGTTCATCACAGCCCTGGTAGCAGCTCAATAATACAAATCTCCCCGTGTATCACGAGGCAATAGAAGCTGATATTGCTCAGGGTTTTAAAACAACCAGCAAGAGAAGTGTAAGTTATCCTCTTCTGTCAACTGTGCATGCATTATCACTGCAGATGGCATGGATCCAGTGCTGTCCTACAACAAATGGAGATTTTCCATTAGCAGGAGCCACAGGGGTCTGCGTTTCAGGAGCAAACGGGGCAGAGGTGAACTCTTATGCTCTACTGAGAAGGTCTAACTGGTCCCAGCTGGGGAGATGTTCTCAGCAGGAAGATCTGCTCCAGTACAGAAATCCCCCTCTGTTGACTCCTGCATTTCCCATCTGCAGATTAATTGTGCTGTGGCAATACAAACAGCCAAAGAGCCCCCTGTGATCCAGCCCTAGTACAGATGCCATCAGTGTGCAAGTGTGTGCACACACAGGGCGTTGTGGTTTTAGCAGCCCCACAGCGTGAATCAGTCTGGGACATCCCCTTCCTCCATGGCAGCCTCCCTACACACACTTAGCATCACCTGGATGTGTACAGCCCTACTCCCACAGGCAGCACACACGTACATAAACAGTCTTCACCTCAGGGAACATTTATTTACCCACAGTTATCTTCATTTTGATAATCAGTGTAGGAGCTTTCAACACAGAGGGTATATTATTGACCCAAGGTATCTTAAGTATTTCTGAATTTTGCTGCATAACTCCCATGGAAAATGACCAGTTGGCTTTCAAGAACAGTTATTTACTTTTTAATGTGAAACAGTTCCCCTGAGATTTCATATCATGTGACAAATGACAGTGAATTAATCTATTGAGGAAATGGTGATCCATAAAGTTATGTAACTCTTTTAAATGTTGCTCAAGAAACTGACGACTTTTCTGGAATGGGACCAGATTCCTCCTTATTTTCATTCTGAAGGTTATATTTGACCTGCTTATCTTCTTCTCTGTCCAGTGACAATTACATCATAACCAGCAATATCAGTATTTACTAGTAATGATTTTTTATAAGGAGTTTCAGAATAAAGAAAATATGCCTTCTTTATTTTAGGCAGGAACAGGGTCTCCAACCCATAAGCAAGATCAAACATGAGAAATCTGCACCACTGATTTTCTAAAATATGTTCCCTTTGCCCTCCTTTTCAGTGAAATGCTCACCCTTCTATGTGAACAGAAAGGACTTTGTATCAGCCATTGAAAGCAGTGAGTGTTACCACTGGGTCTGAAACAGGCAAATACTTAAATGTATCTGCAGGATAAGTGGCAAGAAAATGTTCTTTTGCAATGGGCCATTTGTGCTGTGTGTAGGATTGTTTTGCATGGACAGCAAGGCTGCCCTTCATTGAATTATCTACCAGGCCATAGGGCAGAACTGCAGACTGGCTGTTTATGAGCCTCCAGGTTTTTCCTTTCTTGCAGGCAAATGATGCCAGTTAGGGGACACCTGCAAAGTGAAAAAGTCTGTCTTCCAAACCACAGCCCTCAGCCAAGGCCATTGGGACAGCTTGATCATCACCTGATAAGGGGTGGGAAGCGCAAGATAAATATATAATTCAAAATTATGTGTACACACACACAACATGGGAACCTCTCATAAAGAATCATAGAAAGGGTTGGGTTGGAAAGAACTTTAGTGTTCCTCTAATGCCTGCCCCCAAAGACAAACACTTGCTCCAGTAACCAAAGGAATAAGCAAAATCTTGAAACAAGAAGGGTGTAAATGCACAAGTGCGTGACTTGTTCTGTGGGCAGTCAGGCATGTTCGATCCTCAGTCTGAGATTCAGTGACCACCTGATGGGCACAGGCACAGATTTGTCTCAGGGTTGTATTGTTTCACCCTTGAACCTTGTCAGAGGCTGTTTTAGACATGGGTGAATAACATGGAAGGAAAACAGCTCAGCTGCTGGGTGCGCTCTGGGTTGTTCCCTGTTCATACATGCCTCATAAGCAGGGTGTGATTTTTCTCTTTTCTTCTGGCCAAAAATAATTCTCCTGAGCATTTCTGCACATGATAGCAGAGAGCAGGGTGAAGATGAACCTTGTGGTGATGGGCATGTGCAAGCACGTGCTGCTTTGACTGGAGAGCCCAGTCACAGGACGTTACACTGCCCAGCGGGATCAGAGTTAATCATAAGCTTGGGTTTCCAAAGTGAATAATCGTATTTAAGATCTCACCATTCACTTTCTGTGGCTGTTCTGCACTATTTCCTTAATACATTGTCCTGACCTACATCCCCTCCTGCAGACTCATTCACCACAGCATCCATGGAGAAAGAGGATTGAATAGCAAATCTCTGCACAATCTCTTTCACATTTCTGCATAGTAGAAGTGAAAATCACTTTAGCTGGTGGAATATTAGGGACAAGTACAAGCCCAGCTTTATAGGATTCACCTACTCTTAAACCTTGTTAAATCACTAACACAACTTACTTTAGGAAATGAAATGTGTATGATTTGAGGAGATGACATACTCTCCTCTGTCAGTCAATAAAAATCTCTCTAGAGTGAGGACACGAACAGCCTTACACAGATGGAGCTGCTGTTGGCATAACGATAATACTTAGCACTACCAGAGCACTTTACATTTCAAAGAGCTTTAGAAACGTTATGATCAAGGTGGATGACTGGAATAGGAAATTTTCATTCTGTTATTACTGTGAAACAGCAGTTCATTTCATTATGGAACATTTTAGGCCATATGGACTCGTGAGAACATCTTGAGGAAACTGGCCAGGATTTCTGACTCATGATGTTCGTCCTAAAATGCAACCAGCAGGGAAGTCTTCATTTTCTTGAAGTTTTTCTGCAGGAAAGTTTTAGGGGTGTCAGCAGTGGCAGACCTGGGGGAGGCTGTTGATATGTGTGGGTTTAGAAGCACGTGGAAGGTGAGAGTTAGGAGGAGAGTTAACTGAAGCAGTGCAGGCACAGGCATCATATTTGCATGGGGCAGCAGATCTTTGGGCCAATACTTCTGAGAACAATTGCTGGTCTAGCAGTTCCAGAGAAGTGAGCTAGGGGTGTCTGTACCTCCTCTACAAGCCAGTAAAGGGTCAGGCATGATCACTGTCCAGATGCTTTGGCCCAGCCAGACTGAGGTCACAATTTTTAGCAAGCCAAAACTAATGCAGGGCCAACTCTCAGCTGATCAAAGCTCTCAGCAGACACAGTATGGATGCCTATACTTTATTTTCTCTCCTCTTAAATTTGGGAAAGTTTCATCTGCCTAGAGCATACTGTATAACAGCCTTCAAAGTCTCAGGATTTGCTTCTTCAAATCAAATGCCATTCCCAGATCCTTTCAAAACCCTTCTCTCGAAGCTTTCCTTGTACAAACAAAGTACAAAAGTACAAGAAATAAAACGAATAAGTTGCAGTCCTTGCACTCCAGGAAGCTTCCAACTGACACACAGAAACCCCCCATGATCTTTCCTTGGGTGACAGCAAGGTCACATGTCAGGGGAAAGACAGGGAAGCCCAGATGAGTCAGCATGAGGGATGACAGCACCTTGACTTGGGGAAACAGGGCACTCAGAGGCTTAGATTCTCAAGTGTATTTTGTGACCATTTGAAAATCTTGGGGGACTCTGTGGTTCAGTGCAGATACAGGAGGGAGGTCACTGCTGTAAGGCTCCTGGCTCTGCCTGGGCACATGTGAAGGGACAAGAGTGGCTCCTTATCCATGTGTTTGATAATTTAGCAGCAGGACATCCCTTACCTGCTCCCATCGTATCAGACACAAAAATGGTGTGTCATTAAGGCACAAGGAGAAAATTGTAACCAGTTAAAAATCTCAAAAAAGCATCTCCAACATAAGAAAGCGTGAAGCTGTGAAGAGAGCTCTGACAGCATTAATCCTCTTTACATTATAGAGAAATAAAGATCAAAAAAAGCCATGAATCTGAAATAGAGCCTAAAAGACTACATTAGGCTGGAGCTACAGGGACCATTGGGGCCATTTGCAGAGCAGAAATGGGATGCTTCTGGTATGCCTACAGCAAACTCAAAGGAAACTGCCTCCCACCCAGCACATCCTTCTTTCAATGCACCCAAACACACCCACACCCATCAGAAAGTTGTGGGTAGAGGTTTACTCCAGGGCATGATGGAGAAAGATGTTGAACTGCTCTTTCCAAGGCCAGAACATAGAAAGGTGAACGTGGACCCATCTCTCAAGCTCCTGCTTCAGGCAGCACCCACCTACACCTGTGCATGGCAGGGATTTGCAGGGTCTGCAGACAGGAGGAGCTGCCTGCAGGGTTTGGGATGGGAAATCCACCCCCAGCCCTCAAGCCCCAGTGACAGTCCTATGAAACAACACAGCAGCTCAAGGGGGTTGGTTTTTTGCTTTTTTTCCCAAGGGAAGTAAGAAGCTATTTTTATACCCTAGTAACAGTCTTTGGACTGTCAGTAAAACGTGGGAGGTTTCATAGTAAATGTTTTGGCTGACATTTTCTCAGAAACAGCAGGAAATAATCAGCGCATAATTAGAGAGGAAAAACCTGCAAATGTCTATAGATCTATGTAGAGCGCAAAGGGCTTCTATTTTTTCTTAATTGACCTTAGTGAAGGTGAAGCTGAGCATGTTTTATAGAATTATAAGATGATTTTACAGAAATTCTTCAAAGGGTACACTAGTGGAAGAGCCAAGTTGCTAATTCTCAGTAATTTTTTCTCCTCTCTTCTGCCATTCTCTTTAGCAGTAACCTCTTGTGACCATTTTGGATAAGAACGAGTATATTCCGTGGTGTCTTGCTTGAAAAGACCTCTTTTGATAGAGTATCCCTTGACTCTAGAGGGGATGGGATATCTTTGCCTGAGAAACCTCCATGGTTGCAATTCCCTTGTGTCCTTCAAGGTGGGTTGAGCAATCTCTATTCAGACAGCTTTTACCCTCTCAAAAAATACTGTGTGTTGGGTCAGCAGGAAAACCTCCACAGGAAACCAGACAATCTGCTCTAATCATGAAGGTAAATCTATCCACTGAAATGTTCACTGGGCCTTCTCCAGACTCAAGTGACTCCTAAGGAGACTGCTCCAGTCTATCAGTTAAATAAATACATACAAGAACTGTTTCCAGAAAGTCTGATTATGTCATCAGCCAAGTGAAAAGGCTCCTTCAGAGCTGCCCTCATCTGTTGAGTAATTACCGAGTTGGGACAGGGGCTGAAAAATCCCCTTTCAGCCATAAGGAAAGACTTGATGCACATATGGAGCAGCTAATTTTAAAACTGCGGTATATCCTCCATTTCCCCTCCTCTCCTCTTTCCAGAATACCAAAGGGGTTAGGTCACATCCCAGAGCAATCACTTGCTATGGTTTCTTTTCCCCGCTCTGTTTTCCTTTATCACATTTCTTTCTTTTCCTCTCTTGTGCTCCCAGGCAGAGAGCTTGTATATCAGGCTATAGCCTGAAGCAAATATTGTCTAGTCAAGTCATATATAAATATATANCCAAATGAGGCTTTATAATGGAGATGTTCCTGGTCCCTTGTCTACATTGCTGCTAACAGAAGCAGTGTGTTACCGACTTTAAAAGCAGGAAAATAACCAAGAGAGGATGAGCAGAGGGAGATTACAGAAAAGCCTGGAAACCAAGAAAACAGGCAGGGACAGGGAGAGGAGGAAGGAAAACTGCACTTTACAGAATGAATAACTCCTACCAAGTTTAAAGGAAACATTATTACAATTTTATTACCATATTTTATGAAGCTGCTCTAAAAACGAAGTCCTGAAGAATCAATTAGGCTGAGAACATGGATTTTGCAGCTGTATTTTCCTGGCCCTCCACCTGCCCTGTCAGAGAGCTGACGAGCATCCTTGTGCCGTTACCGTGACGCACAGCTCGCTCTGTGTCCTTCAATCCTCAAAGAACAAATTATGGATGGGGTCACGGGGGGACAGACCTACAGAAAATCAAGCTGATATTAATATTCCTGCTTCTTCCCTATGCAGGGAGTTGAATCAGGGGAGATATTGAGGCTCTTTGGAAATGATGCCGTCTCACCTCTGCTAAACCAGCAGTTTTAGGAGTTCAGTGCATGCAGGACCCTCATGATTTCAGCTCAAGCTGTCCTGCCTACCCCTCTAAAAAGTGCCTCTTAGGAAGTGCCTCCATGTAGGCATTCTCCAGCTGACTACAGTCTGCTCCCTCCAAATCCTGTGGCCTTTTTGCACACATTCCTCTGAAGGGAGAGTAAAATGAGTGAAAAATAGCACGGACAGGCAGCTGTCTCCAAGGGTGCTGCCTTGCACTGTGCCTTTGATAAAAATACTTCCAACCTCAGTTTCCCCACCTGGTGATTAAATAGGAAGAAGAAGCATTCATTGAATGTAGTTGGAAAATGCCTTGCAACTTAACTCCATGATTTTTTTGTGATTTAAGTGAACTACAAAATCCTCATCCTGATAACGTATTTTTGCCCTCACTGGACCAATTCCCTCAGCTCAACTCATCATAGATGTTGACAGTATTGAAGTCTCCACCCAGACAAGCTGCTCCTTGTGAGGAAAGAGACAGGGAACTGTTCTCTTCTCGGCAGTCATTTTAGGAAGGGATGCCAGGAGTGAATCTTTGTATCCATAGACCAGAAGGGGTGTTTTGGCATCCAATTCTTCTGGAACTTCCTCCTGGGCTTGTTCAGATGAAACTCACCCTTATGAATGCAAGCTAACCAAGGGTTAAAAATATCTCCACGTCAGCTGAATCAGACTTATAATAAAAACCATCAACTTTCAAAAATATCACCCCTTGGGTAAATTAGGTGCTTTGCAGACTGTTGCATAATTCTCATGTAAAGATTAAGTTCCCTTATGAGTTCAAAACATAAAAAGGCTCCAGAAAAGACAGCTGGGTGGGAAAATGAGTGGAGTGCAACTGTGCAATGGCGAGTTAACACACGAAATGAAAGGATGAAATGTTGCATGTGGCAGAGCTGCCTTCTCAGATGTTCTTTGGGAGTGTTTGAAAGAGTTAAGCCCAATAGTGGAATGTCTTGGGAATGCTGGCAGACGGAGAGTGAGCGGCTTTTTTCTTCCCTCTGGATGGAGTCCCAGGACTGAGCATGCAAAGTGATGACTTTGGATCCGAGCTTGCTCCTTGGGTCTGCAGCGGAGAGCTGGGAAGTGATGCAGTGTTACCAAGAAGTCCTTGCAAGGGATGTGCAAATGCCTTCCTAAGTCAGGAGAGGTATTTTTACCTCTTCCTTGCTCATCCTTGGGTGCAGCAGGACTCACTCTGAGAAGATACACAGAGGGAGAAACCACATCCTGAAGGGCGTATGCAAAGGGAGAAAGACACATCCCCAAACAGTTTATTTTGGCTGCTGGTTTTTGTTGTCCGTTTTGGTTTGGTGGTTTGGTGGTTTGTTGTTTTTTTTTCCTTGCTTTTCGTTCTCCTTCTTTGATGGAAATTTCAGTGACTCCTTAACCTTGCAGTTCATAAGGCGCCTTGGGATTAGCTGGTTGCCTGCAAGCAGGGAATCTGGGGTGATTCACACAGGGAGCTGGCATGGCTGCTGTGCTCTTTGGCTTTGAGGATCTGCTGTACAGCTGGGACAGCCTGGTGTGGAGCCTGACGTCCCGGGCTCTGAGGACTTGCCGCTTTGGAAACCTGAGGGTCCTGCAGCTCATGCTGAAGCCATGGTGCATTTCCAGAGACGTTTATCAGGTAGGGTAACAGAACACCAGGCCAGACCCCCAAACCCCAAGGCTGAAAGGGGGGGACCCCTGGGAGTCTCACAGGGTCCTCTCCTGTTTCTACCAACCACTTTGGGTCCTACACAAGTGCTGGGACAGAGGGGATGCTGTGGGCAGGGGAGGTGTGGCAGGAGGAACTTTTTGGTTTGGAGGATGGTGATGGGGTCTGTCAGGGTGGAACACAGGTCCAAACTCTCCTTCCCACAGAGCAGGGGGGGAATAAGTGAAAGCAAATTAAGGTTCAGTGTGCTATATGCTCTTTCTTTGAGCATTAAACTCAGAAGCACAACCTTAGCTTTTCTGCATCCTCAGGCTGTCCCTACAGCTGCAAAGGAATAATTTATAATTTACCCAGAGGAAAGGATGCCTAAAGGCACCTAATCTGTGGAAAATGGGCATTTGCAGAGGGTTTTAAACTGTAGTAGCACTAATTATCCCTAAGTGACTTGTGCAATGCCTTCTGACTGCTTCATCTTGCAAAGTCCCAGGCATCTGATTGCCTAAAATTTCTGGTTTGCTTGATGTATGGTTTATGTGGTATAGAGAGCTCTGGGGCTTGGATGACTGGCTTCTCTGTAAAGTTACACAAACTGCTTGGAGCTTGAGGTATAGTGACACAGCTCTAATAAACTCTGTGTGTTTCTGAGACTGGTTAAACTGTGTTAAACAAACTGAACATAACACAAGGAATTAGTACTGAATGTCACTTTGAAAAATAACTCATTCCAGTCTATAGGTGAGTCCAGGTTGCAATGACACTGTAAACCAATGAGCTTGTCTGCTTTTTTAATCAGCTTTAGACAACTGAGGCTAGACTTTTATTCTGCTGTGGGGACAAACCCATTACAATATTTATCATCTCCACAGATTTGTCTAATGCCAGACGCTGGAGTGATTGTTTGGTATTTGCATTTGGAAAATGGATTTTCTGCTGCTCCCATTTACTTGGTATTTTTGCTTTTCCTGTGCTTTGGAAGTCTCCATGGGTGAAGCCAAATCATACAGAAGGCAACGGATTAGAAGTCTGTAGAAATTTTGTGTGTTGGTTAGAGGGAGACCAGGGCAGGGCTCTTAGTAATTTCAGCAAACTTTGAACCAGCTTCAAATCATGCTCTGGTTTCAGCAGACTTCAGGAATAGATTTTATGGTCTTTGGAGTTCAGCAAGCATGGGCAGCATTTTTATTTTAAGTATTTGTTTGTTCCAGAAGACATCCACAGCCAGTAACACAAACCCATTACCCAGGGCTTGGCTTTGAAACCCCTGAGATGTGCCACTGGGATGGCTCCAAGTGAACCACGCTGCCCTCCCTGGGCTCTGCTGACTCTTGGCTGAGGTGAACACTGAGGTCAGTCTGTGCAGAGGCTGCCTATGGTGTGGGGCTGCCCCACCCTCTCCCTGCAGCATCTTAGGAACCTGAACCTGAAGCCAATCAGCTCAAATGGGCCTGGGAAAGGGGAGGGGAAAAGCAAGAGGGCTCAAGGCTGAACCTTATTTTTACCCTCCACCTATGTAAAATCATCCTCAAAAACTAAGGAGTTGGTTTTCAAATATGTCCAGATTCAGATTACTGATAATGTATCCCAGCCTGTGCACCACATATCAGGGGATGCCACAGCAGAAGACTCCCAGGACTGGTGTTCTTTCAGCGGATTTATGTTGAGCACATCCACAAGTGCACTTTTTCCATGGCAAAATGCACGTGTCTTGAGCCATCCCCATGGCATTGTATCATTCATGATCCTGCCGTATTACTCCCAGAGTCACCAGTGAAATGGGACCAGGAAAGGTGCCTCTCTTCCCATCAAAACAAGCATTAATGCAGCCTGAAAGACACTCACAGGTCAGGATGGACTTGAATAGTTTGTTTCCCAGACAGAATCTGTGAACATCTGCAAAAGCTCAGTAAAACCATGTCACTTTATTTGTCAATGCCCATGAGCTTGCAATTCTTTGGAGAGGATCTGAAATGCTGAGTCAGGTACCAGGAGAGCTGCTGCTGGGTGGAGGTTTGTTGGAACAGGCATCTCATAGCTCATCACTGTGAGTTCCAGCAGCAGCAGTGTTATTAGCAGCCAGCATGAGCTGATAGCTAACTCTACACTTATGGATATTAATCCTAAAAGCATTTCCTCCAGTAGCCAGCATCGTCCAATTTAAATGCTGGCAGGGTATTTTAGTAAAATATTGCTTGGACAGAAAGCCTGACAGTTTAATCACTTCCCAGAGACAGAAACTTCTTCCACTGCTGATTATTTAGATGAGCAAATAAGCTCTCTACTATGATAGTTTTTGTTGTTACTATATATTAATCCTGGTTGCTACTGCACCTGGAGAGCAAAGCAGACCAGTGTAGGATTTCTGCTTAGTACCAGAACCAGAAAAACCCTGAAAAGAATCATTAAAGAGAAATATTAATCAACTTTGTAAAATTAAGCCATGCTTTTTCATACTCTGAAAAGTATGTTTTGTGTTTTTCTTTGAGTTAATCACACCTCAGTGCATCTCTGCTTCTTGTGCCTTTGCTGAAACAGAGTTGGGGGTAGCAGAGCAGTGTAGCACACAGCCAGGTTCTGGCTGAGCAGGACCCAGGCTGCTGGGTACACAAAACTGGGCAGAACTCAGCTCCTCCACCAGCCAGGAGCGTGGTAGCTCAGGTATGGCTCTGACTTTGATAATATTTTTGAATCCTTGCCCTAGTGTGTTGTCTCTACCATACAAACAATCCAAAACTTGTCAATTCCCTTCTACTGTCCCAACTACAAAATATATAAAAACTAAGACAACATTGTACAGAGGGTACAAATTTACTGTCAATACAATAGGCAATGGGTTCTTGGAAACAAAGCAAGTTCCAGGCATCAACATAATCAGTGTAATTCCCTTATTTATGATGAGAGACTTTACTTTCATTTCTCTAAGAAAATCAGCACCAATGCTTTAGCAGAGATAGATGAAATAGCAGTTTTGGGGTGATGCTGGCTGTAGTGGTTAGATTGGGATCTGAAACACTTCAATCTTCAAATCCAATCTGACACAGCAATTGGAAGTCTGGACTTGCTCAAGCTGCACTCTCAGCAGCAGTTGTTATAAAATAGGTTAAAACAATCAAAAAAATTGTTCATTTTTGGTCTCCAGACTGGATTTGTCTCAGGGATGCTGAGTGACTCCATTTTTCACTGTCTGTAAGTAATGCTTTGGTACTCAGGCCATCTGAGCAGTTCTGAGAGCTGGAGGCTTCTGGTATCCTGAAGGGTACCATCATCTGTCTCAGACTGAATTTCTTTCCCAGCAAATAAATCCTCCCCCAAGTCTGCTGTGACTCCCAGGGATACATTTGTCTGCCCAGTCTGAAACAAACCTCTTGCCTTGATCTGTTTTCAGTGGGGCTAACAATCACCAGTTGCTATATTTTAATTGTATTGAATGCTTGCTGTATTTTAATTGTGTTTTGTGATGAACCATGTGGTTTTCCAACTGCATGATCAGAACTCATTTGAAAAAGGAGATGAACAAATAATAAACTTCCATGTGAGGCTCTCAGACAGTCAGTTGTGCAAGATGTCACCGAGCTGTCAGATGTATTTTTACCACTGCCCAGATGTCTGACTGCTCTGACCTACTAAACAAATGGCCCTGTGAACTAACACAGTGCCTGCTTTTGCAGAAATACTCACATTTCAAGAAGTACTGGGGGAGGGACGGCTTATTATTATGGGATTGGAAGTCAGTTCTGCATTTTAACATCCTGAAGATAATTCACTATTTATTTAATCTCCAAATCCATCAACAAATGTTTTAGTTTCCCAGCTATGCCTGTGTAATGTCAAAGAACATTAGGCAGCACAGGACCTACATCTACAGTAAAAATGTGTTTATGTGTCTTGACTGTTTAAAATCCCACCAGCTGCTCCTACCAAGTCAGAGGCAGACCACTGGATGCAGAGCCATCTCTCAAGGATACCACTCACAGGCATTTAATTCCTCACTCTCTGTAGACATTAGTGCTGTGTACTTTTTATATACTGCTTCTTACACACCAAGTGTTTGAAAAGACAATTAAGTAATTTTACTGCTATAGAAACCAAGGCAGAACTGGATGAAATTACTCACTTGTTATGGGCACAAGTGCAGAATTGTCTGCAGTACCTCACTGCCCCCCAAATATCCAGTTACAGGCAATGGAGTTAAGGGAGGAGGTGGGATGAAGAGTTTTGGGAATGGGTGCTAATCTACAATGAGGAAGAGGAAAGAGCTTTTGCTGTGCTGGCAGATATGTAAATTCATGGAATATTCTATACTTTAGCAAAAAGTTTAATTTTGGCTATTAGGAAGAAACTGTTGTATATTAGGAATTAATTCTTCACTAGGGCAGTGAGGCACTGTTACAGAGAAGTTGTGGATGCCCCATCCCTGTTTGAGACCAGGCTGGATGGAACTCTGAGCAACCTGGTCTGGTGTCCCTGCCCATGGCAAGGGAGGTGGAACTAGAGGACTTCTGAGCTTCCTTCCAACCCAAACCATTCTGTGATCCTTCTTTCCAGATCCTACAGTTTTGCCTGAGGAGAATGCACCTCAGGTGTGCTTCCCACAGAATTCACACTGCTGGCCATGGGGTGCCAATGGTTTTTCCCCCAGCTGCCATTGGGCACTGGGAAGTTGATCTGGAGGGCTTTGGGGTTTCTCCCCCATTCATCTGGGTTTTTTCTGGCACCCTGCTGGGTAGTGCATCAAAAAAGGGAAGACTTCATATTTCCACTTCATGGTGGGATCTGAGACAACCCCACACTCCCACATACCCTATGAGGAAACATGGTCTTCCTCCTTGGAAAGTAACAGTTTGGAAATTCCATTCTTGTTCCAGCATCATTCTTCACCCTGCTTGCCTTGAAGACATCTGATTATGTTTAAGCAAAATTAAAGATTCAGGAGCAAAAGCAGCATTTTGCACTCCTGCCCTGCTGCTGTAAAAGGCTGTGCAAAGCAATGCTGGGCAAGAGGGAGGAAGGAAAGGGCTGAAATGTTAAACACATCATTTCAGATTGGCAAAATTTCCAGGTTTTGATTTATAGCTTCATCACCAAGTAGATTAATGTGGAATTCAAACATAACCAGTCCTTTGCTTTCCTTCCAGGCCTGACATATTAACATTTCCCATTAATCTAGTCAGCTCCAGCATGAAGGCTGAGGAAATGGGGGATTAGGCATGTGGGAGTGTTGGATGGGCAGGGGAAAAGAGCCAACAAAATTCACTTTAGTTAACTAACTAACTAACTAAAGTAAAGAACATTGGATGTTGTTCAGGTCTAAGGTTCTAGCTGAAGCTGCTTCTGACTCCCTTAAAGACAGCAAACCCAGATCTTTTCTCTGCTGGTGCTGGGCAGAGGGGTTTTCAGTGGGGCTGCTGACTTTGCTCATAAGGACAATGATGGATGTCATGGGATGCACTGGTGCCCCCATGGAGCTGAGCCCAAGGGGATCTTTGCTGGCCCTATTCTCAGAACATTGTCATGCCCTCTGCAGCTGGGGTTCAGGAGGCTTCAGGCCCTAGGCTTGCAGTCTGCCTAATTCCCAGTTTTGTGGGGAGGGAACTATGACTTATTTTCCCCAGCACTCTTTGCTGATCCAGTCTACAGTCTCTGGAGCTGCCCTGGAGACTTCTCAAACTTTATTGCTACATATTTAAGCATTTATGACTACATATTTAAGCAGCTATGAGATTTGAACTGCTTCTCTTGGAGAAAAAAAAAAGAAAAGGGAAGAACAACGAAAACATCCGAACCAACAATAACTAACAAAAATCAGACCCAAAAAAAAAAAAAAAAAAAAAAAAAAAATGACAGAGGGGAAAAATAACCATCCACCCAGAGCTGCAGAAAGGCCTAATGAGCCTCACATGTTTCCAAAGCCAGCTCAGGAGCTTGTGGCTTGCAGAGTTTTTCACCTCATCTTCATTACAGGCAGAAGCAAAGAGGGTAAAACAGTGAGAGGATGGGGGAAAATGCAAATGCTAAAAATTAATTTTTGCCAGAAATCATACCCAACAGACAGAAAAAAAAAAAAAAAAAAAAAAAAAACAAAAAAAAAAAAAAAGAGCCTGTGGAGAAACCTCAAGCCCCTTCCATCCAAGTTATCTATGGAGAAAGCACAAGAAGATCTCACTAGGTTCCCACCCCCAGGTATTTTTATGGCACACTGTAAAGTCGCCTTTAGCATTTGATACAAACTTCCCCTGCCTTTGTGGGGCTGGCAAGGGCTGGGACAATGTGGTAGGATCTGTGCCACTGCCACCAGCCCCACCATAACCCCTCAGAGCACTGATGTCAGAGGAGAGGCAATAATCCTTTTGCCTCCTGAACAAACACCTACTCCCCTCAACAGCTGGTAGGGTCTCATCCCTCCTTCCACTGTCCCAAGGCAGCTGTGGGGCAGGAAAAGAGGCACAGGGCTCTCCTGAAGGGCAGAGAAAAGCTTCAGAAGTGTGCTGTGCAATGGCTGAACCTGAACCATTAAATCACCTCAGGGATTGCTGTGCTTCCTTCCTGTTAAAGCCAACATGGAGCTGCACCAGGCTGGGGCTTGTGCTCACTAATTATTAGCAAACACAACACTCTGGTGTTTTCCCTGGACTGCAGCTACTCCAGTGGGAAGTACTCATGATAGAAAATGAGTGGGACCTTAAACCAACATTGACCCTCCTAGCTGTCCTTACATGAACTTTTAGGGATGGTAGGAGGAGACTGAGTGGTCAAGTCTCATGACTGCGATTTTTCTTGTTCAATAAATACAGCAGCCTCTTAAAAGAGGAGGTGTATTTGGTGTTGGTTTGCTCCCCTGTGAATTCTTCCAACCTGCCTCCCTGTGAGAAACACTCAACCTCCAGTTCCAGTCTGTTCATGGGAGAGGAGCCTGGCTGCCCCCATTTGGAACATGGGAAAAGTCTTTTGTGGTGTCAAATCCACCCCACTAAAAAATGGGTTGGAATTGCCAGTGCAGCTTATAGAGGTCACCAGCTTGAGCAGACACAAGCAGTCCTGAATTCTCTTAGACAGGGTAGATTTCAGACTGTCCCAAAGCCAAGCTCTCTTAAAGTCCACCCCCAATGACTTGGGTGTTCCTGCACCGTCTTTGCTTTAGTCTGCAAGGAATAAAAACTGTGCCCTCAACAGGGAATACAAACTGTCTCAGCTGAGACAATCTCCAGCAGTTTACCCTGCTTATAACAGAAATGCATCTTGCAGCAAGGCAAGAGAAATATTTTTTGACCCCCTGGGTTTGCAGAAGCCAGGTCTGAGCTGTTTCTTTCTAGGTTTAGCTATTTTCTGCTTGGTCTCTGTAATCACGAGATGGGATGCATCTCGTGTTCCTTTAATTATTAAAAATTAGGCAATTCATCCACGCTGATTCCTTCCAAGATAGGTGTGTTGTGCAAGTCATTCTCTAGAGGTGCCAAGACCTTTGTGTGGAGACCAGAAAGAGCTGAGACTGCTAAACTCAACTGCATGCTTAAGTATTAAATACCCACAGTCCTGTGACCTAGAGCTCAGTCATGTTGTTCTGATTAAATATATGTCATCCAAGGCCTGGGTGGAAGATTCTGGAAGCCTGCAGGAAGGTCAGCAACCATCAGGACAGTGCCCAACAACTTGAGTCATCAAGCTTCAACTGCTGGAGTTAACACAACATGCTCTGTACTGGGACAGGCCCCCAGGAACCTGCTTTTGGTAAAGAGCTTGGCTTCCCCAGAGAGACATTTGTGAACACTTCAATCCTCTAAAGTAATTGAAAACAGCAGGGAGTTTTGCCTGCAGCATTTTTGTTTGGTTCAACCCCTTCTCTCTCAAAGAGAAATCCATCTTGAACACACAGCTCAGAGTAGCCCCAGAACAGGTCCAGTCCCATCAGGCTTCCACATGTTTCTTCTCTTTCATAAGAGAAGATGATCATGGGAGAAAGAGGCTTTTTCCTTCACTGTTTGCAACATGCCTTTGAGGCCCCACCAAAGTCCTTGTGCAATGGGTGCCATTTCCTTCAGATGTTCTCCTGGAGCAAAGGTGGAGCTGACTGGTGCCACTGAGCCAGTCCTGCCCTGTCTGGGTTTGCATCCAAGATGCTGCCATGAATCATCTGTGCTCTTGCAGAAACTCTCTTCACACCCAACCAACAGCATCCAATTGCTTAGAGAGAAACAGGAGCTCTTGGCCATGGGGGTTTTGGGGAAAAAACATTCCAAATTAGGCACTCCAAAGATGACTCTTTTGTGATAGCAAAAAAGAACAGAACAAAGGCTCTGAATGCATCCAATTGTAAGTACCAGAAGGCACTGAAGTTGAGGGATGGCTTGCATTTCCCTTCTTCCCTCTGTTCCTCCCAGTTTGGATTGAGAGGATAAACTCGTGCACCTTTGACACCCACAAGTGGCTACTGGCAACATTTGCACTTTAATTACTTCTCAAGCTTAAATATAAAGTTTAATTTTGTAATGTCCATTCCTTTTGATTCATCTATAAGATTTTTCATTTACATCTCCTATGCACTGCATGTGTTCAAGTGAGCTCACAGCAGAGGAGGGTTGTTGTTTTCCTAAATTTGAATCTTATGAGCCCAAGCTGGAGGGAAATTGTTATGGGATTTCAAACCCTGCCTTTTTTCCTTCCTCTCCTTTCAGTTCAGGAGGCACCTTTTTTTTCACCATGTGAGTCCACTGAGATTCCAAAACAGCTGACAAAATCATAGTTTGAGGCCAGTCCTATCCCCTGATCCTGGAGAAGAGCTCTGCATGGCAGCCAGTGCTAAGTCTCAACAACAAAAAGTTATCCAAGGTCAAATTCCTCCCTGCTCTGAACTTCCATCTACCCCCCAATGGGGATTAATGTCTGTCCAGCACCTGGCAGGAGTCACCCCATGTCTGCAGCATTGCATAACTTGCAAGCCCTGTTGTGTGCAGTTACTCACCAACTCCTCTGGTCACTGTGCTGCTGGAGCTGCTGAACACTGGGATTTGAGGGCTCTTATAAAGCTCCAGAAGGGCAGGAATGTGGGGTTTACAGTCATTGCAAACCTGCTTTGCTCCACTTCCATGAGGCCTGATCTTAACCTCTCTGTGTTCAGGGGCTTAACACATTTGTATAGTCACTTACATGCCCATAAAGAGGCAGCTCATGATGAAGAGAGACCTGATTGAGGTCTGGGAATCTTTATGTTACTGTAAGTTGCTGTACTTGGGTTGACCTCTGCTTTTTCTTCTTTTTTTTTTAAACTTTTTTAAAAATATTCTTTACAGCCTCACAGCCACAGGAGCCTAGAGTCATGCAGGTCCTCATGTGCACAGCCACAGCTGAGACAACAACTTTGAGTATCACCAGGGCTACAGGCTGAGCTGGGCTTTGCAAAACCTCAGGTGATCAATGGGGATTTTCAAAACCAGACTGCAGCTGTTTGTGCCAGACAAATTATATCAGAGCAGCCACTGGGATGAGGAGGTAGTGGAGGAGGAAGGGGAATAAGCAGCACAGGAGTTGGGTAATTTCTAATTAAAGTGAGAATAGAGCCAGTGTTCATCTCAGAAAAGAGAGGTTCTGGGAAGTTCACTGCATCGCATATTCTCAGGCATTCGTCATCTGAAGTGTCTTTTAATTGCCACTATTATATCATAACACAAACATTCTTGTAATTTATCAGTCATAACCTCCTACAAAGGGATTCTTTCATTCAAGCCATCTTTTCCACTTGGATCCTAGTCCTAAAACACACTCACACCAGGAATCTGGAAGTGGAACTTTTTTCCTTCTTTTTTCTCTAAATGCAAGTTGCTGCTTTGCAGACAACATGTTTCAGTAACGGACTGTGTCCCAGTTTCAACTTCTTTCCTCTTCATCCCACGATAATCAGCTCTTAACAGCTCTCCTTCCTCTTATGGTAAAAGCTGAAATGTAAATAATCAGGATGTCCTAAGTGTCAGGAGCCAGCTGAGTCCTGCTAGCCCAGACCCTGGGTCTCCGACACCAGGCTGCCTTAAACATTTGGCTCAGCCAACAGACTGTATTTATAATGTAAACTCCCCTTGTCAGCTCCTAACTCCTGGCTCCAGTTTTAGAAAATTTAACATTTCTGGGGGTTGTATTTTCCCACCACTTAGTCAAGAGCTGAAATTTTTCTTCTCAGAAAATACACTTGTGTGTCAAAGGCCAACAACCAAAAAAATATCAGTAGTTTTGCAGCCTAAATATAGCACAGAACTGAGATCCCAAATTCCTGAGAAAGAGCCAGGGTAAACAGCCATCGTCTGTGCAACCTGGGAGGGGGCTGCACCCGGGGCTTTTCTTTCTGTTATTGTACACCACGGTGCCTGGATGTCCTGGCATGGGTGAGGAGCCCTTTGTGCAGGGACATCCTGACCAAAGTCTATCTATGGCCTTCATTACCCAGCCTCAGCAAAAACTCCAGAGTCACCCCAGCCTGGAGATGCTGTCCCTGCACTGATTTACACCCATGGGTCATAAGGGGTTGGTTGGGTGGTCTTGATGTGAAAGCCCCAGGTTCAAATGCTGCCCTTGGCTTTGCCCAGGAGTTGCATTGCAGGGATAAGCCATGAGGATGATCCCCCTGTGAACACAAAACCAGCCAGAGGGAATTAAACCTTGGCCCTCTGTTGGGTGCTGGTGATCAACACTGTCTCCAAGAAATAATCCACTGCCATCCCAAGTGGGAGAATGTATAATAGCAAAACTAATCACATACTTTCCCACGGATGGTTTAACAAGCACAAACCCATTCCTCTGATTCATCTCAACTTACAGTTCATACATAAAGTAAAAAGTTCATACATAAAGTCTTTCCTACCAATAGCTGGGAATGATGAGGAAAGATGAATCCATTTCCCCTGCAGAGGTCTAGGATTGCCCAGGACCATCTTCTACCCACTTCAGCCTAGGCAGAGTCTCTCACTTATTCATACACATAGATAATGTCTTAACCATTAGCTGTGGATGGGAACAACATGATGGCTATTAGAGCTTCCCCTCCCTCTTGCATCAGACTTGGGAGGGTTGGGATTAAATGAAACCTGTCCAAGGGAAGTGCAGCAGGGAATACAGCATGCATAGTGTTGAAATGGTTTGTGAATGCTCAAGGGTGGGCAGAGCTAATTTCTGTCAAAGCTGATAACGCTGGTTTACCACATCCCTTTTCATTTTGCTAACCCAACTCTCAGTGGATCTCATTATCCTGGAATTCATTCAAGAGTTCCCATCTCCTCTAACAGGGCTCCAAACACCTTGCAGGTCTCCAGAGATTAATTGATATTAAGCCAGAGTAGTCATAAGTTTTCTCAGTGGAGCATTTGCTCCCATGTCTCACAAGTTTGTTGTGTTTTAGGGATGAGTATATTTGGATGGCCTCTTGGGATTTTCTCCAAAGGTTTTTTCTAAGGCAAGGTCTTGTCCAAGTCTTTCTACATGCATGCATCATTTTTGGGATGTGCTTTCCTCTTTCATTCTCTGCCACTATTTACTTTGGTGCAGCAAGGCTGCTGTTTGAGTAGCAGGTATGAGACCAGGGCAGGGTGACAAACCCAAAGTGATGAGAAGCCTGCAGCCTTGCAGAGCTGCAGTGTCCTTGAAATACCACAATCAACCCCCTGACAGATTCACACAGACCTGCTTCCCTTCCATCTGCTGTTTGTCCTCTTGCTTTCCAATATTTTTTCCTCTGCCTGTTCTTGCCAGGAGTTTCACCCTATCTCCTGTTCATAAGCAAATTAAAGTGCTTGCAGGTGACACTGCTCCTAACCTCCTCTGAGGCAAAACCCAAATGCCACTCAGGATGCCATGTGCTGCTTCACAAGTCCATGGTGCACCCCAGGAGTGAGAGCAGCTGAGTGATTGAGCATTGTGCAGCAGCTGTGGAGCATGGGACCAGCTATTTGAAGAAAACTCCTATGTTAGTCATCACTGACCTCATTTTGATCACCCATCAATAGGCTCATCCTTTTATTTTGAAATACCCAGAAAGTCTTCATGCAAAATGAAGCACAGTCAGAAAAAGTACTCCAAAATGATTTTGCTAGGCCATTTGGCAGTTTGGGAAATCTGCAGAATCACTAACATCTGACAGTTTTCATAGCCATAAAAATAAAGGGAGTTTTAAATTAGTACTGTAAGAGCCACGTGGAATCTGGAGTCAGACTGGGACAAAGCTGGATCTCAAATCAGCAGTTGTTCTGATGCTGTTCTGAACCTGAGAGGTTTTTGGGGGTAGCTGAATGCTGGGAAGTGCTGAATAAGCTGCTTCATTTTTGAAGGAAAGACATGAATAGCAATGTTAATTTAAAATGAGAAATTTGCCTTGGATCCATTGTCCTGGCCTGAGACAAGGACACTGGGCTCTGCATCCAGCTTTGCCAAGGACACTGTAGCATCTTGGGATCTTGCAGGACCTTTGATGCCTGTGTGTCTGTGTTTCCTCCTCTGTGGTTAAGCATTGCTTTGGGACAATCCGAGTTTATAAAAGTGCACTTGACAAGAGACTTCAGCCAAGCTATAAAAGCACAATGAACACCTCTCTTAATGAGAGAGAACACAACCCTTCAGCACTGGATTCATGTAGTCAATTCATCTTGCAAATGCAAGGGACAGCTTCCACACTGTGGGCTGATAGGAGCAAAGTTGCTGTGCAGGGCTAAGACCATAAATCCCAAGGCAGAGCTGGATTAACTAGCCTGTACAGCAGGGCCTGCTGTGGAAGGAAGGGTGTGTTATGCAGCCCTGCTGTGCTGGGCTGCTCAGACTTTCTTGCACAAGCAAGAAATATTCCCTTTTCCAAGTTCTTTCAAATCCCTCGAACTTGGATTTTTCCCAGGAAATGGACAGAGCACAGTGAAATTCCAACAAATCTCTCCATTGTCCTTTTCCAGGCAGTGATAGGACTGATAAGGGGTTTTCTTACAAAAAAAAAAAAAAAAAAAAAAAAAAAAAAAAAAAAAAAAAAAAAAAAANTTAATTTGTTCCCTGTTTTCATAGAACTATTCCTGGTTTCTTTGAGTTTTCCTTCCCTTTCATGAGCCTGAGCATCTTTACCTGAAAGGTGTCATAACCCATCACTAAATGGCTTCACAAGGCAGCCTTAAACAGGTGCTGTTTGACAGCAGAAACTCAAGTCAGGCACCAACCCCAAGTATTTGCTGAATCAGAGTCTTTAACTATATTCAACAATAAAATATGTGAAATGAGGAGCAATGAGGGGAATTGAACAAGTTCCCCTTTCTCAAAACACGATATTTACCAGTAAAACATTTAACCAAGGGAATGGACAGAGAAGTGAGGAATTAGAAGGCACGAAGCTGTGATGCACAGTACCACCTAGTGACAGAGCCTGGCTGCATGAGAAGGACAACCCTGTGTTTGCAAAATTCAGGGTCCATTTCCCCATCCCATCCTTAATCCAATTTCCCAACTGCACCACATCCGTGACCATCTCCTGCGGGTGGAGGGACAGCACCATTCCAGCAGCTGATGATTGTTTTTCCTCTTTTTCACGGTTTCTTTTTTGCAAAGCAGTTGGATGGTTGTGTCCCATCAGAGGCAGAAATTTTGTTGGCTGTGTGGGGTGTGCAGGTTGGGCTCAGCGTGCATCTCCCACTGAATCACCCACGAGGAATTCCTCAGTGCATTGTGCAAACAGGGAACGGAAAAATGCAGGGTCCAGTGAGTAATGCAGCCTTTCAGGGCATCTGAAATGAAAAGAAATGCCACGAACTTGTTCCATTTGTAGAAACGATGTGAAAGAGCAGTGTGACAGGCTCTGCTGAAGAGCGGGCTTGTAACCTTTTCCATTAATTTCTTTTCAAAGAATTGCTTATTGAAGGCTAAGCTGCTTTTTATAAGCCTTAGAGGCTGAGTGTGTCTTTGCCCTTTTTTATTATTATTGCTGGTCCTCTCCCTTGCTCTCTTTTTAGAGAAAGCAGTTACTGTACAGGGTGGTGTTTCTCTCTCTGTAGCTGAGAGAAGCCCAGCATCGAGATGGGAATTTTGTCACCTTTTGGCAGAGGTGGGATTGAATACAGCAAAGTCAACTAGAAATCCAGTGCTGTGGAATTTCCCCATATTCCAGCCCACAGATTTACCCATGATCCAAGCAGATGTGCTTAAAAGAATTTGATTCCTTCTCTTCACTAAGGTCCCTTTACACACATTCTGGAGCGAGGGCTAAAAGGCTCCGCTCAGTCTCCACGTGTGGGTGACTGAGCAAAGGGAATTCAGTGTCTGGGGTGCTGTCCTGCAGCTCGTGGGAGGCAGCACCAGAGCACTGCACCTCCCTGCAAGGCTCCATGCGCACAAGGCTCCTGCACACATTCTGCCTTAAATGTTTGTGTGAATTACAGTGGGGCTGGAAGAGCCTGGGGCCTCCCCGTGCTCTCTGTTTTGTGTGAATAGACAGAGCGGGTGTGTGTAAGGTCAGAGTTAGGGTCAGGGTTAGGGCTGGGGTTAGGGTTAAGGTTAGGGTAGCCTTTTTGTCCTCTTACCCAGGGAAAGGTTCCCCAGGAAATAGATATTTAGGCTCTCTCCTGGTCCTAGAAGCTTCTCCAGTTGATGGACAGTCTCTTGCTTGCACACCAAGCAAGCCGAGATGATTTTCTTAAACGGACATCCCTTCCCTGAGTTTCAGTAAAGACTGGATGGGAACCCAAACACCAATGCTGCCTTTCTTTCAGTTGCTAAAATCTACTAAATCACTAGAGTGAAAAATAAAGTAACACATTTGTTGGGGCCACCAGTATGATTTTGTCCTCAAAAAGGTGATGTAGAGCCCCTGAGTGCACTGATGCCAGCAAGAGCACCTGCTCACTGCCACCCATGGAATGAGGCCTCTCATGTCCACAGCCATCCCACAGCAAGTACAGCATTTCCAGCATGATTTCTTCTTAGCTTTCTTATTCTTCTTGAGTTCATTGCTTTTCTCTTTCCCACAATTTCTGGTGCTATGTCCAGCTCCTGAGCGTGGCAGCTCTGGAGGAGCTCCTGCAGCTGGGTAAACACTCCTGAGAGAATGGGGCCCTTCACAATGGAGTCACCAGGAAATCCAAACACTGTAAAGGCCAACAATTCAGCAGGGACATAATCGTGTCATTACAACCCAAGCACCAGGAAAACACAGTCTGAATTGAGCTGCACCCCAAACAATAGGCTTTCCACCCCACAGGTCTCCAGGAGTGGCTCTTTCCCTCTTGACTTCATTCAGCCATTCTGCAGATGGATATTGGGATCTTCCCCCTCACCCATGATGTTTCAGCTACAAAAGTCTGCACCAGCCCCACTCCCCTTACAGTCCATGTGGAGATAGGATGGAGGGATGATAAATGCAGAAATATTAACAGGTTGAATTCTGTCCATGTTTCTGCAGGGGTAAATGTGAATTTTTGACTGAGTTTACTGCTGACTTATACCAATCAGGCTGATGGAGAGCTGGGTCAGGCAGAGGGTTATATGGGCTGTTAGGCAGCAGGGTGAGGAGCAGAAGTGCAGGAGTCTCTATTCCATAAGGTTTTTCTCTCGCATGTGGGAAAAGGTGTTGGAAATCAAACATCATTTACTTCTGTCTGTGCATTTGTACAGTGGCTTTGTCCACTGTGGTCTCTTCTGGCTGTCAGATTTATTGCTTGGTCCCATACAAGCTCCCTTTCCCCAGGATATACTAATATCTAACATATACTAATCGTACATGTTTTTCTGGAATGAAATTGCATGCAAAGCAACTCTCATTAATCTTTGTCCATTGCTTCAAGGCAAACTTCCTTCACTGTAAATTGCAAATTTTACCAGGATCTGACCTTGAGCAGAGAAGCCAATATAATACATGCTGATATGGGCAAACTGGCTGTGAGTCTCAAGTGAGCAAACACCAAGCCAAATCCCAAAGTCCAGAATTAGGCAGCTTTAGAGTAACTGAGGAGCTGGCCCGCTGTGCTATTGGCATACAGGGAAATTAATCATATCCTGCAACAATGTTCACAGGATGTGTTTGATTTATTACTAATCCTGTACACTCTTGCAGCTGCTGATGTGCTGCCAGAGGGTACCATAATGATGCAGCTGGCACCCCTGTCGGGACAGCCATCAGCACAGCCAGTGCCTGGTGTTGGATCCATCATCCTCAGCATTTGCTACCTGAGCTGAAAAAATCAAGCCCTGGAGCTGAGAGTTTAAGTTTGTCTCCTATATAAATAGCAAGAATTTTATATTCTTATATATTCTTATGCAAGGATAAGAATGTATATTGTGCCCAGACCAGGGGAGCATATGTAAAATAATAGATATTTCAAAATACTCAAATCTGCAGAGCAAAACTGATCTTGGCTCAGCCTATGTGAGTTTCTATCACCCAGCTGCCCCATGCTGGGCAGTCAGTGGTGGAGGTGTGTGGGGAAGCTGTGCATCACCCTGAGGCCAAGATGGTTTGTAATCAAGAATGGAGAGACACAGCTACAGCAGCGCTGCCTTCCCAAAACACATCTGACCCTCACAAGATTAGGCCATGGAAAGAGGATATGGAAGAAATTAAATTCTCATTCTCCAAGGGTTTCTTGCCATGTTTTAGTCCTGGGCCTGCCTGATAAAAGGCATTTCGGATTTTAAAATGTACAACCCAATGTTTGGAAGAATTGAAATATATTGACTGTGACAGTATTTATATCACATGTTTTTCTTAAGCTTAAAAAAATGCAAATTAAAGCCTTTTTTCTTTTTTTTTTTNAGTCAAAATAAATTGTGATTTTTCACAACAAAATATGACTTTTAGCAAAACATAAATTTCCAGGGCATTTTGTCATGGGTACTTTCTCTGCCAAAATACTACATTCACCAACACCTTTCCAGTTTACCAATGCTCAGGGGAGACAGCATTAGGTGCACCTGCTGACCAGGAAAGAGCTGTGTCCCTTCTCACACCAATGGTACCAGTGACAAAAGGAGATCAGACTTATTCAGTTCAGCTCACTTCCCATGGAAGAACCTTCTTTGTGCAGAACACAAGAGTCTGATTTTCAGAGCAAGGGTGATGTGTTTCCAAGGGTGAAGATGAAGACAGCTTCTGAAGAGGGTCCCACTGAGATCGAGGATGTTTCAAAAGACCTTTCTTCTCTAGGATGTGCAGTCATGTCATGAGTTAGGCCTGGCTTTAAATCCCTCAAAATCAGAATCTGAGTGGTAGGCTTGGTTTAAATGCACATAACTCATAGCTGTGGACATCAAGATATAAGACTTCACCTGTTTTATTAACACTGGGAGAGTGTTTTTGCCTGATGTCCCTATCTCCTTCCACCCTGGCCAATAAAGCAGGGGAAAGTTGGTGCATGGCAGGAGACCTGTGCATCATCTGCAGACCCTTCCCCAAGGGCAGGTCCTGCTCCTCCAGCACAGGCAGGACATCTGTGACCCAGTGTGGGTGACCCTGGGGCAGAGATCCCGGTCAGACGTCGCCCAGCCTCGCTGTAAATCATCCCACAAGGAAAGGGGAAATTGTGAAATGAGGGCTGTCAGCATCAGAGGGGATCTGCACTGGGGATGACAGGCATGACCTGATTTTCATGCTTTCTCTTTTTATTTGGTGACATGCTGTCATTCAGTGAATAATCTGGAGATTTTCTCTCAGGGGTTTCTCCCTTGTTCCTTCAGTACTGAGGATAACCAAGGTGGGGATGTGGGACAGCACTCACACAGCTTCAAATGCCTCAAACACAATCTGTGGCAGCTGGGTAACTCTACTCATCCTGGATGCATAAAGTCTTACCAAATTATGGTGGTAGATAATGCACAGCACCTTCAGAGTTGTCTTCAAAATTCTTTCAACATGGTCACCCACTAGCCCTAGTTCTCACTGAAATATATCTGTCACCAGAGCAACAAATATACATCAATTTTGCACATAAGCATATGCATGTGTATGGGGAGGAGTCCTTAAAACAAGCAAACTGCCAACCTTCTTGCAGCAACCTTTGGTTTTATTCTGTGGGCATGTTCAAAGAGGGAAAGGTGGGTTCTGAGTTAGGACATTCCTTGTTGTGCCAGGAATGGAGATACCAATCCAAAAAGCCAATTCAAAAGCTTCAGAAAAGTGGGGTTGGTTTTTCAGCACCTGAGATTCATCTTTTACTTGCACATCACCCCAAATGAGTTGCCTCAATCCAACCCTGAGTCTCCATTTGAGCTGAATTAAGATCTCTGTTTGCCTAAATGTGACATTTGGCACAAGGTCTCTCAGCACTGCACCAGAGGAGCATTAGGCACCAAATACTTTATGTGATACATGGCAGCATGTGTAGACATGTGGACATTCTGGCCAGATCTCCCAGTCAAAATCTACCATGTTCAGCAGAATCTTGCTTTAATCCCTTCTAGCTCATCAGGCTGTTGATAATTATAAATCATAATTATATTATAATAGTAAGCCATCAATTACTAGAGACTAGAGAAAGAGAAATGAAAACATTCTCTAAATTCATGCTTTTGCAAACTGATTTTGACAGACTCTGTTGACAGTACCTTGCATCTACCATACCAAGCACAAAAGCAAGTTCAATACAGGTCACTGCCTAAATGGGGATTGTATTTTTTATTTTAGTACATTGCAGACCTTTAATCCTGTAGAAAAGGAGGCTCAGGGGTGATCTTATCACTCTCTATAACTGCCTGAAAGAAGCTGGGGGGAGTTGGACTCTTCTCCCAAGCAACAAGTGACAGGAGGAGAGGAAATGGTCTTAAGGTGTGCTAGGGGAGGTTCAGGTTGGACAGTGGGAGGAATTTTTTCACAGAAGAGGTGATCAGACATTGGAATTGACTGTCCAGGGAGGTGGTGGAGTCAGCATCCTGAGGGTGTTTAAGGAAAGCCTGGACATGGCACTCAGTGCCATGGTCTGGTTGACAAGGTAGAGCTTTGTCATAGGTTGGACTTGATCTCAGAGGCCTTTTCCAGCCTCATTGATGATTCTGTGATTACAGTAGGGTCCAGCAAAAGGTCTGGCTGCTGTAGCACAGGGAGAAATGTGCCTTTTCACAGGCATTTTCTATGCCCACATAGAACCCAAAATGCAGGGGCAGCTCCTCCTGCCTGGTCAGTGCTGGATGCAAGGCAGAACCAAAAGCACTTTTTGTAGTGATTTTTTTCTTTTTTGCAGCCATCCTTGGGTGTGTCATTCCCCAGGAAGGTGGTTTTGGGCACCCAGTGCTTTCCACAGCTGCAAGCTCAGGAAAGAGTCATAGCATCATGATTGCTCTAAAAAAGCAAAGCTGGGCTATGTTTATGCCTCCAGAGTGGGCTGTCATCCTCAAACAGCCCTTAGCAGTGCTGTAGCCATAATTATGGTCCTTAAGCTGCTGCCAGTAGTGCCAGGCCACTTGGTTGAAGAAGGGAGCAGTGAGACACAAGCCACACGCTCCCATTCCATTGCTCAAGCTTCCAGTGAGGCACAAGGAGCAGCACTGGAGAAACAGCCCTGTCTGCATGGACACCCATCCACAGAGGGCTGCACAGCTGGCACTGGGCTTGTCCTATTCATGTAACTTTAGGCTCTGTTTCAGAAGAAGACAGAGGTTTGGGCAGGCCAGCTCCCTGGTGCTGCTCTGTAATTCAGTCTAAATGCCACTCTTCCCCTGGAGACAACCAGAGGCCACTGCAGATTGCACTGGGGGTTAGCCACAACCTTCAGAAAACTATGGAAAAATACACTGTGTCCACCATCCTTTGTCAAAACACTAAATAACAGCCTGCCAAAGCTGGTAAATATTCCATAGAAGGCACAGGAGGCCACAAAGTGCATGTTTTATCAGTCACCAGTAAAACATTTGCATCTGGCAGAGAGCCTTCTCTGCACCCAGAGCTGCACGAGTTTTCAGCATTAGCATTGTGCCTTGAATGCATTTTTCACCCAATCTCCTTGTTTCTAGGGTTGCCATTATAAGCAGAGGATCTGGTTTTATTATTAAGTAGCAAATCAATCCAACTATGCTGAGCACAATCCAATTACTGCTTGTAGTTACTGTAGGCTGAAAAGTAATAAATAAATGAGATAAACGAGCATGGTATTTAACATTTTAGTCCCACCATGAGCACCTAGACCCTTGCTGGCTCTGTGTGAATGGCTTGGTTTAGGGAGGATTTTTGGTAGGCATGGCAGGGCAGCACTGTCAGAAGGCAGATTGTGGTGCTCCATGAGGGCCCAGACAGCTGCAGGATAATGAGGGGTAAATGCAGGTACCTTTTTTTTCTTTTGTTTCCCAGGATGAAGGTCACCAGGGGCCCCTTCCCGCTCCTCTTGTGCTCACCCAGTGGGAGCAGAGTGAATTTGTGTCAGTCTGTGGGTGCAGGAAAACCAAGAAAAGGTGCTTTGTGAAGCCCCAGACAGCTCCCAAGGAGACAGGGCTGAACACAGGGCTCACTTTCCTTCTCTTACCACCATTCCCAAAGCATCCCAGATGTTTGGTTTTGGGTTTCAAACCTTATTTTGAGAGGGTTTGGGTTGTTCAGTGGAAATAAAGCATCCTGCAGTATACTAGTTACTCATTACCTCATTAGCACAATGATGTATGAACAGCCACACAAGTACAACAATGCTCAGCTGCAACCTAAACACAGTCACTGCTAAACTGACTAATTTAAAAAAGTATTCCTTACATCTGGCTTTCTTTTGGAGGGTTTTTTCCCCTCTCTTCTTCTCTTCTTTTTCCCCAGAATGCTTTCCTATTCTAACTTCAGTTGTCCCAGTTTGTGCAAGCTGTCACAAGTGCTGCA
This sequence comes from Aegithalos caudatus, assembly GCA_013389925.1. Taxonomy (NCBI): domain Eukaryota; kingdom Metazoa; phylum Chordata; class Aves; order Passeriformes; family Aegithalidae; genus Aegithalos; species Aegithalos caudatus. Next base: position 102,841 of record WEIU01023096.1, read on the forward strand.
AGGAGGGAAGGTGTCCCCATGCAGGCAGCCTGCAAGGACCTGCCACACAGAGCCTGTGTCCATGTCTGTGTCCCTCTCCATCCCCAGTCAAAGCAGCACAGAACTCTGCCCATGCTGTGATAGAGGTGAGAAGGATGCTGGTGTTTAATTTGTGCACTCATTCATATTCAGCTGTAGGGTCAAACTAATTATTTTTTGTAAGCTATTGCTATTACTACTACTATTACTATTGCTACTACTACCACTATTATTATTATTATTATTATTATTGCTGTTTCTGCCAGGGAGTGTACAAAAATGACATTTGCAATTCCGCACCATCCTTTATGTGATTTTGTTCCTGATCGCTTCGTAGTGCAGAAATCAGTTTTCTTCACTAGTTTGGAAAAAAACTAGTGAAGCAGCAAAGCAGGTGGCAGCTTCTTGATTCTGTTTCTCAGAAGCAGCAAGATGTCCTCAGCTATCCAGCAGTTTAAGGATTTTGTTTTGAGGGAATAAAAGAATGAGAGGGAAATGGGGTAATTCCTATGAATTGCCTTGTTTATTTGCTTGGGTTTGCTTGTTTCTCTGCAAGGGGAAATCAGCAGGAAAATGAATTTCTAGTGAAAGCCATGAAAAGGGAAGACTTCCAGATTTCCCTCCAGATATTTTGCACAGCCCAGCATAAAGTATTTAGTAAGCTGTTACTGAAATCCACTCCTCTCAAGGGTTGTTCTTTCCTTCCCTAGCAGCAATAAAATGTCCTGTTATGGGGTCTCCACTCTCCAGGTCTGAGTGTTGGTTGTATTTTAGCTGAGACAACCACTGAGAACTCACATCCTTTTTTTTGGGGGGCCTTGTAACATTGTCCTCACTCCTATGGATACAGTGGCACAGAAAGCCACGAGGACCAGCCACGTCCTGATCTCCAGAATTTTTCCCATGGGGTTGAAAAGCAGAGCAGTGCTGCTGCCCACTGTCCCAGTTGCTCTAGAAAATCAAAGGCTAGAGCACACTGCACACAGATCCAGTGCATCATCCTTACAAGTTAAAAATCTTGTGACATGACTTGAAAAACCTTCCTATTTCTAGGTATGCTGTAGCCCAGAGGCCTGAGTTCAGAGGTCATGAAATTCCTCACTTGCCTTGGGAGGTGGCAGCAGAAGGCAGCAGATTTCTGTGTACTGGCACAATCCTCAGACTCAACTGTAGGTCTGCACCAGCTCAAAATCTGAGTATGTGTGCTCTATCTAGAGAGTTTTGTTTGTTTATTTTGGCCTTGGTGGAAGTACCCACCCCAGCACTGGCAGCTGCAGGAGCAGTTCTATAAGGGCTCTGGGAATAACCACAGAGACAACCTATGTGATCACCACTGGAAAAATCCACCATTCACTACCAATTATCACATTCTAGGTCTCAAGAGAGGCTACAATTATTCCCTGCTCCAAGTTTAGAGCAAATCAGCATTTTTCCAGTAATTGCAGTGTAGTAACTATTGTAGATGTTGACTTTTTAATAGCAAACACTGCTCAAGCATTAGATTTACAGTCATGTTAGTTAGCTTTAGTGACTTGGGAATCAATTACCTTGCTGTGGAACATGACCAAAGATTATAGGGTAGCCCATGTAATAATTTACACTGCCATCTAGGAGGGAAACTGTAACTTCAGTGTTTCACATAGACAGACACCCTGTTTGCACAGCAATAGTTCCAGTAATAACAGCCATAAAAGGGAAAAGGGGAAAAACAGTAACTACAAAATAGGGAGAGACCTGTGTAGAGAGCACTGGGAGGTGTTGGGAACTTTGCCATTCTCAATTATTTTTCAGAGTGATAATGGTGGTAGCATTTGGTTAATGACTGTGTTTTCCCAGTTCTATTCACTCGGGTTGATGCTGCTCAGCCCTGCCCAGGAGAAGGCTTGTCCCAGTCCAGGCACTGGGACACAGCCACTGTGTTGTGTCATCAGCAACACAAATGCCACTGGCCAGCCCTCACTCCTCCACTAACAACCTGCCCTCTGGACTGGTGCCAGCTCTGCTGATTTCCAGGATCACTTTTATAGGCAGCATTTTGCCCATTTTCTGCCCACCTCTCTGCTTCCCAGCACTTGTTCCCACACTTGACTCTTTTATCCCACTTGGGGCAGGAAAAACTTGTGCCTATTTCTCCAGGCCCCTCTGCACAAAGAAAACATCTTTCTTTTTACTCCTTTGAAACAAGACCACCCAGGTCAGCTTTTCAGTCTGTGTTTCTAAGTAAGTTATGGAGAAAGAACATTTAATTAATGCTTTTCTTCCTGCAACGAAGTTGCCGCTGTGACCCTTTAACTGTTGGCTTTGTTCATCTTTCTCTCATTTATTTCCCATTTATTTCAGTCCTCCCTTCACATGAAGTTGGCAGCTGAGCTTTTGGAAGCCTCCAAGTACAGTAGTCCCCTCATGAACAACAAGCAGGGAAATTATATTAAAACTGGTTACTGTCATTATAAAATGAACTAGGAAGGAGTCTTCCATATGCAAATATTCATCATCATACAGTAAAAAGTTTATCCTGATACATCAGACAATTCCCTTGAATCTAACCAGCAGAGCACACTCTGTTTTCAAAATTACTAAGGTTCAAAAATATTAAGATTGCTTTAAAATAATGGAATTAATAAAATGTGTAGAGTTGGGCTCTATTCTCCTTTACCTTCTGGATTCAGCCCAGAAAAGCAGTTTTTCAGAAAAATGTCATCTATCATGAGACTTGGCAACCTTGCACTCTCAGACCATAAGGTCACTGTCACTGCAGCAAGGCAGCTGTCTCTGGGATGAGGAGGAGGGACAGATGTATCTGACTGAAAGCCAGGGGACAAGAAAATTAGCATTTCTCTAAATGAGGAGCCTGAGCTACCGTGGGGAAACAGCATCACTGCCTCTCTGAGCTGGTCCAGATCTGATGGGGACATCTGATGGGCACATGTGACCCTACTCCAGCCACCTGCCCATCAGGTGGGGACATCCAAGCCATGGTCCACAGAGAGCAGCACAGCCCTGCCACCATCCACGGTGGTGGATCCTAAGCAATCCCATGCAGACAAGGCACAGGAAAGCCTTCTACCGTTGGTTTCCCTTGTTATAGCTTGAATATGCAAAGGATAATGTATGAATGCAGTCAACTCTCAATGCAGGTATTGGTCCCAGTTTTGGAGGTGCAGTTTATTTGTATTTAGTTGTAGTTAAGCAGTGATTGCAAACCTCAGGGACTGTGGGGAATTTGGGTTTTATTTCCTCTCATACTCCCATATAGCTTTCCATGAGCATTGCTGAAGAAATTCTTGTTTTGCCTGCAAATATGTATTTCACTAACCGTGCCCATGTTTAAGCCTGTTCAATTGCTTTAATAACAGCCCTTCCAACACACTTAATATGAAAATGTTTTCAATGTACTCAAAATTTTATCCACAAAGAGTGCAGTCACCATCACAGTGTTCTTCAAAACCAAACCACAAACACTGGTGAGTTTGTTGTATAGCTTAATTGCCAGGTATCCTTTCTGACCAATGGAATATGCTGCTATAGCTAATCTGAATAGAAATATTTGCTGTATTTTGAATGAAACAAGATCAAAGAGTCATTGAAAAAGGTATCACTTTAACAATAGTTGATTTGAGTCTGAAATCTCAATTTATCTCTCATGGTTTAACAAGTTATACTTTACACTCTTCTTAGGATAGAGAGAAGCATGTTATGATCAAACAGGTTATAGGTGAAGACAGAAGCATAATACAAGCTGAAATGTCACTGAGAATTAGGTGGGAGAGAACAGATTCAACCATAATCACAACCTTTTCACAATCTGACAAACAGGCACCTAGTTTTCCTTAGCCCAAAGACTGAAACAACACTACAGAACTGCAGAAATTACCATTATAGTAGCCATCAAGTACTGGGGATTTGGTAGTTGAGAAGTTCAGTTGAGCTCACCAGCCTTCAGAAACAAAATAATTCCTGTTTCTCATTCCCATCAGTCAGGATGGTCATGGGGAAATGGTGCTACTACAGTTCAAATCCCACATCTCATCTCTGAGGTAGTGTTAGACAGGTTACAAATGTTCTCTAAGTGGGGATTAGATGTATAATGTTGACTTTCTATGAATAAGCACTGATCCATCCTTTCCTGCAAAAATGGAGGAGGGGATGACAGGCTGAGCAATGGGAGCATTTTTGAAGCCACAGGAACATGTAACACAGTAAGATCTTCCCCCTTTTAACACAGAGGCTCTGTAGTTTGAGACTTCCCCAGGACATATGAATTTCAGTTTCTCATCTCTTACTTTTGGGGAGAAACATCTATGCCACTTATCCTACAGCCCCACATAGGTCTGCAGGGCCTGTTACAGTCATTAGATGAAAGACATAAAGAGTCCTCAAAGAGGCATCAACACTCAAGACTCTCATGTCCCAAACAGCAGCAAGCAAGGACTGCTGAGTCCCATCACTGGGACACTTCCATGCTCTCCTGCCCTTCTCAGGGCTGGTTTTCAGCACCTCTGGGTCTGTGTGGCTCATGCAAACAGAGTTAGACATCACAGGGACATCACAGGTTGGTGCAAACCATGCAGACCCTGGGATGCTCAGGAACCAGACCAGCACTGTGTATGGAGAGATGAGCAGCCTTTGTGAAGTGAACTACTCAAACCATTCAGTTGCTTTCCTGTGCTGGAAATAGTCTTTGTGGTGACCACCCTGGACAGGGGATCAGGAGAGCTGGGTTTTTTCGTGGTGTGCCTCAGTAATGAAAAGGAAATAGTTTTCAGATGAGCAATAGAAGCCCATGCTCCTAAAGACATCAGATAGGGAGCAATCAGACTCAAGTTAAACAATAAATCAAGTAACACTAAGCCTTTGTTCTAGCAGAGCACCTTTATGACTGGTTCTGTGTTTATTTAGAAAAGATAAGCCCATTTTAAATGTTTTCATATTAAATGTAATTTGTGTGTTTGTTATTGACTGGATCTAAATGCAAACACAATTGGCCAGATAAATATTTTCTGACATATAAGGACTGTTCACTGCACTTTTATGACATGAGGGCTTACTTACTCTGAGATTTATTTTCTATTCCCTTCCTCTCTTTGTGGGGATTGCCTCATAAAGATTAAAAAAAGTGTAAAGTAGAAATCACTGATAAAGCTGTCAGAAACGGAGAAGCCTTTGTTAATCACCATTTCATTAGCTGGGGGAAGAAGAGGGGTCTTGGGGAAGCACAAAGGGTTTGGTGTCACAAGGCCTGTGATTTATTCCTGTCTCTGTCTCTCCCTCTCTCTCTGTGGCCAATTTGGTACAGGATCTTACCCAGGTAAATTGATCTCTCTATGACTCCATTTTCCCATCTGTTCAACTGAGGTAATGATCTTGCCTCACAGAGATAGAGAAAACTTTCAGTAAGAAAAGGTTACCTGAAAAACCTCACCTGCATCTCAAATTAGGCTACCCCCTACTAACACCTACAGGAGCTTTCCCTGGTTTTGTTTGGTGGGCAAGCAATGAAGTAGAGAAAAACACCTGAAGAAATAAAATAGTATCATCAAAAAGTAACAGAATTTGGAAACCAAGCTTACAGTACTTTTTATTTCAATTGCTAAAATTGTCATTTTGCTGTGTCACCTTAGTATTTCCTGAGCCCTTTTTTAAGGTTGCAGTTATGTATTGAAATATTGTCTGAGTGACTTTTTATTTTTGCTACATTTGTTTAGAAAAATCTTTTGATAATTATTTCAATGCCATATTGAAATGTTACCAAGATTTTCTGCAAAATGTGAAATAGAAAGCTTTTCCAACTGGTGTAAGTTTTGCCGTCCTCAGTAGAAGGCAGTGAAAAACTACAAAAATACTCTTCAAATCTGAAATCATGCAAAGTACAAAGGCTATTTCAGTACAAAAAGCCAAACAAATGAGAGTAAGTTTGATTTATTCCTCTGTACAAAAGAAAGTACATTATTATGTAGCACAGTGCAAGAAATACATGTAGATTTTGCTTAACAGGAGGCACGTTTTTGGGCTTGGCTCTCTCAGTTGATTCATTTGATGTTCTTCACAATTACCTGGGCTGGCTTTTGGCATCAAAGAAGGCTTCTGGCTGACTTTCACCAGCACCAGTTGACTGCAGCATCTGAGGAAGGTGTGGGGCAGAATAATTTTGCCTTTTTCCAGCCTTGTTCTCAGGTTCTTGCCATTCACTCACCATTTGCTCAGCAGTTCCCCTGCATGGATGAGGTTGTTCACTTGCCTCTGGATGAAAGAGGTTTTCTCTTATTAGTTGCATTTTACTTCTACCTGTGCTGGAGCTGTACTGGAGCTGTACTGGGCTCTTCCGCATCTCTCCAGGTCTCCTCCAACCAAAAAATGCTCTCTGCCAGCACCATGAGCATCTTCTGGATTTCCTGTTCCTCCCCTAGGGAAAGGCCTCTCCATCTCCCACCACCACCAATCTCTTTTTATGGATGGAAGGAGCCCTTGACATGTCTGCTCCTTTCTGCATTGGTTTGCTTTCAAGCCATTTCAGGTGAAAATAGCAATATTCTGTGAATAGGAAGAAGTTTCTCAGGCAGAGCTTTGCTCAGCTCTGAAGAAAAGGGAAGCATATGTCCCCTCTACCCCATGGGAGAAGGGATTTGTGAGGAATTGACCTCCATCAAGGAGGGGAATCCCTCATCCCTTCTACTCCTCCTGCAAGAACAGGCATGGCTCACAGCTCGTTTCATTAGGAAGATTTCCTTCTTTCTGCTCTTGGGTCCCAGACCCAGGTAGGTTCAAAGAGGAAGGAGGAATGCTAGAATGGCCCCTTTCTCCAGCATCACTCCACTGAGCCGTGGGTGACCCACGAGGGCTGGTGGCACAGCTCCTCTTCAGTCCCTTCTGCACACTTGAGCCGTTTGCTTTGTTTGGCCTCTTGGATGCCAGGATTACCCGGAGCTAACTGGGACACAGGCGACTTATACGTGACTCCTGTCCCTTTCCACAGCAGCCCCAGGCTGGAGCTGGAGGCAGCAGGCAGGATTTGCCAGCCCAGGGTCATAGCACCAACCAGCTGGAGTTGGCTTGTCCCCACCATCCGCTTCAGCTGCCTCGTGAGGACCAAGCTTTGCTTCCCTGCATAATAATCCTGCCAGCATGCACTTCCCTTGCCTAATGAAGGGAGGATTTATTGCACCAGCTCTCTGGGAATGTAGAGGTCTGCTTCCTTCTCTCTTCAGCTCCCTGAGATCCTTTAAGTAGAATCTGTGTGAAAATTAATCAGACGCCCTGGAGGTTTATTTTGTCCAAAGCTAAAGTCCTGCTTCTCCCTTTCCCCCCGCCTTTTGTGCCCCAATTACTTAAGGGATTGTCCTGGAAATTAATGAAAGCATGACATGGGAATAACACCCACAGTTCATCTGAGGAGGGAAGTGTTTCTAAGAAAGGCTTGACTAGAAACATCTCGTGGTTCCCCCAGTAAACCTGGAGATCTTCCCAGTCGGAAGCGGGCTGTGCCATGACAGTTGGTGTTGTGTTTGTCCTATCTCCCATGGTTTCCAGGTCCAGACTCAGTTATGAGTCAGGTCCTGCTGTGAGTAATTGCATTTTACTTTTTGGAATGAGACCCCTGTGATTTCCACCTGGTTTCCAAAGTCCTCAGCATGAATTGTAGCAACGTCACAACTCATCAAAACCTGTTATGGAGGAAAACAGAGTGATGGGGACAGGCTTGGTGGTGGTACACATAACCCTCCATCTCTTTTTTGCTGGCCCTGGTCCATGGAAGGGGGTGAGGGCATGGGCATGGCTTGGGTGACCAACTGGGTCATGTCAGTCTCTTTTCTACCTTCTGATATTGAGGCCTATTCGGTGTGTGGAGTGTGGGTCTGAGCCACAGAGAATTTCTGAGCCTGAGAATTTCTAGCTCTTCCCAAGGGAAACTTTTCAAGAGTTTTTCTTTTTCACAAAGAATTTTGTGTAAACAATATTCATTTCCATAACAACCCCTCTCCCAGGTGTTGCTTGCTATTTCTGTTACTCAACCAATGGAGAGAGGTGTCAATCCTATGGACCAATGATGTGCCATTTTAGTGCAGCATGTTATAAAAAGACTGAATGAATTGTAAATAAAGCCTTCTGATTCTCTTCTGCCTGCTGACTGGAGTCAAGCATCTTTATTTTGTGTCCTGCTGTGACAGTGGAGAATACAGACTGTTTCAGATGAAAAGAGGTTGCTTCTTCTCCAGCCAAACTACATCAGAGCTCACGAGCAGTAAGACCATTTTATAACATGAATTTCAGAGGAACCACGTGAATTAACCCATAGGCTAACCTGACATTTCATTTCCTAGGTCTGTCTGACCTTTGTCATGGCTACAATAAGTCAGCTGCATTGATTTGCACTGAAATTCGTGTGCCTAACAGCTTATATCATCTCTGGAAATGGATTTCAGCTCCCAAGTTACTTAGGGCCATGTTGCTTTTTAAGTTTTGAGGCTTTTTAATCTTTTACTGCCACTCAAATATTATGAGTTAAGAGTTGTGCAATCAATGAGAGTTAGGCCATTGAACACCTCCCACAGGGAGGCAGGCAGTTAGGCACCTTCAGCAAATCCTGAATGTTCTTTGAAAGCATTTTCCTCACCTTCCATGGGTTTCAGATGTACCATGTGGGGAATATGGCATTGACTTCTGTAAAGCACTGCACCTCTTACAGATGCAAATCATGGAGTAAGTGTGAATATTACTTCATGACACGACATCTCGTCCAGCCTGTTAGTGCTAATTAATGCAGTTCTGGGTGTAGACAGTATTCATTAAGCTTTTCTGAAGCTACTAGAAATGTTCATGTAACAGCTCACACATTCTGATGGCACCCACAGTCCTATCACCACGTTCTCTGTAAAGTTATTTTTGTTCTTTAATCCTTGCTAACAAGAGTGGGAATGAATTGTCAACAGTAATTCTCCAGCACAAGGCCATGGTGTTTCCTCCTAGCTTTATTATCAGGAAGCAAGACAAAGGAATCTGTATGTTTTTATTTTTGCACAGAGGCATATGGTTGCTGGAAGCTGGATTTTGTGTATGTCAAAGTTAAATGTATGGGTTGCTGTTCTGTTTTTGGGACTTGTCATGATAGGAACCAGCTTGGAAGAAACATGGCCATCCTCTGCTTTTATCATTGCAATGACAGCAGCTTTGCTGCCTCCAGACTGGATGTTTGCTACCAGGGTGTATTGTTTGGGTAGTGCCAGCTCCAGAGACCTTGTGAGATTATGGAATTTCTTTAAAGAAAAGGACATTTGCTGCTACTGCTGAATTATAACTGGGAAATTTAGAGAGGAATGTGCATGAGATGACTAACATTTATACCAGGGAAGAAACTCACATCTGGCCAGTTTTTCTAAGAAGGGTGCAATGGATAGCTGAGAAGAACTAGGGAAAAATCCTTGTCCAATTCTGGGGGAAAACCACTCTTTCTGGTTGAGTAATCATACTCAGCTCTTGGCAAGGACAATACTCCACTGTCTTTTCACATTATAAGAAACAGTTCCCATTTCTAAGTTCTTTGTTAACTCCATCAGGTACCTAGAGGGTGTTATCTTCACTTAGACAAGCAACTTGTTTTTAATACAAATGTTGCTTCATGAATTAGAGGATAAAGGAAATGTAGCAGGAATATTTCCTACCATTGCAGGAAATGTTAAGCACTTCCTTTTGGGTAAGTGTTGTTCATGGGGCCTTGGATGGGTAGGAGGGGTCATCTTCTTAAAAAGGGTATAAGGAAGATGCAGCTTTAGGTTTAGGGTCCAGCTGCTCATTGGGCACACCCCACTGAAATATGTGGCATGAGTAAAGATGCTCTCTTGCTGTCTCCAAAGTATTCCAAAATCCATGCCTGTTTTGTTCCAAGGGAAGAGACAGGACTGTTGTAGGAGCTGGTAATTTCAAGCTAAGTGTCATGAAACTCCCTACACCTGCTCTGAAAGCAGAACAGTACAATTTTGGGCAGAGGAAACTGTTTTCCAGTATTTGCTGCTAAGCATGAAGCAAATTACTTTCCAATTAGGGGCTTCCAATCTCTGTTGCTGCTTATTTAACCCACCAGGAGAGCTCTTTATTCATGAGGTGAATGAAGCTGCCTCACCTCCTGTGTCTGCTCCGGGTTTGGAGGCAGATCCTGCCAGGAGAGTTACCTGGAAGGGCAACGTGTGCCATAGAGCAAAGGGTGGGGAAACTGCCTTGAGGCTTTGCTAGATGATCACCCAACCCCAAGGGCAAAGTCCATGGCTTTGGCACACTCCTAGAGAGCAACAAGCACAAGCAGGCACCTGTATGTGAGTGCACCTTTGAAGCAGCTTCACCTCCTATTTCAGTGAAAATCCACCTGAGAAGGATTTCCTTGCTAGTTCAAATCAGGGTCAGGATTGAGTCACTGCTGGGGTTCATGCTCCTCTTCAGCACTGCAGACAGAACCTGTTTGAGATAGATTGTGACCTTTGTTGAAAGAAAGAGCAGAACAGTGTTTGGGAGGCAACTTTTTCTGAAGTTAGTAGGTTTAAAATTCCAGGAAGCTTTGCAGTTTGTGTTCTGGTGGTTTGCCCCTCAGGTTTACTTCAGCACCTGGATGTACATGTGGATTAGACAAATCCATAAAACCATAGTCTTTACCCTTGCAATGGAGCCATGGTCACCCTGCATTTCCTGGAGCAGGGATGGATACCTTTAGTGTTTCTTGCCCCTCTGTCCTGATCTTGGGATCTCCTTCAGAGCAGAGCTGGGCCACCTTAGCTACTTAGTCTTAACCCTCAGCAGCCAGAGGTCAGAACTGCCTCAATATTTATCCCCTTAATCAAAGCTATCCCCTTAATCAAAGCCATCCCCTTGGGTGGAGCCTTGGATGGCTGAGCATGCCTCGGGCTGCACACACAGCTCTGTGTTTATGCCTGTACCCTTAAAAACAGGAGTGGGAACTGTGCTCATGCTCTAGCATTTGGTTATTGTATTCAGAAGGACTTTGCAGCCTGTTGGCCCCTTTATGTCCAGAGAGTACATAAAGACTCATGGCCTTGACCTTGAGTCTGACAGCAAACCAAACCCAGCAATACCCCCAGTTAAAATGAGACATTCTGCTCCTTCACCACCACCATGCCAGGAGAGTGACTTTGTCATCTTCCTGTGGGGCAAAGAGGGAAATCTCCTGTGAAATCCCATGAAAGTTCCAGATCCACCCTCACCATGAGCATCCTCGTGGTGGCATGAGTGCCAGCTAAAATAAATGAAGTGCTCACCCCCACTCCTCCCCTCCCAAAGCAAACCTCTTCCCAGCCAGTCTGTTCCAGAGCATGGCACAGCAGCTGCCTCTGGTTTTACCCAGTGAGAACAACCCCAGTCCTGGAGAGAAAATACTGATGGGGGGCAAAGCAGTGGAACCAGTCAGAGCTTAAACCACAGGCATCATGGTGTGGGTGCTTCATGCTGTGCATGTTTAAATCAATAAATCAGCACTTTTTGGAGGCCCACACATTCTGTCTTTCTTGACTGATCTAATTATTTAATAGTGACACCCTTGCATGAGGGCTACTCTAGTGCAATGTGTAGAGATGTCCTGTTGCTGGGCAGCATCCCCACTCTTTTACACCATCACAGGCTGCACCCTTCACCCAGACAGGACCAGGGGGAAAAATCACCAGGAGGGAGGCTGCCCTATTTCCCAGGGCTTCAGCCTGGCAGGAGCTGCTCTGTCTCCAGCCCCATGGGCGCTCGAGGCCCGTGCTGCCCTTCCCTTCCTCCAGCCGGGGCTCTGCTCGGAGCATCCCCGCTGCTCTCGCCCGTGCCCGTTATCATCTCAAGGTGTGCACGCGTGGGCAGGGGGTGCACACCGCCACCCCGCACCCTTTCTCCCCGCGTCCTTCCATCCCTCCATCCCTTCATCCTCCTCCCGGAGGCGAGGGGGAGCCCAGATGTTGGCAGGCCCGAGCCAGGTTCATCTGTTTCACATGACCCAGCGCCAACTGCTGCTCACTGCCCTCCTCCCTCCTTCCTCCTCCTTCCTCCCCCTCCTCCTCCTCCTCCTCCCTTCCCGGCTCCAGCCTCGCAGCCTCGCAGCGCGGCAGCGGCCGCGCAGGAGCCGGGCGCC
>WEIU01023096.1:115172-217562 GCA_013389925.1 Aegithalos caudatus
GCCCCCGGGGAAAGCCCAGCCGCAGTGTGCGGGCTGCTCCACGCCCCCTCCCTCCATTTACCTCAAACGGAGAGAAATGTGGGCAGCAGCTGCTTTGCCTGTCCTTTCCAAAAAAAAAGGAGAAAAAAAATCCCCAACCCGAAATCCTTGAATTCGGTGGGCGAGTAACGGAGCCGAGCGCGGCGGCTGGGGGAAGGAGACGGCGTGTGGGGGGAGAGAAGCCGGTGCTGTGATTCCTTCCCCCCTTCCCAAGCAATCTGGCTGCCTGTCCCCACTGACTGCCAAGATGGACTGCTCCTTCCCTTCCCAAATGGCTGCAGCAAGTTTCATGCAGAGCCGGGGGCTTCGCCGGGGGAAAAGCTCAGTCTTGTTTTTCCTTTCCCCCGTGCACCTTTTCCTGAGTCGGGAATAGAAAAGTTGCTCCAGATTCAGGGCTAGAAAAGACAAATGTATAGCTCTGCTTCCAAACTGTGCCTGTATGGGAGTGCATCTGCACGCCTCGTAGACTGGCTCCTCGTAAGGAGGGTTCTTGGCCCCATTGTTACCCGCTGGCTGCTGGGGAGGGCAGGAGAAAAGTTGTTTCAAACCTCTCTATAAAATTTCCAGGAGAGACAATTGTTTCTAATAATAGCCCTGGCAGCGGTTTAGCAATACAGCACACACAGATGCGAGCGATCTAGCAAATCTCTCCCAGGCAAGTCAGGTCGCGGGGAAAGCTGAACTCCCAGCTCGTCGGTTCGGTTTGGGATTTTAAAACGTTGTCCTGGACAAAAACGCCGGCACCGCTCGCCCTTTCCACCGGCGAAGGGGGTGTGGTGCCTGTGCCGGCGCGCTGCACTTCATGGGCTCGGCTGAACCGGGCTCTCCCCGTGCCTCGGGAATCGGGAGAGGCTGGATCCTGGCTCTGCCCAGAGCCAGCTGGATATCGGGGTGCCTCGGACCCGCTTCCCTCTAGACTGGTGCCCGGGGTCTGATGAGCATCCCCCGCCCGTGCATGGAGGGGGCTGTTAGGGGCGTGGGTGTCTGTGCCATCTTCCCTGCCTAAAACTGGCTGCCAGGCTCCAGAGAATTCCCGATGGAGCTAAACCCATCAGGCTGTTCCCTTTCTCCTTGGGTGAGGTCCCTGCACACTCACTGGGACCGTGGTGCTGACCCTGGCCATGGTGCTCCAGCTCAGATGGGTGGCTCTGAGCTGCTTGGCTCAACCTCCCTGGCACAAGTTACAGGTAGCCTGTTCTCTTCCAAATATTAATATGGTGGTTTTAAGCATTGGTGGCAGGCAGGTATATGCCATGCTCTGCAGGAGGGTGAGCTGCTCCTGGTATGTTTTCTGCAGCCCAGCTGTGCTGCTGAGCAAAGGGGCTGTGGCAGAAGGTTGAGGAGGTAAGGATTTATTGCTTCTTGGTACAAGAGGGGATATTTTGAAAGGTCTTCAGCTCAGTACCTCCTTGTGCTGCTGCTAAAGTCAGCTGTGTCCCTCAGAGGCCCAAACAGGCTGAAGGAGTTGGCATTGCTCATCCATCATGGTGTGTGATCAGTTTCCACAGAATGGAGAAGTGCACCAGTGGAGCATAGCACATGGATTTATGCACGTGGAAAATAAACATTTTGTTCTTAGGTGAATTTTTGTTTTAAATGCCCAGGCTAAAAATATGGGATCTCTGCTGTTATTTGGGCATAGATGCCCCACTGAGCCACTCAAAACCCTTTTGGGAAAGCTACTCATGTCTCCTTTTAGACTATTTCTGGTGGTCCTGTTATTGCATGTCTGAACTGGTTATTGCATTAAAAATGCAACTTAATATTTGATAATACCTGTGTTCACAGCATTGGGCTGCTCAGGGCCCTACAGCAATAATGCAGTATCATTTGGTGCAGAGAGAAACCTTGTAAAAACATTTAGCCAGGTCAAGAGCTTTAGCTAGTGTACTGGGTATTGTTAAGAGGGACATAAGGCTGGGGAGGACTTCCCAAGTCATGGAATCTAGTCCCATCACAGGTAACTACAGTGGTACATGTCCCCTTTGTTGTTACTGTTACTGTGTGAGTAATAGCAAAAGGCTTGAATCAGTTTTGAGTGCAGCTTAACAGCAAAGCCAAAGTAAAACTGCAGGTATGGATGAAGGAGAAAACGCTGGCTTAGGGAGAACTGGAAAGGAGCGGTAGGGACACTGAAGTGTGAAGCTGCAATCTGTTAGGGCTGTGAAGAAAGGGTCATGCACTGCAAGAGAGATGACATGTGGGGAGGGTATTAAGGAGTGTGTTGATCCAGCATTAACCAAATTTGGGGTCAAGGCTTAGTGGTGTCCCCTGAAGATGCAGAAAGACACAATATGACCCACTTCTTGTGAGCTGGATCACTGGGACAAGCAAAGGCTGCTGTCCACACAGCCACACTTACATTCAAGCTCTCAGGAAACTTGAGTTTCTTTTACTCAAAACACTCTGTGTTTGAGGAAATCAAGGCTCCTGGTTCTCTGAACTGAACCCGGAATCTCCATCTAGATAGGAGCTATCCCACAAATGCCTATCTCTTGGGAAGCTGGGGGGACATGCTATGGGGTCTGCCATAAGAGCAGGTAACAGTAGTTCCCTGGGACCCCCATGCCTCATCACAGGATGGGGTGCACAGCTGGCTCCCAAGGTCACTCAGCAATGCCAATCTCCACTTATCCTTGCTGGCTTGCTCCTTCCAGCAGCTGGAGGAGGGAATTGCCCTGCAGCCCCAGTGCAAGCAGACCTCGGCAGCCCAGCAGGCAGCAAGGTCTGACAAGGTTAAGCTGTGATGGAATTGCTTACAAGCCTCCTCCAGCTCCAAGTCCCAGGTTGTCCCAGCCTCTCTCAGGTTCCCTAAACCAGCTGTGCATTGCCCAGCATGGCCTCAGGGACTACTGTAACTGACAACATCCACTGATATTTGTTCTGCTCCCAGACTTTTAAAAACATAATCCCTAGTCCTCCTGTAAATCTCAGTATGTGCCATATCCTAGAAAGCCACAATTTTGTGAGGCTGCACAGTGAGTTAGAGCCCCTGTCTTCTTTTCTGGGGATGAACCTTGTCAAGGACCAAAAATTACTTTGATTGCTTTTGTCTGTGATCTGACAGTGAGAGGGGACCCCAGACAGATATTTGATCAGTTCTGAGCTTCTGGGAGCACTTTCATGTTGATGAATCGCAAACACACAAGTTTTGATCCTGTCTCCTCTGCTCCAAGTCACCTTTGCACCCACCTGCTCATGAGTTGATGTCAGCCCGAAGGTTTTCTCCTTGCCTCTGTTTGGCTCCAGTAGGCTGCCTGCCAAAAAAAGTAGAAGACGCTGATGTACCTCCCTTACCAGTGCATCTCTGCTTCCTGGCTGTGTGATACCCCAAGTCTAGTGCCAGATACCCTGGGTGCCTCTCTGTGGGGTGAGGTGAGATTTCAGCCCCTGCCCTGCCTTAAAGTGGAGAGGAGGCCAGAGGAGCTGGGACCATCTGATTCCCAGTGCCACCACAATGTTTTTGTTTGCAACCCACTTTGCTCCATTCCTAACAGATAGACAATACTTCTGCTGTTGTCCAGAGCTTCTCTCTGACATTTTCATGTGGTATGGAACAGTTGCTGCATCCCCACCCTCAAGAAAAGATCACTATTGGGTAGCTAAATGATGTTTTCACCATCTCCCTGAACTAGTGGGATGAGATGTGATTTAGTGTAGTAATCTATGGGAAAAGTCATTGAGGCAAAAAAAAAAAAAAGGTAGGCAAGTTGACTTTTTGTTACTTAAATTCACTGTAGAAAAAGTCCAATGAAATCTCCTGGAAAGCTACAAACCAAAGAGGTCGATATTCCCATTTTGGCTGGAGAAATCCTTTTGTATGTACACTTCCACACGTAACGCCTAACAATTTGACAATGGCTGTTGGGCTTGCCAGCCCACTAGGCTCAGGCTCTAGTGTTTAGACTATTTATTTATTTTTCTTCTTAGAAGTCTCCAGATCTCCCAATCAAAATAAACCCACCCTTATTTGGGTTTCCTGGCTGCATGGGATTGAACATGGCTGCAGCTGTACCACACATGCTGTAAGCACTGCTGGCATCCCATCCTTCCCAGCTGAAATATTTCACACAGGGAAGTGCTTTGCAGATAGTGGAGCAGCCACAAGCTGACCCTGGGTTTGTGCAGGACAAGGAAGGGGTAGAAAGCTGCTGCATCAAGTGAGCAGCTTGGAAAGGCAGCACAAAATCTGAAGCTGAAATGTGCACCTGTACTAGACAGGGGAGTGTGGATTGAGCTTTTTCCACATTTAAATGTGGTTTCCCCCTTGTTGTGCATGGGGAATGTCTCTCCTGGCTACCCCCACCCAGGGTTTTGTGAAGACACCCATCATCCCAACACGTGGCTGCCACGTGTGTGCTCACACACTCATTTCCTGGTGAAGTGGGGCACGCAGGGGGACAGGGATGATTTAGGGGATGTGTAATCAAACACAGTGCTTCCTTTGTGCACACACACATCCTCCTCCAGCGTGGAAGCATACTGGAAAATAAATTTGCGCCGTCCTCCAATTCTGACCTGCAAAATCCAAAAGAGAAAGAAGTTCTATCTGAAGTGGTCTGGGCTCTCTGGGATGCTTTGCATCTCTGCTGGGGTGGTGATGCAGTCAATGAAGGTGTCACCTGGGCTTGTGCTGCAGGAGATGGTGGGAATTGGGAAAATGGACTAGTTTTTATCAAGACCACAGAGAACTGGAGGGAAGCACCAAGTCTGCTTTGTCTTTGTGTTACACCAGGGAATGTACTCTCTGAAATACTCTGGGAGTGCCAATGGCAATTCTGAAGGAAATCTGCAAATCCAACGGTGCTGAGGTGTGTCCTCACTTTCTCAGTCCCCTCTCACAGGCATAGCTGACAGTGTCCATGGCAGAAGGCTGCTCCAAAAAGGATATTGAATCCTGGGAGCTTAGGGCTCAGGGGTATTAGATCTAGCTGCTGAGTTTGCAGACATTGCATCAGGCTGTTCTCTCTTCTCTCCCCATCCTGAACTCTTCTGCATTGATTCTTCATAGTACTAAAGAGCTGCTGAGTTTAGTTCCAGAAAGGAACGTCCTTCCCAGGCTCTTAAAGGCAAGAGGCATATGGTAAAAACCAGCTTTGTATTGCGTTTATTCCAGGTCTCTCCTATGCAGAGGTTTTAGACTGTCCATATTTAGTATGTCATGAGATGCCCTGATGCAGATGACCTGGTCTTGCTGCACCAATAGCCAAAGAATTCTCAGTACAGGTGATGCAATATCCTGGCATTAGTCAGGCAGTGAATGGGGGTATAAAAACACAGGCTGTGTCCTGAAAGTAGTTTTCCCTGTTTGAGCCCCAGTGGGGCTAGTCTGAGCTCTAGTCCTCACCAGACCCAGCCTCAGGAGCTGTCAGGACTGGAGAAGGCAGGTTGGACCCCTTCATTCCCCTCATCCAGGGTGTCCAGGCAGAGCCCATGGGAGGTGTCCCAGCCCTGCAGCCCCAGCTCTGCCCCGCTCAGAGATGGAACAAAGTGAAAAGGGACAAACCAGCTGGGAACAAAGTGAAAAGGGACAAACCAGACTTCTGCATGCAAGACTGATTTCTGAAAACACCTGCATCTCCAAGGATGAGTCAGCTGCTTGTCATCTGAATGTGCTCTGCACCTCACCCTGTCCTGCCTGTGAAACCCAGCTGGGGGATGATGCCCACCCTGCACTGACCCTGTCAGCTGCTGCTGCTCAGGCAGAACCACTGGCAGCTGCCAGCCTGGGCACAGCCACAGCCCTGGATCTCAGCATCAAATCTGTGTCAAACCTGCTGATTAGCAGTGGCTGGAAACAACCCGGTGACATATTTTCCCACTGGAAGCATATCAGTTCTTGGAGTGTTATTCAAAACAAGAAGGAAAAAAAAAACCCCACACAAACAGCAGTTCTGTACACAGATTAACATTTCACTTTTGTTTTTTTTTCTTTCACATCTGGAATGACTTTTGTAAGTGTGTTTTCTATTATGTGTTATATATAACACTGCTCAGTGCTCTCTATTGACCTGCTCTGTTACAGTACCTGAGTGATGCACTGCCCAGTGCCTTGGCTCCATTGATCAGCCCAGCACCACTCACACCTCCCAAGGCTTAGTGATTCAGTAGGTACAAAACACTCAATGAGCACTAAAAGGACACTTCAAGCCATAAATCTTAATTTGTCCTTTAAAAATATTTCACACATACTATCACTTCCACTGCCTTGGGTCACTTTGGTCATCTTCCTATGAACCCACATTGATTTTTTTTTTCTCCAGCAAATCACATTCGTTTCAATAGCAAATAAATCCTCCTGTTTTCTTCTATAACTAAACAAAACCTCCTGCGAATGTGTTCCCAGAAGACTTGGATGCTCTCATGTGATTACACCCTGTCTGCATGCACAAACAAGTGATATCTGGAGCATTTTCCTGAAAGTATGCCACATTTCAAGTGTGAAACTGTACAAAAAATTAAAACTTTATGTGTGTTTACAAGGAATTTAAAAAGTCAGGTGTAGGAGAGATTAACAGACATGATAACGTATTTGGGAAAAAAAAAATAATTATAATAATCTATTGCCGTGTACTTTATTGCTACATGGTAATTATGATGACTCACAGTGCTTGCTGTAGAATATAGTAGGGAATGAACCAGAAGGTGACCAGGAGTCCCTGCAAAGAAGTTGATGTGGCTTATAAAAGGCTTCAAAGTCCCTCATTGGCAAAGGATTTCCCTCACAGATAATTTACATCATTTTCCCTTAGATTGATTGTGCTTTGTTTGTTGGGCAACAAACAAAGAAAGTGAAGGGGGAAGCAAGACCCTTCCAAGGCATATCTTGGTTTTCTTGAAGCACAGCTATGCTCACAATCTGGTGAAGCACCTGTCCCAGGACCACTCTGCTTGTCCTTGTGCAAATACACCAGAGATCCTTTATCCTCTTTCCCTCTGGGCCTCCCATTTTAGCTCTGCTGTTGATATTTATTTCTTTGGGCTGCATTAGGGACTGGCAACCCAAATGATGGATCACAGCTCTCATATGCAATGTGCAAACATGGGATGAAACTGCAGAACTTGCCTTAGAGGGATTATTATCCAGAAAATAAGTTCACCCTGGGGGAAATAAAAAAGAAAAGCTCACCAAATAAAGATGTTCACAGAGTTTGGCTGAGCTGAGTTGGATCAGAAAAAGTTTATGTATAGGGCAAGTTATTTTGGGTGTTAACTGGGAAGCTGGCTGGCAGCAAGGATGATTCTCTACCTGTTGTCTTATTAACAGAGCTATGAAAGGGACTATTTTTTGCAATTTTTTTATTGTAATAGTGGCAGTTTTTCAGTCTTTGGGCATTACTTTGGCATGCAGAGGAATAGCATAGTCTGGATGAATAGTCCCAAGGTCTTTAAGGTGGAATGAGGCTGTGGGCTGCCCTTGCCGTTCTGCTTCCATTTCCCATAGGATGCAATGCAACCCTTTAGCTGTAGTGGTTTTGTATGGATCAAGTGATCACTTTCTGCTGCACACACAGAAAGGCTGTAGGAGCAACTTGGGCTTCCCAAGTAAAAGTGGAGGAGACAGCTACAAGATCCCACTTTGAGGCAAAGTTTTAACAGTTCTAGCATGTTCTTGACCTAAAAATTCTGGCCTGAAGCAGGTGACCATGTTGAACCACCTGCACAACTGACCAGCTGAGTCAAGGTTTATCAAAACACACTTCTGCTGGGTGCAGAAGGGATTTCAAATCTGTAAGGTTTAAGACATCTGTGACCACTAAATACACTAGACTAAAAATAATAAATAATACTGAAGACTGTGTAACCTCCCTCTGGTCAGCCTCATCTCCAGAGCTCAGAGGATGCTCTGCCCAACCATATCAAAGCTCCTACACTCTCCACTCCTGCCTTGTAAATAATGGGGATAATTCTTGGAAGCTGGTATATTTTTAAACTGGCAAATGGTTTATTTCCTTGCCAAGAAAGAGAAGTGAAAGAGTCGGAGGGGCGAAGGAGTCAAACATAGTAAAAAGTCTGCATTGGGAATTCCCTCTCCTCCTGCCTCAACATCAGAAGGCAGGGAGGGTGCAAGAATTTCTGCTTCCCTTTGTATTTGAAAAGATTTAGATCTGTATTATTTTCAAGAAAGAAAACAATACGTGACCTGAACCAGCACAGCCTCCGTTCTAGTGAGGAAGCTGGTCTGTCCAGGAAAGGACTTTCTTATCTCAGGATATAACTGAAATCAGGCCATTGAGGCCGGCCGTGCTCAGAGCAGTAATTTCAGCATCTGCTGGGTAATGCCCTGCTCAGTTTAAAGCGTGGTGCTGGAATTAGATTTCATTCTGACTACACGGCTCAAGTACCAAGTGTTTGGAGGTTAAGACGCGGCATTCCCGGCTTTAAAGTTCGCCTGAGAGTTATTGCTTGATGTTGTAAATGGACTTAGGGGCCGTAGGAGACGGTTTTTCATTTCAGCCCTGATACAGTAAGCCACTTAAACACTTGCTTATGTCACACTGAAATAAAGGGGATTTATGGACACAGCCATGGGCTTTGCTGAATCAGAGCATTTTTGCTGAGCGCTGTTTAGGGGAAGCATGAAAAATAACCTGTGCAGATGTCCCAGGGCTATGCCGAGCCCAAGCAAGGCTGGAAAGCACTGTGTGGAGGAAGCAAGGAGCCCCTGGGCAGGCCAGGAATTCTTTTGTCAGCTCCTAAGACAAAACAGGGAAGTCACCAGGTCACTCAGCCTGTAGCTTGCCTTAATTTTTATCCCATCGCTCCCTGACGGCATCCACACAATGGTTGGGTCGTGCCATCCGTTCCAGGGGCGCTTCCGACGGGGTGACACCACGGCTGACACCTCCCACCTCCCTTCTCCTGGAGCACTCTTGCTTTCTAATTACTGAAGCTGTTCTCCTCTCTCCTGACAAATGAGCAGGAATGGTTGCTTGATGCAACCCCTCTTAAACACATCCCTGTGCAGATCCCCCATGGCAATGTCAAGCACCACTCCCTTCATGTGGGATAGGAGAGGATTTTAAGACCTGTATCTGTAGCCATGCTTTTTACAATTCTGCCTCCATTCACTAATCCATTGGAAAGGACATTAATTTTTCAAGGAGTGGGATAAAGAAGCTCTCAGGGAAAGCCAAAGGCCTCGCACGCAATACGTTCCTCTGGTCCTACCAAACCTGTTGGATGTGCTGCATCATTGTCAGCTTCTGTTTTCTGGCCAGTCAGTCCTGCTATGGACTCTGCATGTATTTCACAGAGCCTCAAAGCACTTCCATAACAGGGACACCCACACTGCTTTCAAAGGTGAAGTCTGGTTTTGCATCAGCCATTGGCTACTTCTCTTCATATCACCATCATCTGTATCTACAGCATATTTCTGTGGCCTTTTTCCTCAGCTTCAAAACTCCATTTGCCACCGAATTCCCTTGAAATTGAATACTTAAAAGGTTGTTCTGTTTATTTGAATATGCAACATCTTGGTTTTCTTACCAAAGTACTGCTAGAAGGTGACAAATGCCTGAGAATACAGCTGGGATACTCTTCCCAGGGGAAAAAACAACTGGCTTACAGCTAACCTCTCCTGCTCCAGAGTACCAAATAGCCTTTTCCATAAGAAATAATAACATGAACAAATTTGAATGAAAAAGTATTGTCTAATGGCTTCCTACTCCTTCATACCTGATTTCTGGAACTGTTCAAGGCCAGGTTGGATGGGGCTCTAAGCAACCTGATCCAGTGGGTGGCACCCCTCCCTGTGGCACAAGGGCTGGAACTAGATGGTCTTTAAGGTTCCTTCCAACCCAAACAATTCTGTGATTCTGTACAGATTATTTTTGAAAGCTCAGCTCCTGTTCTGAACTGCCTTGCTGACCTTGGCAGACAGGACAGGCTACATGGACCTCTGCTCACAAGCCAGGAGTAATTGACCAAATTAAAATCATTTTTCTGCCTCTTGAACTATTCACCATTCATCTAGGAAAGAATTGTGGAAATAAATAGTGGAAATGAGGACTGTATTGAGGAACAAGGGTTTCTCCTGACTGTCTCACATCCTCAAAGCTTCAAGCCACTGAGACACAGGGGCCTTGGATATTGCCTATCTTAGTGAAAAGGAGGAGCAGGGAAATGAGTATGTGTGAAGGCCTTGGGCTTGGACCAGGGGATGGCATGAGCAGAGCTGCAGACCATGGTGATGTGTCATCAGTGCAGGGCAGTTTGTCTGTCCCATGGCTGGGACAGACAAACCTGATTTTCCCCAACAGTTATCTTCTTCCTCTTCACTAAGTACTTTTCCCATTGAGTCACACCTAAAGGACCAGATTTAAGCATTGGAACAGGCTTTCCAGGGAAGTGGAATCAACATCCCTGGAAGTGTTTGAAAAATGAGTAGGTGTGTCACTTCACAATATGGTTTAGTGGGCAGGATGGTGTTTGGTTGAAGACTGGGCTCGGTGTTCTTGGAAATCTTTCCAACCTTAATGATTCTGTGATTCTATGACTGCAAAAACAAGCAGGCCCCAAGGGCAGAGCCCAGCCAGTGCTCCTCCTTCTCCTCATGTCCCCTCTCCCAGGTCCCCACCAAGGCTCAGCCCTGTGGCTCAGCTCTTTGCACACCATCTCACAACCATCCTCATCCCAGCCACCATCAGTAACATTTATTAGGCACAGATGCAGACCAGCAATGGGGAGGATGCTCTGCAAACACATGGCATAAAAAGAAAGACAGTCCATTCCTCCAGGGTCTTGAAGTGTGAGTGTAGGACAGGAGATGGCAGATGGATGCAGGCACATGAAGAGGCAGTGCTGGTCAGCACGACAGGCAGCCGTTTGCCAGACTGGCTCCAGTTCAGCAAAGTGAAGTGCTGCCACATGCACAAAGCTGTGCAGACGTCAAAAACACACTGCTTTTCCTCCCTCCCTCTCTCAACAAGCTTAGGAGTTGCCAGGATGCAAAGGCAGTAAGAAGTGGTCAAGTGGGAGCAGGATGTTTAATCTAAGAGTTTACTGTAATCAGTGGGCTGTCATCTCTCCCTATCTCCTTTCAGCAGCTCTGTCCAAACAGTGGACAGAGTGACACAGATTTTTGTGGATTCAGCACAGTAATTGCCTCCCGTACAGGCAGTGAGCATTTAGGAAAGATTCTGCCTCCAATTATAATTTCTGATGTGATTCAAGGAAGAAAATGCCATATTCTTCTTTATTCCTGCAGTCACCGGCTAATGAAATGTGCCACGGATATTTATAGAACTGACATTGTAAATAGCGTTTGCATTTGGTGCCTTTGAGTTATTTAGTGTGACAGTGCTTTCACCAGGAGGGTTTTTTCGTTTTGAAAGGGAAAGGTTCTCTTTGGAGCCGTTTCCTCCCGTCGCCTTGGCTGTTTGTGTTGGATGAAGCAGTTCTGTGGGCAGTTGTGATAATTTAGTGACAAAGTGTTGGGAGTACAGGGATTAGCTGAGTGTTGTGAAGGTTTTGGGACTGTGTCACAGACAGTTTATGGGATTCTCCAAGACAATGTTTGAGTTACAGTGAAGATGAATAGCGAGGAGGGCAGTCGTCAGAGCACTTTATGGCACAAAGGAAAACAACTGCCAGCCTGCCTTCCCTAGGAAACCCATTGTGTAAATATTTGGGTAGAAGCCTCCAAAGGAGATTTAAAATCTTGTGATAAAGGTAACTAAAACGTCCTTTCCTGGAGAAAAACAGCTGCGATTCAGAAGATCCCATGAGTAACCACAAGACAGATTTCCTTTCTGTAGCATCTCTGTATTAGAGTAAACAAACATTTATGTCAGGGCTTGCTGTCACTGATGGACCTCAAAATGTTTTGCAAAGGTCAGGATCAGTTTTTCTGTCCTCAAGGTGCAGAAGCCAAGGAGCAGAGAAAGAATGCATGCCCTGAGTACAATCAGCCCTCCTGCAGACCACTCCAGCTCCTCAGCCACACAAACACGTTGCTTCAGGTCTTCACATGCCTTACAAGCAGTATCTGTGTTTGGGTACTGAAGATATATTATCCCTTTACGTGCTCATGTATATTAATGAGAGATTTTTAAAAGCACTCAAGCTCAGTTCTTCAAGCACTTGGGGGGGGTCATGCTGCATGTGCAGGCACCAAAAGAAGTGGCAGATTTTCAGAAAAAAAAAAAGTGACTTACTGAGCTGTTTCATGGGGAAAATGTGTTCTGCATTTTGGCATAAAACTTCCATCTGAGCTTGTGTTAAGTCTGGCCCATGAGATGCTCGTGGCCCATGTTCACACCCAGCACATGCAGCTCACTGCCATATGGGTGAACTGTTAGCACTCAGGAGTGTGTAACACAGTCCCACCTCTTCACGTGTCTTGAGAAGCTTTGGAAATCTGGGGGATTGGTGTGGATACAGCATCCTGGCAGCACTGCAGCTGAGTGAGCAGCAGGAATAGCCATGGAACTCAGCTAGGAGCTCGCTCATCTCACTTGAAATGTTTGAGTGTTCTCTGCTTCAAGCATCAAGGGCATCTCAACTGTTAGGCTGAACTTGGCTTTTTAATTTCTAGAGATAGGGAAGAGGGATCTTGCCCTCCAGAAGGAAAGTGGGGGACTGTATTGGCACAGGAAATCTGACTGAGCTCACTGTGAAAACCAGGACTTGATCAGGACTGAACTCCTCTGCTTCCCTGCCACATCAAGTGTCCTCCTCTTCTGTCAAATACCCTTCTACAGATACCCTTCTGTCAGATACCCTTCTATCCCTTACTCTTCAACCATTGTTTCTTGTCCCTTTGCTGGAATTTTGCTTTTTAAAGGTGAAGGAAAAGCTATGCTTTTGTGCCTCTTAGTTCAAGTTCTTCTTAGCTTACTTCTCCCTATCCTTCTCTGGGTAAGAGCCTTGGCAAAGGAGAACCTGAATCCAGTCCTATGGTCTCCCTTCATCCAAACTCTGGCACTCTCAGCTTATTTTAGTGACTCCTGTTCCCATCCACAGGGCTTTGGTGTTGATTTCCCTTCTTTGATTGCACAGGGAAGCAGAAAGCATTCCCTGATGGGTTTCTCAGGAGCCAGCAACAGCCCCATACACGGCAGTGCAGCAGATAGTGCAGAGCAGCCAATTTGCACAGTGTCAGAGGCAGCATTTTTTACCCAGACAGACTGTGCTAAATCAGGGCCTTCTTGCTGTGCTTTGAAATGTTCCTGTTTCTTGCTCTGACAAACTAGCAGAGTTTGTATTGATCCGACGATGCAAAAAAGCACATAATGTGGGCTTCAGACACCTGGTGGAATAATAAAGCAGAAAGGAGGGAGGGCAGGACCATCATATTTGAGCTTATATCAAGTAGGAGGCCTGTCTCTACCTTCTTTTCTTTTCTCTTGGAAAGCGCTGCTCATTTCTAAGGCAAATGAAAAGCCCTGTGGCTGGAGGAAGGAAACGCTGTAGCATATCTCCAACCTGTGGACCTGCTGAGCTTCAAGGGATGTTCATGAAAGGCCTTTCAATTAGTCAACCATCATGTGCTGCATTTCAGAGCTTTGCTTTATTCAGATATTTATTCATGTTCCCAGCTGTTTGCATTTGGGATTTCTTTTAGCAGTGAAAGCACTAAGGGGTTATGAAACTCCAGGCTGGAAAAGCACAGAGAGCTAAAGAAGCTCCACATGGGAAGCAGGTGCTTTGCTGAAATGATACAGCACAAAGTCAGACATCTCAGAAAATGTTCCCTCTTCCCCCTTTAACCTTCTTTTATTCATATTTCAACTTTGTTATAGCCAATGGAACATAACACACAAAAGCAGGACTGCTTCCCATCCCTGCCATCGCCACAATGAACTCACTGCTTTATCTCTTGCCTTGGGTAAACTCATATTAAAGCTGGAATATCAGTGCATATTCCCCATATTGGAGATGCAGTGGATATGTGACAGTAAGAGGATGAGGAAGATGTCAAAGCACAGCTCAGACACTCAAAGTTTTATCTGCTGGGGAAGCCCAATGAAGGAACCTTGCAGTTCCCCATGCCCATGTGAACATGACCCACAGGAGAAAACATTGCAAAGCCCTTCTGTCAGCCTCTGGCATAGCTTTACAACTGAACTGAAAGCTGCTTAATAGTGAGAAATCTCACTCACCAAGTAATACACCTTAGGAGAAGCCATATTTTGCATAGCATTTCTTACTGGAGGAAATTCTCGTAATTTATTACCATGGCAGTAACTGGCTGACATTTATGAGAAGCCTTGTTTTACAAGGCTTTCCTTTGGCTGCAGTGCCAGGACTCCAGTTGTGCTGATGGAAGAGAAGGAAAGTGATGTTGCTTGGCGTGCAGGATACTCAGAGGTGTGTTGATGTGAATAACAAAAAGAGGTAAATTCTACGTGAATTGCATGGTATTGTACCTTCCAGAATTGTAAGTTGTGGGTGAGTTGGAGGGAAAAGCTCATTTTGACTGAAGTTTTCTCATCATAAACTATGCATCTTTAATGGCCACCTTGAGGTTCAATAGAGTTGTTGGAATACTTGAATCTTTGTTTTGTGGAAGGGGCTGGGTAAAACTCACTTCAGTCCGGTACCAGGAAGGGAAGAGATGGATGTGGGACAGAGCTGTCAAAAGGGAGGACAGAAGCACCCAGAAGAGTCTGATGGGTTCCTGTGCTGAGAGACAGCAGGATGAGGGTGATGCTGCTGGAGATGGCTGAGGTTGCAGATCTTGTGGCAATGACCACACAATGCCTAGATTCCTGAATGGGCAAAGTTGATGGTGGAGCACCCACCACTGCCTCCTGGATGCCAGCACATCCAGCCCCATCAGCCGCAGGAGCAGCTGATTTTTAACCCTCAGAGCTGAAACAGAAAGTTGAGCTGTCCTCAGTTAACCCCCTAAGCACACTTCCCACTCTCTGCAAGGCAGCTTTGTGTCAGGGGCTCAGCTCAGCTGGCCCTGATGGGAAGAGGTGATAGATGAGGGCAGGAATGCCCAGGATGCTGCAGCACTCACGTCTCCAGCAGTCTGTGACCCCCCCTGCCAGGATCCTGTGGACTCTCTGCTCCCTTCTGGTGATACTTTAGGACTCACTATGGCAAGCAATATTATTAAATTGAGCTAGGGAACCATGCAAAGCACAGGGAGGTGCCTTGGCTGGCTGTGGTGGGTCCCTGGGGGGCTAAGCTGAGCTGTGGGGCTGCACTGGGTCTGTGCCAATATGGGTCCAGGTGTGCGTGAGTGTTGGAGGGCAAGCCCACACTGGGGGGGCTGCCTGTGTGCTGCCTAAGTCATGCTGAGAAAGGGATTTCCAAGAGCCAAAGAGGCTTAAGGCTGCCCATATCCCATTAACAGATAGTGGGATTGTGCCTGTTTCTGAAGGGCTTTGTGGGGCTGAGCTGGGATCTGTAACTCTGAAAAATGATGTTGCTCCTCACTCACAGTGCTTTATGCAAGAGAGGGCTTGATGCACTGTGGAGGAATTCCCTTACACAGACCATAGCTCATTTAATTCTTAGGACCCCAATCTATGGACCTTGGAAATCTCATATAAGTCTTGTACACATAATAGTTTTATTGGTATTATTTGTTAGCTGTTGAAATAAACTGCATGGTGTGGAAGCACCTTTAGGCCAGTACAGTGATGTCACAAGTGGCTCCTGTGGTACATCTTAAATAGGACAAGCCCATTTCAGGTTTCAGAGCCAAACAAGCACCTGGTGCCACTCCAGGGCCCAGGGAGGAGCCTGGCTCCACAGTACCTGTGTATGACTGGATCTCTGCTGTTGAGGGGCTTGGGGAAACTTGCCCAGATGTCTCCTCTTCCAGCCAAGCCAGCTGCAGAGCTGGAGGCTTCAATATGAAACATCAGGGCCCCTGTGCTGCAAACCCCCCCTACCCCACTGTGCACACTGGAACACCCTCCTCCTGGCAGCTGCAGCCAAGCAGGCACCAGACACCACTCCATGACAGCTACGAGGGTGGCTTTTCTTTTTCTCCTTCCAGCCTTTTCTTTACCCTGGTGCCAAAAGAAGGGGGATTCATTTAAAAAGAAATAAGTAAACACAAACCAAATGGACCTCATCGAATGAAAGCTTCCCAGTTGTGCTTGGGGAGGCCAGCAGCCTCGTGCTGAACTGCAACACCAAGCACCCTGACACACATTCCTCTCCTCTCTTGCAGATGACAGAGGGTCGCAGATGCCAAGTGCACCTCCTTGATGACAGGAAGCTGGAGCTCCTTGTTCAGGTAGGAACTGCACTTTTCATCATTTGATTGTTTGCTACAGCCATGGGTTTTCACCAGGGTGTGGGAGAAAAGGGTTTTCAGCTGGTTTTCTCAGCAGCTTCATGCTGTGATTGCCTGCAGAGCTCAGGGAAGCTGCAGTAGTGCTGCCTGGGAAGGATCTGCAAAGACATATCTGTGGGAAGGACTAATTCAAGACATATTTTTGTTTTATTCTCTGCCAAAACTGTCCCAGTCCCTGCCAATGAGATAGAAAAGTACCTCTGGTCATTTTCGACACTGCTATTATATTTCTTAACTATGTTTTTGAGGCACTACTTAGCTATGAGAAATGCATTGCATCTGCTTAAAATACATCCAGCTTCTCTGCTTGCCATCTTAAATTGCTGGGCTTCAGTGCTGGGCTCCACACCAGAGGGGATGGTGCCCATGCTCCCACCTGCACTGGGAATGTGTTTGGCAGCAGAAGATGCTGTGGTGGTCCTGCCACAGGCAGGCATTTCTTGTAGGTTCACGTGTAAAACGCAAATATGTATTAAAATTAGTCCATGTTCCATCTCCCTTCTTTTTTGCTTTTGAAAAAAAAAGAAGGAAGACTGGAAACAATGAGTGGCTGGTGGTGGCTTTGTAAGGATAGGCTGGTGAAAGCTGGAGCATCCTCCACTTTCCTGACAATTTTGACTCCTGTCTCAGAGATCCCCAATGGGTTAATAACAAGAATTAGAAGAATGTCTTTCCTTTTACAAAGGCTTCCACAGGCAGCCAAAGCAGCAGGAAATGAAACTTCCCATAGCACCCAAATGCCCTGGCTACAGCTGATAAGATGGGAGGGGGGGCAGGATCCTCCCCAGCAAACCTGAATGGGGATGGCTGAAGGAGAATGAATGGCCGGAAGCACATCCAGCCTTTCTGGAAAGTTGCTTAAAAATACCATTACAAAACTGTTAATGGGTAATGTTTTTTAAGCACATAGTCATCTAGGAGGTGAAATCCCTCAGCTGCCCCTGACACACTGTGTGTTCAGAGAGTGCTTGGATAACCATGAGTCAAGCCAGTGGTGGAACGAGAACAGCTAAATCAGGATGACTAATTAAAACACAACACCATACCAATGGTCTCTGCATAGGCTGCACCAAGTTCTCTGATGCTTTGCAGCTGGCTGGGGGGAAGTTTAGTCACCTTCATCACAAGGACACAGCACTTGCCTTCCTATTTCATCTAAATGCCTTTTCTAATTTTTCTTAGTTCAATTAAAAATTAAAATGGATTATTGGAGAAGAGCTCTGCTAAAGCACTGCTCAGTATATTAATAATCACAGCTTAAAATATACTGCAGGAAATCTATGTGAGCTGCCCTTGCCAACCTACTTATTTGGGGTTTGATCAATGACACTAAAAAACCAGAGGAAGATGACAGCCAAGGAGCTTGGTGTGGGAAGATGTGTCCACTTCCAGGGGAGCAGAAATGGTGTCACGTGATATTATGGTTTTTTTAAGTGTTTGATCACACCTTCAATGGAATTCCTTGTAATCAATATAGGAAGCAAATTGCTCTGTAAATCACACTAACTAGTTTGCAAGTGACCCGTGGTTGAATTTTATTAGTACAACAAATCGTTTTGCTGTTTCCAAGTAATGTGTGAATGGGGGAAGCCAGGAGGGTGATGATGAAAAATTCATGCCCAGAAAAAGCAGTAACCTCTGCAGCTTGCAGTACTCAGATCTCTGAGTACACCCATGACCCCATAGGTACAGGAATGTCCACTGAGCCATCTCAGATGCTTTTCTGGCTTAATGACAATGCTGTTGGATAGTTTCTAGTCAGGGTGAAATCACTTTTAGGTGGAGCAGATGAAGAGGAAAGTGGATGTTTTGCGCTTGAGCATGTCTCCAGTACTGATACTCTCTGCAGACCTGGACACAACACTTGGGTTTGCCTGCCTGAAAAGCACAGGCAAAGCCAGCAGCTTTGGGGTGGTCCTGGAGCTGCTCCACTCAGCAGGAGTGGGCTGAGCTTACCAAGATGAGCAGCTCTTTGTCCCAGTGGACTGGGCTCCCTCTGGGAGCAACATGCACTTTGCTAGGGGAAATCTCACCAGCTGACCCACATTGTTTGTATCTTATCATGAGATTTCAGATAAAAGTTGTTTTGTAAGTTCTGAGCACTGTTGTTTTTATTAGTGTTACCTTATCTTGTAGCTGAGTTGAACTAGAAGCTGTAAATAAAATGTTCATACAAGCCCAAGCTTCTGGCTGTCACTTCAAAGCTGTATTTTTCTGTGGGTGTCTTGCCATGGGCTGGAATAGATGGCTGGTTTGCTGGGATTTACCATGAAAGAGGTTCCTCTATAGCTTTGTTGGGCCTCAAGATCTAAACCTGCATTGGCTTGAATTGCTCAAGAGTCAGTCTCTTAAATTCTCATGAGAAATTTCTTCCTTTTCACCAACCTCAACCTTTCTTGGAAGCTTTTCCACTCCTATGAGAGTTTAGGAAAGACCACTGGTAATCAATAGACTTGATTTCTCTTCATTGGTGAGATCAAAATAACAGCCTAACATGGATCTGGCTTTATAACACCTTTCAGTGCTTGTGTGTGATATCAGGTGCTCTGCCTGGAGAATGGTTCAGGGATCCTGCTGCTGTATTTTCATAGAATTACAGAATCACAGAAAGATTTGGGTTGGAAGGGATCCTAAAGACCATCTAGTTTCACTCCCCCTGCCATTCTACCTTTCACTAGAACTGAGTAAAGAATTTCTTACTAACACCTAATCTAAATCCCTCCCCTTTTTTAGTTTAAAACAGTGCCCCCTTTTCCCATCTCTATCTGCCCATGGAAAAAGTAACTCTTCCTCTTTAGGTACTGGAAGGCTGCAGTGAGGTCTCCCTGGAGCCTTCTCTTCTCCAGGCTGAATAACCCCAGCTCTTTCCTCTTCTCTTCATGATGCTTCAACCCTCTGGTCATCTTTGGGGTACTCCTTTCTGGTGTAGGAAAAAAACATCAGAAGAATCTGGGTCTGATTGAAGGAGAGAGCTGGGTACAGCTCCCTCAAAGGGATGCAGGAGGCTCTTGGAGCATCTTGAAACAGCTTTGGCCAGTGACTCTGGGGAGCAGAAATTATTTCCTATCCTGCCTGAAGTGCTGCTGGGCAAAACCAGATGCATCTGGGAGCAATCAGGTTGTTTGCAAAAAGCAGTGTATTAAGCAAATGTATTCCCTTTCTGTCTGTGAATTAGCTGTGATCAGACTAGGAGGTTTATGGATATGTCATTTGAAACATATCAGTTGGTGGGTAATGAGGACCATACCCTGGGGTGCAGGAGGACAGGGAGTGGAACTGGTGCTTCTGCTCACAGGAGTCAGAAGTGTCTCAGTGTGACACCTCTGCCAGGCCAGACTGAAACCTTTCAACACCACAAATTTCCTCCCAAAACTGCAAAAACCGCTCTGACAGGCCACACAACTATTGCCAGAGAGACCCACCAGGCACATAGGTTTTATTTGCATTACTGAACCCCAAAAGTGAGATTTTGGCTCAGAGGCAGCATTTATATCCCCTTCTGTGAATGTTGGCTTGCTTCAGTGTTGGCACATAATGCAAGGGCTTGGGGTTACCATCATCAGGAAAGAGATCCTGGCTTTACCCAGACAAAGGGTCTTGTCTGAAGTCTTGTCCTCCCAAGTCAAGCAGCTGCAGAGTGGTGCAGCAGCAGCAAAGGAAAAGCAGAAACACAGGCTTTGCAGATAAAAGAAAACCCTCCCCAATGTGTTTTGTCAGATAAATGCTGAAATTTAGAAGGGCTAATCATAAACAGAGACAGAGGAGGATCATATGGAAATCTCTTCCTGAGGGTCTGAAACTCAAAGGCTGTTTGACTTGGGATTAAGCAGAAGAGTTGCATTTGGTGTGTGTTTCATTTGATAAATGCCTGTTGAAGATCTGGGGTGTGTGGCAAGTTTACACAGCATTTTTTTTTTACAGTTTTTTCTTTCTGAGCAGGAGCTGAGTGTGGCTCCTTGGATCTTAGAGTCTGAGGGGTTTTTTTTTCCTGTTTCTGTTTGATGCATGTTTAGTTTCTAGCACAGTCCTTTTTTTTTAAAGTGTTTGGTTTTATCCAGCTAATCTTTTTCAGCTAGTGAGTCCATTTTCTTACTTCTGGATAATGGATTTCCTCCATTCCCCACTCGCAGCCTCCCTATCTGTTATATTATTTCCCAGTGACCGTGTATCATTTGTCTGCTGCACATGAAAGGTTTGTGTTGCTTTATTTAAAGACTTTTGCGTAATTGGCAATTCATTCCTTTTCATGTGGGTTTTATAAACACAGCTTTTTTTCTGGGATGGCTGAATCAGGCAGCCAGGCTTGATCCCGGCTCCTGCACGGGCTGGCGGTGCCTGTTATCTGACAGCAGCTCAGGCAACTGTCATCCAAAAGCGTTAAGCCTCCTAAATCTTCCTCTCTGGAGGAGCTATTGCAGAAATGGAGCCCATCTGAGGCTCATAGCAGAGCTGTCTGTGGGGTCTGAGAGCTCTGCAATTTGATTGTAGGAAATAACTGGGCAGTTTGCTTCTAACCTTCTTCCCAGAAAGCACTGAGCCTGACTTGGAAGAGCCAGGGAGACATAGGGAAGTCAGCACAACCCCTAGGTATTTTGGTGATTAACCCACCTGTATGCTCATGTTGACACTTCTTGAGTAACTCTTCTTGCAGCTTTTCTATCTCCCAGCTGCCATGCAGGTGCATCCAGAAACATGTCTGCAGTGATATGTGTACATGCACAGCCAAAATTAATGGGATGCACTGAGCAAAATTAATGGGATGCACTGAGCATCCCTCTTTGCCTTCCTTGAAACCAGCTCTGCTTAGAGGGAGTGAGGAGTCTTTCAGGAGCCCAGGATTTGTTTGCAGTGTGCCTGCCATGGAGCAGCATCTCATCCCCAGGAACCGCCTCCAAGCCAGACTGGGAGACACTGGAGCTGTGAGCCAGCACCAGGC
Source organism: Aegithalos caudatus (assembly GCA_013389925.1). Classification (NCBI taxonomy): domain Eukaryota; kingdom Metazoa; phylum Chordata; class Aves; order Passeriformes; family Aegithalidae; genus Aegithalos; species Aegithalos caudatus. Next base: position 136,412 of record WEIU01023096.1, read on the forward strand.
TGGCAAAGTGCCCTGTGGGCTGCTGATTCACTGCCACATGGATGGCTGTCACCAGCAGGGCTATCCCAGTGGGGATGCTCAGTTTGGAGCACACTGGTATCCCTCACTCCTCTGGGATCAGCCTCACTAGCACCAGCCCAAGGCTCCCTGTCCTGAGGAAGCAATGGCACCTTTTGCAATAGCTCCACTAAATTATGGCTGGAGGAAGAAATAAAACAATCCACTCTCCTCCCAAGAATCTGTTATAGTTTTTGTAGTATTTTCAGTACTACTTGTGATCAAGAAATTGCAATCCATGGGGTTTTTACCCATGTTTTCTTACTTCCTCACTTCTGTATGCCAATGAGCAAAATGGTTACCTGGGCTGGCATGGTAGAAGAACTGCCAAGGCTCCCCTTTAGGTGGTGCTGAGGCTGTCACCTTCCTACATTAGGAGAAGCTGTCTGACTTTGGATACAGGTTTTACATGGGGATCAGCAATATATCCCATCCTCAGTGTGGGATAAACAAGCCCCAGGATGGCCTCAGCCTCCCCAGGGAAGCCACAATAATTGCAGAAGAATGGGGTCCAGCCCTGCTCCACTGCCAAAACTGGGGATCCTTTTGGAAATATCAGCTCCAGGGCTGATGCAGAACTGCAGCTGCGTGGCCCTGCCCATAAATGGAGATGTTTGGGTGCCAGTAGCTGTCCTTGCCATGTGGGAGAGGCAGCTCTGGTCCTTGCAGAGCACCAGGCTCTGCTCCAAAGGCATTTTTAACCATCCCTGTGGAAGGCAGTGGCAGCCAGTGCTGGGCTGGGAGTGAGCTCATGCCCTGCCAGCCCCTCTGCCCTCCCTACACCCTTGCAGGAGCTGCCCAGTGAATCTATTCTTGCAGGGCATGTCCTAGTGGGCATGGAGAACTGGAATGGGCTCGATGTTGCCTTTGATGAGTCCCTGAGGAGGGATCCCTGCATCCCATCTTCCCACCCAGCCTCTCCATGCCTCCAGTGAGGCAGCTGAAAAATGTTCCTTTGACTTCGTACAAGTGCTCAGAAGTGACTTGATAACCATCCCCTGAGTGGCTCTGAAGGTTGTGGGGTGGTGTGCTGCTCCTCTCAAAAAAAAAAAAAAGCACGTTTTCTGTAGGACAGACAAATAAGTAGAGACCAGGCTGAACTTGAGTTTTCTACTAGGACTCTGGCAGGGACCAGTCCCTCACAGTGAGAATATATGAAAACATTGAATTTAGATCATAATCTAAAATGAGTTTAAGCTAAAGGGGGCTCAAATATGCCTTCTAGAAACGAGGCTTTATTTTCCCAAATTGCAGTGTTAGGACTCGGGTTTCTTTCAGAAACAAATCCTGATTTACTATAGCAAGAGTGAGACTGCAGTCGAGCTCAGCAAGTATTTGCAAAATTGCAAATGGGGTGTTTTAACATCTTTGGCATTGAAAATTGTGGTAGTCCAAAGCTTTGAATCAACTCAGAAGGATCCTGCCAAGCAGTGTCTGAAGTGGGATTTACATCACTGGAGCAAAGCACACAATTGCCCCTCCACACCTGTGGCTCAGGGCAGATGAGGAGTATGAAGCCACTCTCTTGACAGGAAAGATTTATCCTGGCCTTTGTGTGCCTCCCAGGTTCCTGTTTGAAACTTCTAATCATTTTGAGCACAGCTGCAAACTGCAAATATATGGCTGGGTTTGGTCACCATAGGATGGGGAGAGATGGAGGAGAGATTGCTGTAAAAAGGGAGGTGGAACCCCAGACTGGCAATTCATGTCTGTGCTCTCACTGAGCAACCAGTGACCTATGAGCTAGGAGCTCTTCTGCTGAAAAGTTGTCTATTTACCAAAAAAGATACATTTAGAATTGCTCCAGGGTGAGTGTGGTGCTGGGAGCATTCCCAGTCAGCACAACTCCTGCAGACACAGTTGCTGTACAATACCTAGATGTTGTCTTAGACCAGGTAAATGGATAAATGAAAAATGGACCAGGAGAGCCAAGTGTGCTCCCAAATCCATCCTTCCAGCCTCCAAGGCATGCCTCTGTTGAACTGCTCTGCAGAGTCTCTCTAATTCTCTCATAAAGCATCCACCACTGCCATCTGTGGCTTACAGAACTTCAGGTGTCAGACTGGAGGGGTTCAGTTCTCAACTTAGGCTACAGTGAACCCAGAAGTCCACAGAAGTCAAGCCTAGAGGGGAGAGTGTTTGCTGGGAAGTGGAAATAGAGGAGAACAGGGGCAGAAAATAAAGAAATCTTGTGTGCAGAGCTGGGGAGTCCAGCCTAAGAGCCAGAGGGATGTCAGGCAGGGTGAAGGTGCCCTTGATTATGAGGGCAGAACTGAAAAGATTTAGGACAAGAGGCAGAATTGGCATCTCAGAGAGAAATCCTGAGCTGGGCTCAGAAACTAGGAGTGGAGAGCCTCTGCTGTGCATGCTGGCTTGGCTCCATTAACAGCAGAGTGATGCTGGTGCTGGTCCAGGCTCAGCAGCTCCCAGGTATGCTGGGTGCTCCAGGCTCCCCAGAGCTCACCGTGGGTGAGGATGGACACAGCCCCTGTGCTGCAGATGGCACTTAAGGGATGGAGCTGCCAGAGGAGAACATTCCAGCAAGGCAGGCTGTGCAGAGCAAGCTGGCAGGTCGTGCACATCAGTGAGGGTCACAGGGAGCAGGATTTGAAGAGGTCAAGTAGGGTGCACAGCTGCAGGCAGGGATCAACAGCGAGCCCAAACAGACAGGGAACATGGAGAGCCTCCAAGGGGATCTGCCGTGCACCCAAGGTCAATCTGGTCAAGCAGCTCTAGAGAAAGCAAAGCTGTGTCTGGGAAAAGCAGGACTGGAAATTAATGAAACCCAGCAGGAACAGTTCAGCCCGTCCAGATCTGTTCCTCAGCATAGGCATGGGAGGAGCACCAGAAGAAGCTGGGACAGGTGGAGGCAGGGGGCAGGAGCCTGAGAGCAAAGTGTCCCCTGAGACTGCTTTGGGTCAGGACTGACCTTGCCGAGAGCAAAAGTACTTCTGTGTCTTGAGGAAGTTCATTGGAGGGGGGGCTGCTTCCCTGGCACAGCAGTGCTGCACATTCCCCTCATTCTGAGCTGCCTGATGGCTTCTGAACCACGCTGAGAGCTGGAATCCCCCGTGTGCCCTCGGACCCTGTGGCTGAACCCTGCACGTCTGCCAGCAGCCACGTGAGGAGCCTCGGGAGAATGACTCCCACAGCAAAGTACTTACAGCCTCATAAGAAAATGAGCTGGGAATGGCAATCATTGCCCTCCATAGAGTGAAATGAGGATGTGATTTCCAAAGGCCTGCGTAATCAATACCCCTATTATCAGTCTTCCAGAATAAATTGCATTTAAACTAATACAGGCTGCGGAGCTATCCGGAGCTGTCAGAAGAGAGATAAGCTGAAGACACATGTTTATTCATACTGCATATGCTGAGAGCTGGATGTTCTTTACAGCTGGTTAAATGGGGGCAAAGTTATTCAGTATTTTTTGAAGTTCTTATGCTAAAATTTGTCAAAAACCTTTAATTTTGAGCACACCTGGAACTTTTCAAACTTACAGGGGGGGAGGCTGATGAAAATCCCACTAAAACATCTGATGAAGGAAGAAAGCTATTTCCTTTCCTGTGAGGTAACTCCTGAAGTTTTGCAGAGCATCAGCAATTTTAATTGTCCAGCTGACCTCCCACCATGTACACCAATACAGGAATGGCACATCCAGCATCTAATGGGTCTGTTACAGAGAAAACATCTCACTCACAGTTACTTGGGAGGAATTCAAAAATTCACTATTGTTTCTGCCAGGCTCAGCTGCTCCATGTCTTCAGTGGAGCTTTTGTTCAGCCTGGACCAACCTGCCAGTGTCCAGCAGTGGCTGTGAAATATGTCATTGTGTCCCACAAGATGCTGCTCCAGCTAGGGACAAGCCAAGGTCCTCCTTCCTTGCTTCCCCCATCCAGGAGCAACTGCAGGATCTGCTCAGCTGTGAGGCACCAACAAGCTCAACAGTGAAAGTACATGAGGTTTAGCAGCAGGATGATGAGGCTGAAATTCACAGAGCTCCTCCTTCTCTCTGCTGCTGCTCTTCTTGGTGAAGTAGCCCTTGTGTTGGTGCCACATCCCATCCCTCACCTCCAGTCCTGGCTTGTCTGATGTGTTCCATAGCAGGCAGTAGTGAGAGTCACCTCTTTTAATTTAAGGCACAAACAGTGTGGGTGTTTGTGCCTGAGCCATGCTTTTAGGGGTGGTGGAGGGAGGAAGGCAGTTGTAGGGCACAGCTAAGCTCATCCTAAAAGGGATCATCTGAAATGAGTTGTGCCCCTTTCTCTCCTCCCTCTGCAAAAAGACTCTCTGCAATCAGCTCTCTCAGAGGTGTTTACACTGTGGGGGGTTGTGTGTGGTTATATCACTCCTGTTCTGGCTCCAGCTCCTCCTTTCATGTCCTCCTGGCTGGACAAGAAACCCAAGTAGTAAATTCAGTTGAGAAAGTGCTAAATGTGGCTCAGGATAGAAGCTGCCTCCTGGAAGATAGTGGAAATAGAAAATTATTTTTTTATAGCATGGTCTTAGCAAGCAATTTTGAAAAATAATAACAGATGTACCAGAGCTGATTTCAGGAGATATTGAACAGTCTAGAGGAGTGTAGCTCAGGAGAAATGATGAACGAGGCAGCATAGCAGACTTGCTTTCATGCAAAGGTAAAAAAGGTACATTTCCAATTGGAGCTAGCATTTCAGGATGGAACATTTCCCCTTATTGCTGCCATCAGGCCGTGCAGTACAAATACTAGGATGATAGTGAATGGGCGAGCAGCTTGATTGTCTAAGCTGCATTACTCAGCTTATAGAAAATTGGTTTCTATACCCTTTCCTTTTCAGCCTCAGTGGACACAGCTTAGACAAAAGATCTCAACTTTCAACCAGAAGGCAATTCCTTCAGCATGACACAGTGAGAGCTTTGGCCACGAGTGGGGCTCCTGGGCTCAGGGGCATTGCACATAATGAGCCAAAAGGGTCTTAACCGTCTCACTGGGAAATTATTTCCTTTTCCTTTCCCTTGCTGCAGGTAACCCAAAGCAGCAGCTGGCCATGGCTGCATGGTGTCAGATGGGAACAGTTTGCCTGCAGCAATGGATTCAGGCCAGGTGGTTTAGAGCAGCTCACGTGGGCTTGCACAGACACAGGTTTGAGCATCACACCTGGCAATGACACCGAGCAAAGCAAAGAGGAGCTGAGTCTGGCACCATGGTGCTACCAGCAAAGGCTGCTGGGGATAGTTTAGTCCAGTACCTGTGGCACAGGAGGGAAAGGAGGCACCTGCAACCACACAAAGGGGGCAGGAGGCTTGGAATGGGCAGCACAGGCATGCAAGGGGACCATGTTCCCCTTCCTGAAGGAGACCTGAGTGTTCCCCAGCCCTGCTTACCCCACCTCTCCCTCAACAGTTCTGATCCATTCCCTCTGCTTTTGTCCAGGGGTGTTTTTTTAGGACCATTCTCTGTGAAAATGATGCAAAATCCTCAAGTGATAGAGCAAATTTCCCACCCCCAGCCCTTGCTGTATTCCCAGTGTGTGGCTCATTGGTGCTTTCTTTATTTTGGAGAAGTGCCTATTTATGGGGAAGCTTTGGGCTCTATGAAGTCGAAATGGATTTGTCTCTCTCTGTGGTGGATTATTTCCCCGTGTTCCCCTCCTTCCCAGTAGTTTGCTGACAGCAGCACAGCCTGAGCTGGGTGCCTGGAGGAAGAGTGAGGCAGTCACTGCAATCACAGAAAGGCTGCCTGTGGCATTTGTGTCGGCCATAATACTGGATATCATCAGAAAAACCATCAGCTTTTCTAATTTTCAGGACGGAGGAGATGGCTCTTGCTTATAATTGGGTCATACTTTAAAAAAAAACCCTGCATTAGCTCATCATAAGATGAGCAACAAGATGCACCCATTCTCCCCTTGCATCCCTGCCCTGACCTCTCCCAAAGAGACAATCCTTTTGGATGAGAGGTTGTTCATACAGATAGGATATCTTTTACTTTCCCATCTCTCTGCACTCAGACAAGGCTCATTACAATCATATTTGAACAAAAACTCTCCTGTTATTACCTTTGCTGGGAAACTGCCCATATTTGGGAGCAAGAAGCACAATTCTAAATCTACCTTGGGAGGAAGCTTCAGTCTCTGTTCTGACTTTGAAGATATCTTGGTAGCAAGTCAAACCAGATGCTTGGAGGTAAAGTCAGCAAAGCAGGGCTGTGGAAGGTTTTTATCTTTGGGAAAATTGATTAATAGTACAGATTTTGGTTTAGTGACATCTCTATCCTGGTGAGGAGTCTTCCCTCCTCTGTGCTGCCAGTCTTCAGCATCCCTGTTAGCAGAACAAGTGCCTCCTGTACCCTGCTGTGCAAGCAGGCAGCAGACTCACACTGCAGCCTGGTCCCTGTCACATCTGCCTTCAGGAGCCACCATCCTCTTCATCCCCTGGAACAGCACAGACTGAGTAGTGCGGGCATCCCCTCACCCTCACACAGGCACAGGTACGTTTTGGGCCACTGGGATCAAACTGCCAAGCTGCAGAGGCACCACTGGCTCATTGCTGGGTGTATAACCCTGTGGTTACAGTGCAGGATGGAGGAATCAGGGGGGTTGGAGCAGGAGGTGCAGTGATGAATAAATGTGAGCTGACGAGATCGTGAACAGGCCAACAACTTCCAGCTCATCCCTGCCCTCCTGGTTTGGCAGCCCAGACAGTGCTAGGGACTTCAGCTTGTCAGAGTGGATCTTGTAATATTTCTAAGTTACTCTTGTCTCCTGGAAAAGGAATGAACTAAAGAGATTTGCATCTGCACTTTTTAAGAATTAAATAAACCAAACCAGCCAAGCCATTTTCACTGCATTTCCCCTCCTCACTTTGAAGCCAGGATGACCACATGGCGATGTGGGCAAGGCCATTGCTCGTGTTTCCCCAGTCCTTCTGATGTTTATTGGTTTGTTGTTTTCTTGGTTTTTTTTTTTTTTTTTTTTTTTTTTTGNTTTTTTATCCCAGCATCCATGCATCAGCCCCACATGGCAGCAGACCATTGCATGGGATGAGCCTCCAGCTGCTCAGCAGCTTGAAAGCAAAAGGGCTGTTTGTCTGTGGCATTGGCTTGTGGAAGTTCTTGGTTACCAGACTAGTTTTTGGATTAATTTTGTTCTGTCTTTTGAGGACATTTCAGCAGTAGATGCCTGATTAGCATGCCTTTCCACTTGGACTCTGCCTTTACTCCTTCTTCATCCCTGTCTCTAGTGGGCAGCGGATGAACAAACCCATTTCATGATGTGCAGCTCTTCTAAACTTCATCTTCTCTTTTCATTTTTATTGTCTTTTGAGCAACCAGAGAGTTTCTCTGTACTAATGTGCTTTAAAGAGGAGGAAGCACCATTCATGCCCCTGACCTGGGGACTGGATGCCCATTTCTGATGGCTTCACTCTGCTGTTTCCCCCCACTCTTGTCTCAGACAGATAAATTGGGAACACAGACAGCAGCTGGGATAAGCTCCAGTAACTCCATTGTCTTTCCTCCCTGCACTCATGTCCCTTTCACAGACCTTTTGATGCTCCTTCAGCAACGAAAGCTGCATCTGCTCCACCATAACTTTGTGTCCAGGCTTTGGGATAAGGGGTGAGCTCTGTCCCTGGCAGCACATCATATATTCCTGAGAATGGATACCCCAGAGCCAAGTATTTCTAGAAGGCAGGATGGTGACTTTCTTATGTATCTGCAAATTTGTCAAATTATTCAGCAAATGTCACTGAGCTACAGAGACACTGATGGTCAGGCGCATTTGCTGTGATTCAGAGCTTGTCACAAGCATTTTGCACAGCTCTAGCTCTTGGGCTCTCGTGACTGGTTCTAAAGCAGTCCCTTCCCTGAAAAACACTATGGAGGCAGAGAGCATGAATTATTATTTGTTTTCACTGTGTGGACAGTTGATCAGTGACAGATGTTTCTAATTGCATTAAGCAAGTGGAAATAATGAGAATTAGATAGCAGATTCTCCAGGAATTTACATTTAGATTGAGTTACAATTTGCTATTAAAGAAGCAAATTCAATGTAGATGCATTCGTTCTTCAGCAGAAATGGGAGACGATTATTTTTAATTATTATTTGATTACTTAAAAATGAGCTGTGTTACTGTACTTAAAAATATTTGACTCAAGGGGACAACTTAATACATGCACTTTATGTGTCCCTTAAAAGATATGGAACGATGAAATTGTTCATCAACAGACATCTCCACCTCCCCATCACAGCCATTCTGAAAGGCAAATGAAAAGCAGAGGCTGCCAGGACCCCATCTCCCAGTGCCCAATTTGGGCAGCGCCAGGGTGGCGGTGATCGGATCAGGCTCACCCAAACCGTCTGCATCCCTGACAAATTGAATTAAGTTGCACTGATGGAAGACAAGCTGCATTCCCCCTTTGGACACCACGCTCTGCTGGGCTTGGCAGGAATTCCAGGCTGATAATCCTGGTTGTGTGGAGCGGAGGGAGAGCCAGAGCAGAGGTGGGTGCTCCGGCTGGAGCGGGGCGGGGGCACGGGCACGGCCTCGGCACGCAGGGAGCAGCAGCATCTGCTGCCTGCAGATGATACATATCTGACAGCTATCTCTGCATCCATGCCAAGAGGAAATGAGCTGTGGTTCAAACCGCTGGGTTTTCCTTTTGGGACTCTCTCTCACAGCTTTTTTATTTTATTTTATCTCCTGGATTTCAAGTTCAGCTTCAGACACAGAAATGTGTGAGTCCCCTGTCAGCAGAGAAGGGATTTATGTGTAGTGCAGATTATTGTATGTCTCTGTTTAGCACAGAATCCAAGCTATAATATTTTTTTAACCAACCAGCTGGCTCAGCTTTTAATTTTTTTTTCCTTTTGCCTAATGAGAGCCTTATCCAGAACTCCTTGAAGTCAGAGTCTGTCTATCAGCTTCAGTAGGCTTTGGATCAGATTTCACATCACTGATTCATTATTAATTACACATCTGGGACTCCCTTTTCAAAGAGTTCATTGTTAAATAAATTCACTTTTAGACATTACAGACTTGGCATTCTTGTGCATTTAATAAAACTCTGGCAAACCAGCAAAGAGCCATAGGCCAGCTTCTCTTCTGGTATTGGTGGATGAATCTCCACTGAGCAGCAGTGGTTTACACTATAAGGATATAACATATCTCTTTGCTCTCATATAACCACTTTCTGTGTGAGACTGTGTTTGAGAATTTTGCCTTTTCTGGGATTTCTCCTCTCCTTTTTTATAGTTTTTCCTACCAGCAAGAGTTCCTCTGTGGATTCAGACACTGCAGGGTGAAATATGTTCACCACTGAGTTTCTTTTCAAAGGGATTCTGGCATCGTTTTCCTTGGACAAACTGCAATCACATCTTCAGAGCTTCCTGGGAGAGAAGAGAGGCAGGCAAATGTTTTCCTGATCCCTATGGCAAGTGGAATGGAACTTTGTCTTTCTAAATATGTATGGTCTTTCCCACAGTCCTCAATGATCTAGCTCAAGTCCAGATATTGAAGTGACCAAGGAGCTGCAGAAGAATAACTTTGGCTGGGGAATGTGTAGAAATAAAGGTTTTCCTACTGAAATCCATTCAATAGAAAGCTATATCCTTGGTGAAAAAGTACATCTTATGTTGTGATTTAATGGTACAGGGCATTATTCCCACCTAGCAGTTGATGGCACAGGGACCAGCAGCCCATACAGGGGTTTCCTGTGTTGCAAAGATCTCCTAAGCTGCACTCAACCCATCCTGTGCTTTTGCAGGGCTGCCCAGACAAATGAGGAAAAAAGGATGGGGTGAGACCTTCTTTTTCTCCTGATGCCAAATCAGAGTTTGGCTGAATGGTCCTGGTTAATACCAAAGTCCAAATAAATTATGGGGATGTATTCAGATGACAGCTACCCAGTTTCCAAAGCTTTCACTTAGTCAACAACTGTTTAATGTATATGGAAAGGGAAACCAATAGAAATGTACCTCCCATTGTTTAAATAATGAAGCTCTGAATGTTGATCAGAGGCCATGATCTGTGAATGTTGATCCACTGAGTCCATGGCATGCTCCCAATGCAAGGGATAAAAACTACCACACAGTTGTGGAAGGGTCTGTGAAGGAAGAGAGAATTTTGACACTGGGGCACTTGAGTCCCTGAAATGTCAAAGCTAATTCCCTACTACAAGTGAAACATCTCTCCTGTTTTATCATGAAGAATAACAAAACCTTTTTCTTGCCCAAATTCGCCTTCCTCAATTTTTCAGAAATCACATGAAATGCTATACTTCTCATCGCTCTCATGTATGAAGTGCAAATCTTTCAAAAACTGCAGCCTTCAGCATTAGAAATGATAAAGTCATTTACTCCTTGCAATAGAGCAAGTTTTGGGGTCAGTCCACAGCCACCTGGTAGGATATGAGGAGGGAGACAGAGATGAGAGAGATCTGTCACACAGGCAGTGTGACTGCTGGCCATCAGCAGAGATGCCTTCAGTTGCCAGAGGCCATCAAGACCTCCAGCATAATTTTCTGGAGATCTTTGTGCTTCCAGCATCTGCCAGCAGCATGACTGATCTCCAGGCTGGACCAGTTTATGAGACTTTGTCTCTGTCACTCAATGAAACTTACTGGGAGCAGCCTCTCTGGCATCCTTGCCCACACTGCTGCTGTGGGATCTGCTCCTGCCCACCTTCCACAAGGGATTAATGAAAGCAGGAACAGATACAGTGGCCTAATCACTTCCATCTCACTTTGCAGTGAGGATGTGCCTAGGTAAGACCCAGAAAGGCATTTTCTGGACATTGGCAAGGAAGTTCAGCCTGTGCCCAGCAACTCCCTGTGCTACGCCACTGCAAGGAACATTTGGACATTTCCCCATCCACGGGCCATGGATCACTCCTTTTCAGAAGCCAGGCTGCCTTTATTTGCTTTCTACCCATCCTTCTTAGAAAAATTTCCTCAATTCTCTATAGTCTCCAAGCTTCTCCTTTCATGGTTCATTACATTCATTGGCTAATTCTGCTATCACCCCAGTACGTGGGTCATCACCCACATTTGTATGCACTTACATTTTCCATTTATTTTCTTAGTAGCTGTTTATCGCTAACAGTTTCTACCCTGCCTGAATGCTCTCCTAAATGCTCTGTCTGATAAAAANGGTTTGTTTTTAATAAAAGACACTCACTATCACATCCGGTCATTCATTTCACCCTCCTCCTTTATAGTGGAATTGGTTTATTACCAGCACTTCTTTTTACAAATATCAGGGGAAATAAGCCTTTCTTATTCTCCCAGTAATTGCTGTGGTGAGCAAGTATTATTTTGCTTTCTTTTCTTTTGAGTTGTGGCCAATTATCATTTTTCTCCATTGCCTCCTCCTTTACTTATGGGAGTTACAGTGGGACATAGGTGAGCCTGGAGTCAGGAAATGAAGCCAAACATCCTTGTCCCCTTCCCATTCAGCTTCAGGGTTGCCTCCAAGGCATTAAAACAGAGCTGTGAAGAAGAGGGACTGTTAGGACCCATTTAGGCTCCTGACTGTCCTGATGTGCACCAGGATAATCCTTGCTGTGTCCCAAGGCATGCTGGACATGGAAACCTTTGTTTCTTAGGGACACACACTGAAGTTGACTTCATATATAGGCTCTGAATGTACAGACTCAGTAGGGAAGACTGCAGAGGTGCTGAAGGCAGGGTGAGTTTCTGTGTTTCTGCAGATGAAAAGTTGTTGATTTTTTCCATTCCCTCTGAAATAACCACCGTTCTATCACAAACCTAATCCTTGGTTATATTTTGCATCTTCTGCTGACTCAAGAAGCAAAGTCTCCTCGGGTGCTGACCCAGAGTGAGGGACCTTCTGTCTTACAGGACGTGTATCAGATCCTGCCCCATGGCCCAGCAGAGTCAGGGGCCACTCCCAGCCACCATTCTGGTGAATTTAGGGACCACACTCAGGCACAGGAAGCCAGACTACCAGGGGGAGAGCAAATGGGGTAGCACTGATTTCTTGTGTCTTGGGAGCTGGACCTACACAATGCATCACACTTTTACTTGATTTCAAGGTTAAAGAAGCTTCCTTAGCTGTCCCATTTCTCTCTTTCCCTGACTGCTTGACTTCTCATAACATCTGAGCTTTGCCATCGGGCAATGAGCAACATAACCAACATCTGGCAAGTGAAGTTCAGCCCCTCTCTCCTGACCTTCCCAGGGGAACAACTGTCTGTCTGATGTGTAGTATTTCCATGGCGTGATTTACATTTGAGTGTGTTAAGCCAGAAGCTTCAAAACATTGTGGTATGTTCTTAATACAGTAACTATGCAATATCCACAGATAATTAAACTGATGAGAACATCCAGGAAGACCAATGTGCTTCAACTCCCAAGTTCCTTGGGGAAGGAAATCCAACACTGCTGTACATATGGAAAATCTATTGGTGGAGTCAGCTCTTTTGACTGCATTCCTAAGTATGAGTACAGATAGAGAAGATGAATGCACAAAAGCCCATGCACCCACTGTGCTTCTGCAGGCCTTCACCTTCCCCAGTCTCAGCACATGAGGATGTAGCTCTTGTTAAGTTTAATTCATTTCCCTGCAGTCACAATTGGTGTGTGTAAAATTGAACAGGATGACTTAATCCTATGCATCTGACCTAGCACTCTTACTGACTTTATTTACTTTTATTAACATTAGGTTTGCTAACAGAGGGTTTTTTAAATAAATGATTTTAATGTGTTTAGAAAATGTGCTACAAAAATAAGCATTCACTTAGCTTATTAAATATTTCCAGCAATGAAGAAATGACTTTGAATGAGGATGGAAATAAACATCCTTATTCAGGAAAGATTTTAAAAAGCAAACAGAACAGAAGAATGCAGCTAAGCTAGTATGTCTTGGGAAATTATTTTTCCTTTTCCACATCAGCAATAACAGATCAAGAGCATTTCCAAGCACCAATTTCTGTAGGCTGCATGAAGGGAGATGGACATTTCTACAGTTGATTTGAAACTGGATGAACTAGAGCGCTTCAGAGGTTTACAGTCGAAAAGATAAATGGATTGTGTGAGCTGTCCAATATCATTATGTGCCCTAGCCAAACTCTTTCTTTAATGTTTGATAGAATTATGATCAAATATTTCAAAATAAAAATGCTGACCTCTGTAGAAATTGTTGTTGACCTTGTCAAGGTAGGTTTAATGCTTTAAAGGAATACCAACAATCTCTCAGTGATATAAAACTTCAACAGACACTACCAAATCAAAATATATATAGAAGGCAGCTGGTTATTCACACTGGCCAAGCGCTTATCAAACCCCATTGTCAGCTGAGTGTGAAATGGATTCCTGCCCAGAAAGCTGGCTCTGAAGCTCGCTTCATGTTCAAAGTTTGATTTGCCACATGTGATACAGTCGGATGATTTAAAACACAATTGACTTTGTTGCAGCAGTTGACTACCCTGTTTCAAAGTTATACACTTCTCCAGAAAGTGAAAGGCAAGTACTCATGAAGACCTGAAATACTTTAAGCCAAACATTTACAATACTGATTATCTGAATAAATTTGTCACATACTTTCTAAGTAGGCCACGTCACTTCCAAACCAGAGTGCTGCACAGAATACCATAGCTGTGTCTTTTTTTCTTTGCATTAAAACAAAGGTTTGAACCAAAGCCGTGCACACAAACCCTCTTAACTCCCCAGCATGTGCAATTCCCATCTTGAGCTGCTTCAGTTTGTATTAATTTAGCACCAATCTCCACTTGGAGAGCTCCATCTAATCTGGCCTCTGTACCCATCACTGCTGCATGTTATGTGCAAAAGGAAGGTGAAAAATCTGAGCCCCAGTTCTGTGATAAAACCAAGAGATATGTTTAGCCACAGTAATATCATTACTTGCTTAAATTGATTACAGATAATGACAATGAAATCCGTCTCTGTTGCAGGGGTATCTCCCACAGGTTAAATGCCATTGTGTTGAAAAATGAGACTTTTCTGACTCTTTGAAAGGATGAGGGAAAGAAGAAAGAGTTGCCTGGTGGTTACCCAGGCTTCTTTGAGGGTGTGGGAGCATGATTTGCTATGGCCTCCTTCAGGTAACTAATGCTGATATAGCCAGTGCTGCTAAACCATGGCGATCCAAGTGCCAAATACACCCAGCCTCAGTGACCTGGAGATCAGGAGGACTGGGAGAAGTTGAAGCCATCATGACCTTGAAAATAGTAGTTTTCTTTAAAGCACAGACTCTTCCCTCCACTGCTTGTATGAAACTGATGGCCCTAAGCCAGTGCAAAGTCCCCCTGTGTGTGGGTATTTTCCTTCTGCTCTGCTTATCTATCATCCATATTTTGCTCATTTTTATGTACTAATTTTGTAGATGCTTCATGCATGAGGAGATGGGAAGCTAGCAAATAGATCACTAATAGATTCAAGACATTGAGGATGATTTAAAGGGCTAGTGAATCTGATCATCATCGAGAGGAATGACTTTTCTTCTGCTCCAAGGAACAGAATTTTCTTGAAAGTTGCTTGTTTGTGTCCACATAAGTGAATACCTTTTTATTGCACTGGTCCTTCAGAGTTAGTTCCTCATAAGTTTGCTCTATATTCCCTAAAAATTTTTTTAAAAATCTAAACTGTTAAATTTGGGATGTATTTTCATTAAAACTGTATTAACCCACAGTATGCAGCTCCTGATGATACCCTAGAATTTTTCATGGCACTAAGAGCAGCCTCCTGAAAACACAGTATCTGATGGAGTAAGCACATAGCGAAGCAAGCAGCCAGCCAAGATTGTCTTCAGGAGTGTCTTGTAAAGGTCAAACCAGATTTGATGTTGTATTAGGATTTGGGAGAAACCCAAAGAAAGATAATAGAGGAAGAATCTGTTTCTTCTAATAATCCAAAAACAAATCTAGAAAGTTTAAATAAAGAATAATAAAAGTTGCATGTGCAAATTGACTTGGGGCAACTTTTTAACTTGCTTCAGTGATGCTTTCATGGCTGATTAGATGAGCTGGCAGTGATTTTGGAAGTGCCACAAAAGCCATTTTTACATCCATCAGCATAAGGATTCCACACTTTCCATCAAATCCCTCCAAAACAGAATTCTGCTTTCCCTTCCAATCCAGGTTTGCTTCTGTGGTTGGCCAGATCTTCTCTCTCAGTTCATGCTCCTGGCCACAGTTCAGCTGGAAAGGACTCAAGGGTGGCTTGAGTCCTCACATGAGGTTACCCTGCTTGATCTTTCTTATGCTCAGAAAGATTTCCCAGGGAGATACATGAAGATTTTGACCACTTTCCTCTGGAAATCCTGTGCAAACAGGGCTGCTTATGCATGTGCTCTGGCACACAGGAGGTACACTGGGGGACACAGGACCTGGAACAGCTGCTCCATGAAGGGGATGTGCATGGAGCCTTCACATCCAGACTGCACAGCTCAGAGATGCAGATTCTTGGGGGATCCCAGGAAGAAATACTTTACAGTGTGCTGCTCCTAATGGCACCCCATGCAGTCAGGGCAGACAGGGACATCAGTTTGAATGCCAGGCACAGCATCCTTTCCCTCTCCCCAGCCCTGCAGGAGACGGAGAGGCAGATTCTCATGTGGGATGTAGTGCACTAAGGCACCAAATCTCCTTGTACTTCAGGTCTATGGACAAAAAATATGTGATCAGAACCAGGGCCAGCCCCAAACCTGGAGTTCTCCTTCTGCCATCCTCAGCGCATCAGCCAGGATCTTTCTTTAATGTATGTGGGGACATTAGCTATTCCCAGTGGAGACAAGGGATGGAGCAGGCAGGAGGCTAAGGGAGGGAAGAAGGAATTTTCTCGTGGATGAGAGAAAAATCTGAGCATGGAGTAGATTTCCTGTCCTAGCACCAGTTGCAGCTGGCTGGCCTCTTTGGATGCAGTCACCTGAAAACTCTGCTGGAGCCACGGGATGATACAAATGGCAAAGAGAGGAATGGGGTCACTGGGCATTGACACAGACCCCTTCTGAATGGGGGAAGAGTGCAGCTGCCTCTGCATCAGACAAGGGAGGAGGGATGCTAAAGACCCAAAAGTGTCTTTTTCATCCCACCAACTGCTTCTCATTTTGGTTTTGACATGAATTTGCCATGCAGACTTGGCCAGCTCATACTTTTTGCTTTCTGTGACTGCAAAATTATTTAAGCAGATTCGCATTGCTAATATGTAGGAGAATTAGAGAGTATCAGCAATGCCTTCTGACTTAAGATATGGAGTGTCAGGTATCAGCTGAACTCAAAAATGCAGCTATCTGTAAATATTTCTGAGGCAACTTGTCAGTAGGGTGTTTCTAATCCTTTTACCAAACAGATTTTTTTTTTAAACTTGGGAATTTTTTTGGTCTATTTCTCTCTGACCCTAATAAATCTTAATTCCCACAACTTGCGGGTGTTGACTTTCCAAGAAAAAAACGTCAGTGGCACTCTGTCACCACCCTCCACATTCCCGAGGCGGCTGCTGGAGGCAAGTTGTCTCATTTGCTTATGTAAATGAAGAAAAGAGATTTTTAGAGCCAACCCATGACTCTGGGAAGGAGGTGCTGCCTGTGCCAGCACGAGCAGTGCTCCTGCTGCCAATCCCCAACGCTGACGGAGTTCAGCTGTTCCCTGATAAAAAATAAGGCGCTCCCTCTCCAGGCGTTTTGCATTTCAATGAATAATTTTTCACCCAACTACATCCCAGCCTGCTTTGATTATGTGCACACCATATATTGACATAATAACGTGGAGTTGAGGAATAGAGGATCTATCCCCTAAGGGGAATTGCAGCCTCAAAAGCCCCAAGCCTTTAGCCTGAGCAGTTTTGTACAATAATATTACCCTCTATTCAGATGACACAATTACCAAAAGGGCCGTTACTGGGTATTTTCACAACACTGTTTGGAGTGACTTAGGATTTTTCTTTTCTTGGAAATGCGTGAAATGGGTTAAACAAGAGGATGATAGAGCTGTTGGCAGACCCAGTTTGACAAGAGGAGAATTACAAGCGAGGGACAGTTCAGTGGCTCCTGGATGAAATAATTCCATGTTCCATTTAGGGGGAAGCAGGGGAGGGAAGGAGTTACAGTCCATAGCTATCATGGGGCAATGCACAAGGGTGAGCATGGAGCATTTGCTGGCTTTCAGCAGATAAGGCTGCTGGACAGTATCAATGCCCTGAAGAACAGAGGCAGAACCCACAGGGTCTGTATGGGCTCCTTCACTGCCTTTATCTCCCATGGTGTTGGACATGGTGTTTGTGGCTGGTTTTAGCAGATGATCTAATTCATGGGGAGGACCTGGAGTTTGCTTCATTAGCAAATGCTAATAGTCAGTGGAGGGGAAGGATTGTGCGTGAAGCACAGTTTGGCACTTTCATTTCCTCCTGATTACCCCGCCCAAGGCTCCAGCAGACCCAAGAAGAAGCACAGTTCCCTGCCTGGTAGGACTGTGCTGGGCACAGCCACGGGAGGAATTGCTCTGCATTCATGCAAACTGTTCCTTTTCCACCTCACCTCTCCTTCTGATGGACTGGCCACACCGCACACATTCCCCACACTGCAACTCAAGCCACCAAAAATATGTTTTTTCAAACATGCAACCTTTGAATGTTGAGCAAAACTTGACCAAATCAACAGGACTTGAGAGGTTGGTTTGAACTGAACACAATTCACGGTCTATCCTGCAGAAACCAAACCTGCTCACAGCTAAATACCAGTGGTTCAAGTCCTGGAGCCTGTGCCTGGCCACAGCTGGGTTCTAGCACAAAGTCAGTGCAGCACCAGTCCTGCAGGCAATTTTGGCATTGCAGCACTTGGCTTAGCAGCGTCTCATCTCTGCATTCTTGTGCTATATTGCACTGTAAGTCCCTCCAGCAAGGAGACAGTGGATGGTAGCAATGTTTTTAACCTTAATGAGTGAGGTATTGCTTGGTATGAGTTGGGTACCTGGTTCCACAGCTCAACATATATCTGTGCTGGATGGATTTGGGCATCATGTGTCTGTCCATATGTTGAAACTATACATTACCCAGAAACCTTCTGCTGCAGAGAGTTAGGGAGAAGCTATGACATGGGGGAGGGGGAACAGATAGGCTTGTTTGACAGTTAATAAAACAATGAAATATACTTTGTGTGTGCCTGAGTTTCTAGGGACATACCAGCAGCTGCTAATACCTTGTCATCTGTTTTTTATTCATGGCACTGCTGGACTGTGGATAGATAATCTCTCTCTGTAACTCACTCATTTCTAAGCTTAATGGGAAGCTGTCATAGAGAAACATGCTCTCTGGCAAAAGTGGGCAGTCTGTCTTTCCACTGGGGGAACACATGATTCCAGAGTTCCTCGCTCTCCTCAAATCCCAGTAACATTTTCTTTAACTATATTGAATATTTAATACTGGAATGCTTGTGTTTCTGCTGTATTTCCCACTATGACTGATGGAAACAGCCCATTCTGTCTCTGTCAGACAGAGAGGGGCTCATCCCTCTGGTTGTTTTTATGACCCTCCTCTGGACCTACTCCAACAGGTCCATGTCTTTGCTGCACCAAAGGCTTCAAAGCTGGATGCAGCACTCCAGGTGGGATCTCACCAGAGCAGAGCAGAGCAGAAGGGAAGAATCATCTCCCTGGACCTGTTGGCCATGCTTCTTGTGCTGCAGCACAGGACACATTTGGCTTTCTGAGCTGCAAGTGCTGAATCATGCCCAGCTTTTCCTTCACCAGTACCCCATGTCCTTCTCCACAGAGCTGCTTTCAATCTCTTCATTCCCAAGCCTGTCTGGGGAATACCAGATACCAGGGGTTTCCCTGACCCTGTATCTTGTACTTGACCCTGTTGAACCCCATGAGGTTCCCCTGGACCCACTTCTTAAGCTGGTACAGGCATCCCTTCCCTACATCTTGGTGTCAAGCTTCTCCCAGTCTACAAGAGATTCTTCTCCCCAGAAGCCTCTTCCTCCTCCTCCTCCCATTTTGTGGCTAATTCATGCCCATAACATCTCAATATTATCACTAAACCTATGTGACAGTGACTGGCGTTTGGAAGCACCAAAATGGGGTTTTCAAGTCAGCTTGAGCAGCAAAGTCTGGCTCTGCATCACCTGTATCTCACATCCTCCTTTTCCTCTTTTCAGCACTGGGGAGGTGTCCCAGCAGACCCCAGCCTGCTCCCCCAGTGGGTACAGCAGCCCATATTAATGAGCTCATGCTAATATGAACTCATGCAATAAATATATCAAAGAGCCATGAAACATTTTGACATTGAATCAGTTTGAATCATCATTCCTCATGCAGCTTCCCTTATCCAAGGAGCTCTCAGGTTTGTCTTTCCCCTCCCTACTTCCCTTCCATGCTCTCTGTGCTCCCTTGTTGATTAGGGAAGTTGCTATCGTGTCCAATTGGGAAGAGACACCTGTAGAGTGCCTCTGTGCAGAGATAACTGGAGTGCATGGAGGAGAGACTCATCCCCTGTGCTTAATTTGCCAGTGCTGAGTGCTCCTTTAAATAGGGGCAAGGAGGTACAGACAGAGCTTGGATATGGCATGCATTGAAGTTTTCTTGGTGTCATTTTTGCTAGCACAGGCTGTGCCTGTAGTCTAGGGTGTGGAGTGGGCTCTTTAAGCAATGGGGAATTGCAGGGAGACATCCCTTGGAGTGTCAGCCAAGTGTCATCCCATATGGACCTTCTTGCATTGCTTTAGGTGCTTTTTCATCATCTTTCTTCATGGCAAGTTCAAGTCACAGAGTTCCTACTAAGGCTCAGCCCTTTCCCTGCCACCTCCTGACACCACTAATAAAGCTCTCCCTTTCCTCCAAGTCATTATTTAAACAAACTTCAGCTGTTTTGGAGGGCAAGGAGGGAATGAGTTCACTGCTTCAAGCCTGCAGGGTTGCAAAGAGCCCCAGCCATGTCCTCACTATGCTCCTCACTGCTGAGGCTTTGTGGATGCATGGCATTATGATTTCAGACAAATCTCTCTGGCATGGCCCAGGGAGCAGGGAAGGATATTTGGGTCATTCTGCTAATAAGGAGGCAGCCCCTAATGAGTCCATCTTGCTCTCCCTCCTCTCCCAGAGGGAAGGAAGAAACCTGAGAGGGCTCTGAAGTCAGGCTTGACTTCACAGCAGAGTTGTCTGCCCTGCAGAGTATCAGGAATCCCCTTGACAAGGTTTGGTGCCATCATACCTGGCAGGTGGATCCTGATGTATTAAATTTTATAGAAAATGTCATGTTTGCAAGTCCAGGAAGTCCACAGCTGCAAAATGTAACTTTTTCCAGGCTGGAGTAGGATTTGGGGAGTGCAAGTTGGGATCCAGAGCCAGGAAAGCACTCAGATTACTACCATGCAGAGAAGCCTCAAGGACAGTGTTTGGCTTATAAATGGCCAGTGTCTGTGCCAGAGACTCGGATACAATGGAGTGTGGGTCCCTCAGCCTTTCCTCCAGGCAGAAGTAAGCACTTACCAGGAGCAGACTCTTCTTCCCCAGGGCCACAGCCCAAGTGTGCTGGGACCAACTGGGTCCCTGTTGATTTCTCTAGTAACAATAGCAGTTGATTTACAGAACACTGTTCTTTATGTGCCTTTCCACAAAGGGGGTCCCGTAGCAGGAGGGAGCAGCAGGAGATTCCCTGGCTGTATAATTCTGATCTGACAACCTACCCCACCAGCAAAGCATGTTCAGCCCTCACAGGCCCAGACAAAGAATTTCTCCTGGTGTTCCCCATCTCAAGTTCAGGCCAGGCACCTGCAGCTATGACAGCCCCATAGGCTGCTTTTTGTGATACAGGTTCCATGGAAGATGCCCAGGAAGGTGTAGGTACGAAGGGGATGAGGAGCAGCAGATGCAGAGGGGTCTCCACACCTGCGAGGACATGGGTCAGTTTCTTCTCAGAATGCCACCTGTTACTCTGATTTATTTCTGTGGGATGCACAACCCTTGCTGACCATTCAATTGGATTGAATCCAGAAGATTCCAGGTCCACCTTCTATTGATTTCTCTCCTCTCAGAGACCAGTCCCCATCCCCTTCAAAGTGTCTGTGATGGAAGTTTTATTAATGCAAAATTTTCCCTCTGGAAAATGAAGTCCAGAAATTAATAATGAATTAAAACAACTTGCCACAGGCATTGCTAATGAGCTCTTTGTCTGTGCAGCTCCCATGAAAGGAGGTCATTGCTCAGCCGTTCCCATCTCCAACACAAGAAGATTAACCGCTAACATCGGGCGTGTGGGGCTCTCCCGGGACAGCACACAGGCTGCAGCTCAGCTTCTGCCTGGCTGGCTCTTCCTGCCTTATCCCTGCTGGGCAGGTTTGTCTCCAGGAGTCTTGACTACCTGGAGAGGACACCTTCCTCCCCTCCTCTCCAAACACTCAGGTTGCCTGTCTGTGTTGAGAGGACACCCAGGTCTTTCCACTGGAAAGGACAATAACCTTGCAGAGCTTAAGGGGAGAGCAGAAAGTAATCTTGGAGGGGACTAGCAGGGCTTAACTTCACTGCCATAAGCCTCTTCAGGGACTCTGGCCCAGAAACTAACCTGGCACCACTCCAGTGCTGGGTCTGCATCTATTGTTCTTTTCCCTTATCTTGCAAGGCAAAGGGTTATCCTGCCTTATCTGCTACTCCAGGCTTTGGAGGAGGTCCCACTGCAAGGGCACTGGAAACTGTGCCCCTGCTGAGCCTCAGGGGGCTGTGCTGGGAGAGGAGCATCTGCTTCTGGGAAGCAGACATGGGAAAGCTGTCACACCATGCTGACCACCTCTCCTTGGCTTTTTCAGCCTGGTCTCACTTAGCAGAAATAAGGAAGCAGCATGTTGCATTTACCCATCCTGGGTGGCTGAAGGCAGGTGGTTTGGGGTGCTGCTCCTCGATAGCTGGGGGTGGATGCAGCAGTGAATGGGGCAAGGGAGGTGGAGCATCACTTCTCCATGGTGTGAACAGCAGAAGGGACTTTCTCCCTTGTGCAGTGTCCCTTGTGGCAGTGTTGTCTGACTGCAGCAGAGGGACCCATACCTTCCCCATGTCCATGGGCAGCTTCTTGCACATCAACTGTTTATTGTTCTGTCCTGCTTTCTTGCAAAAGCTCCACATTTAACTTCCATATGCTTAACCTAAGCTTGGGAAAACTGCTGTGTTTGAGGCATGATGTTTCACCACTCCTTCTCACCCCTGCCCTCTCAGGTGGGACACCCAGGCAGGCTGACTGACAGCTCACTCCCTTGCTTGGCAGCACAATTGCTCATTTGTCAAAATAACTGAGTCACGCAGAGCACTGGGCACCAGGCAGTGACAGCCACACAGCTTCCAGCCTACAATACACTCTAGCATGGGAATGCTTGGATTCACCTCCACCAACTGTCCCCAGCGTGGCCTTGGCCATGGAGGAGTCAGTCCTGCCATGCATTCCCACCCCTCCTCTTGTGATAGCCCTGAGCTGGGAAGGAATCCCTTTCTGGTGCAGAGAGAATTTGGCCCAGCCAGAAGAGAAAGGAGCAGGGACCTCTGGATTCAATCCAATCAATTCAATCCTTGGGCAAGGGCAGGAGAAAAGCAAGGCTTCAAACTGCACATTGACAGCAGGAAACAAACCTCTCTTCCTCTCTCTCCTTTAAAAGTTTGTGCTTGTTTGTCTGTTGTTAAGGTGAAAGCTCACCCAATATCCCCAGTAATTACCTGCACTGAACCTATGTATCTCTGAATTCACCTGGCAGTCTTGCCATCCTCTTCATCACAATATTTGTGTATATCATATATTATTTGTGTAGCTTGTCCCTAAATTGCTCTGACAAAGAGAGGTTCATCTCCAGGGGACAGGGATGCTGCAAATGTCCATCCCACTCAGCACAATGCCAGGAGAGAAATATCTGAGGAGCCCCAGTGAGACTGGTGTGCTCTTTGCTTGGGTCTCTGATGGGACTCAGGGGAACAGGGGACCTAACCATGGTCCCATGCCTGGGTCACTCATCTCTGAGCACCATTTGGGAGCTTGTTCAGGAATGAAGGTCAATGCAATCACCAGTGTTGTCACAGCAGAGCCTCCAATGGTTGTGCCTGAGAAGCCTGACTTGGGAATTAAAATGAAGCTGGTTGCACCCTAACTATTTGTTATCTGCCAGGCTGTTCCTCCTACACAGCAACTTCTCTCGTGTTCACTCACAGGCTGCCTTAAGCCAGGGCTGCATTTAGGCACAGCTATTGCTTCTTTCTTTGCTGGCATGACCTAGAAATCCGCCACATATTGGATGTCCCACTCGGGTGGGTAGAAGACACTGTAATGCTCATATGCATGCCTGGAAAATATACAGATAAGTAAATTTGTCCCATCTGTGTCAGACACTGTGATAGTGCTGGATTTATGGACATTTTCAGAGAGTCTGAGTCTCATGAATCTGTTTGGAAGTTAGGTACAAATCAGGCTTTTTTCTACTATAGCTGTTTTTGTGCTTATAGGACAGAGCAGTTGATTAGGACAGCGGGGTTCTGATCTCCCTGCCACTCATTTTCTGCACAGCATCATAATTTCACCTCCATTTAACAACAGGTTCATGTCTGGGGTAACTGACTCAGCTGCTTGGCAGACTTACTGGGGCAGTCAAGCCTGCAGACAGTTTTATTTTCACTGAGGTTTGCAGCACAGAGATTTTGTAGACCAAATTCTTATGAGCGGTCACCAGGGAACATTGTTGGGATCTCTGACCCCAGCTGTGCCAGGGCTGCTGTAACGATTGCAGCTCTGGGATCTGGGGTTATTACAAGGCTGCAGTTACCTGTTTCCTACAAGTGACAGGATGAGAGCTGTACTTTTGCCAAGGCTTCAGAAATCTGGTTGGAAAAACCAGAGCTCAGCAGAGCAGGTGAAAATTCATTGAGGCAGGAGAACACATTAGAGTTGAAAGACAGATAAGGTTTTGCAGAAAAGGTAGTAATGAACCATCCTCTGTTTCTCTGAGCTTGGCTTTTATTGTCTTACAAAGAGTATTTTGAAAGTGTATGCTACTTTCCTGTCTTTCCTTCCAAATGCCTAAATTTGAGATGTATCCTTATGTCTATGTGACATGCAATAGTGAATGAGAAACTATTCTGTTCTGTCATTTACTTCTTATTTGGTCCCGTCACATCCTATCTTTTGGCACTATGTATTTTCTTAGTGTTATGAACATATATCTATGCTGTGTGTGAGAGAGTGGGTGTCTGAATTGTGTTTGCAAGGGCCCTTGATAAAAAGCTTTAACAACTAGAATTATCAGAGAGGCAGGAGTGGGCTGGTCCTGGTAGATCCAAGCACTGGCAGGCAGCAGATCATCTGTCTGCAGAAACATTAAGTGCTGAACAGGTCAGAATTGCCAGATTTTTAGTATTTACCTAGGAGGGAAACTACTGCTCATTTCAAGGAGCTAATGTTCCTTGCAGATTAAGCTTGAACACCAGAGGGAACATAAAAGCAACAGCTGTGGAGTAGTTTCAAGGATAGTGTTTTCCTCCTCAAGCACGCTGCAGTTCTATCCAATTCTCCTCATTAATCACTTTCTTTCATTTTTGTTTTTCAGCCAAAGCTTTTGGCCAAGGAGCTGCTTGACTTGGTGGCATCTCATTTCAACCTGAAGGAGAAGGAGTACTTTGGAATTGCATTCACAGATGAAACGTAAGTGTGAGAAATCAAAGACCTAAGAAGCATCTCTTGGTCACAGAAAATCTTGGTGTAGAAAGACTGTGTACAATAAGGTCCTAAACCAAGGTCTAGGGAGGCATGGACCAAATTACCACAAAATTTGAGGTTTTGTCTCAGGACAGGCCATATCTACCCCCAGATTAAATTACAAGAATAAAATTTGCACTGGAGAAACATTAAAGGTCTGCCAAATGCTATGATTAGTCCCAGACTGTGACCTCTCAGTGCTACTGCACCATCCTGTTACATTTTTCCAGCTGTTTTCTCTTAGGAGTTACACCATCCTTGACATGTAGACTGTGTCTTGTATGGACACGCACCTTGGTTTGCAATAGGTTTTTTTCTTTGTATATTAAGCAGGAGGAGGCTTCCCACACCTGAATCATTTTAAAAGAACAAGATTTTCAAGCCAGTGCTGTGTCCCCAGAACAGCTGAGTCAGCAGTGTTGCTGTCATGAGCCAGTTCCGCTCTCCTGCTGAAGTGGCAGGGAAATGTAAATTATCTGCTGGGATAAGGATTCAGGATTGGGTAATCAGAGGCTGCTGGATAATTGCACAAACATATCCGCATTCATCTCGGCAGCAATCACCCCTCTAAAGTCAACTCCTTTGGCAAGCACCTGCCTTGGACAGCCTGAGGCCATCTCAGGACACAGCTCCAAGGATGAAGGAATGCTCAGCAACAGGCATGTGCAGAAGCAGGACCTGAATCAGATGAGATCCCAGAATCCATCCCAGCTCACTGACAGGAGTAGCTCACCCCTGTAGATCTCCAACACAACACAAATTAATGAGACTAATCCTCCAAGGAGGAACAGTAGGATGCACTTGCCTTTTATAAAGCAGGAATAGGAAATTTCTCCCACTTATTCTTGGAGAGAGCAAGTTACTCAGTGGGTGCTGCCTGAGAGGCACAGGAAAGCCATGCAGAGAAGCCAAAGCACATTAGAAGATGAAAATGCTCCCGTAACAGTCCCAAGAGCACAGGTGAGAAACAAGGCAAACCTCAAGCTGTAACCAGAGAGCAGCTGAGCAAGTCCCAGCTCTCAGTTCAGCTGGGCGGGCACAGGGCTCCCCTGGGAGTGCAAGGGAAGCTAATGAGGAGGTGTCAGGAATTAGAGAGAGCACAGCCTCCCCTGGAATTTCCAGGTTTAACTGGGTGAGCAAAGATCTGGGTTAGCAAAGGGAAGAAATGTGAGAGCTGACAGAGGTTGTTGAGTCAGAGCTTGAAGTTACATAGCAGATACAGATGGATGTGCACTGGCCAGGCAAGATTCAAAGGGTTAGGTGATGGCATCCACTCACTTGGTCGCCTTCAGACCTGCAGATGAAGCAGGGTGCTTTTCAGGAGATGTTCAGCCAGCCCAGATAAAAGGTTTGGGGACACCCTCACTAAATCAGGGAAGTGCAGCCCAGAAACAAGCAGTAAGTCCCAGCTGGTTTGAAGCTGGTCTGAAGCCCTTCTGCTGTCCCATAGTGACTCTGGAATTTGCACTGAGGCTTCTTCAGTGCTGTGAAAATAACCCTGACAAATGTATTTCCTCTTCAGTTGTAAAATGCTTTGAAGAGACATGGCACAAACAGCATATTTTTTTATTCGATTGAATACAGCCAAAGAATATACTTGGGGCCTTGGACAGAGTCTTGAAAATAGATGTCCCAAGTGAACTTCAGAAAACAAACTGGGCTGTCTATACCACAGATTTTAACCTGCAGTGTGAAATGGAAGTTTGTTTTTACTATTTTTGAAGAAAGGGAATTTTTCAGTCTCTTAATATGTGTTTGCAGGGCACATAACCCAGACCTTTAACTAATATAGACCAGGAATGTAAAAAAAAAGCCCTTTAATTCTGTGACACAGGCCCTCAGGGACTTCTTTCCCTTCACTCTCCGCTGAGTTTCCATGCGCTTTACTTGAAGGGGACTCATAACCAGCTAAAACAGAACAAGCGTGGTTCATAAATGTAGTCTGAGGTTTGTTAAATTGCAAGTTTAGAAAGAAGAAAAGCCACTAAAGTATTAAATCAATTCTTCTAGTTAAGAGTAAAAGCTCTATGAGAGTAATTTATTTAGAAATTATTTGGACTGGGGATTTCCATTCATTAGTTGTGCTCTATCATGACAACCTTAGAAGAAAATCAATAGGAACAACCTTTGCGTTGGCAACTTAATAGTTTCTTGTGATAATATAGGGTCATTACTGCATTCAGCGTGACTAAAATTAGATTGTCAGACTATTATGGAGGGGAGAATAACGCCTCCTATTTTAATGATCATAGGAACGTTTTATAGCGTGAGCCATTAACTGCGGGAGAGCACAGGTCACAAGGGTGTCCCTGGACTGCTTGAGGGGCCAAGCTTCACAGGAAGCCAGAAGAGCAATATCCTGCTTGATTAAAAGTGAAAAGGGATGGGGAAGGAGCTTGGATTTTAGTTCAGCTGGTTATGAATCTCCCCTAACCACTCTTTCCCTTTGTATCAGCTCCTCCAGCATTCACTGAGAGCAAGTGGCCAGGATTAACCTTCTGTTCGCTGCAGACTCCCCATCTGCGACATCAGCAGGCTTTCCACATCCCTTACTTGTCCTTAGATCTGAGTCTTCTGCTCCACTGAGAGCTACCAACTTCTGCATCCCACAGCTCCCCAGAGAGCAGGGTAGCACCTCATCCCTGGGAGCTGGGGGGAGCCTGTTTCCACCCCCCAGCCATGTGGCAGAGCCAGAGTGAGGGAGCAGGTGTCCCACATCCTGGTTGAACAGCTGGTCCAACGGACAGTGCAGCTCTCAGAATAATGTCCTGCTCTGGCACTAGACCAGTTCCTTTATCACCAAGTCCACTGTGTTGCAAAATCTGTATAGTTAAACTCTTATGGCCTCATGAGCTTCTCAGCCCCTTCAAAAGTAATTGAGAAAATCTGTGAGCTTAAACGGTTTTTGTTTCTGTTGCAATTGCTGGATATATAAATAGTTTATGTGGTTTCTATGGTTTCTATTACATTAATTGGTCTTTCTCAATGTCTGTTAAATTCAGAATGAGTTGGACACTGAAGGGGTGTGAGTTGGTTTATTGGTCCAAATACCTTTATAACACAAATCAATGTGGATCCACTTTTCAGCAAACTGGACACTAAGCAGTAAAACCACATAAACAGAACCACCTGGAGGCAAAGCACTCATTGATGTGCCACTCTTTATTTATAAAAGAAAAGAGAACTACTGCATACAATCAACAAAATGGACCCTGGGCACCAAAATCCATACTCAGTCTGTATCCTAAATGGACCCTTTTTTTTTTTTTTTCCTAAAAGTGATTATGTGGTTGTTATTGACACGCCAGTTTAATTGCCAACATGAGTACAACCAACAGAGGAAAATTATCTGACTTCCAGTATTCGACCTCCCTATAGGACCCCAAAACTATTTGCACCATTATTCCTGAATGCACTGATAGAAATATCAGAATGAACAAATCGATGGTGATAATGAAACAAAAGCTACTTTGTGTCTCTAAATTGAACCGTGAAGGAAATCCAGCTAGACATGGGCATGTATGAATGGGATCCCAGTTCAAGCTGCCTAAATTGGTCCATGAAAACTGTCAGGATTACTACACGCCTAGGGTTATATTCCCATACTTTTCCCTGTCTTACATGGGATTGTGCTCCATGAATAGTTCTGCTGACAACAGGAAGACAGATTCCAGAGCAAAGCATTTTGTGGTGCAGCAGCATTGGAGTTTGGCTCCCTGATAGGCCACATTCACAGGCAGATACCAGTGACTGCTCACTGCTGCTGTTCTCTATGTGCCACTCATGCACGCTTGAAAACAAGGAGTTAGGTGACAATCTGCAGTGCAGAAGCCCTCAGTGATGAAAGATTGTAAGTAGTAATTGAGTACAGTGAGCAGTTAGCTCCTGGCAGGGATTTAAGTGACCTTCCTGCTCTGAAGGAGCTTTGGATTTAAGCTCCATGCAGATGAGACTAATGAAACTCTTCTACCTAAAAACTCGGTGGCAATTAAATGTGTTACCCAGTGCTCAGAACTGTGTACGTGTGCAACATAAATGTGGAACTAGTATGCATATATATATATATATGATTATAGCAACCAGTTTCTCCTTTTAAAATGCAATGAGAATGAAAAGAGCAAGTCTTTACAAAATAAGAAATACCTTAAAGTGAGTTTTTGTGCTGTGCACTGTGGCTTCTCAATCCTTCCTTGTGCACGTTAGGCAAACCCAGACATTGCTGTTGAATAAACATGGAGGTAGACAGTAAATCCATTGTCAACAGCTCACCCTCAGTGGGAACTGGTGTGTAACACCATCAGCTGCTGGTGGCTGCTGCATGGGTGATACAAATGCAACTGGACAGGTTCAGCATAGGATGTCAGGTTTAGTGTGGCTTTTCCTTGCTCTGACAGCATTTTGTACCATGGCCTATATGGTAAATGCTCAGGTTGTACTTAGGCTAGGAATTGGTGAGCATGGCTAGTTTCAATCCCACATGTAACTGTGGTCTGCACAGCTAATTTCAGCCTTCCTGAGGCCTTTTAAAAGCAGCATAACAGCACTTCATGACCGAAAAAAATAAGTAAAATTGCAGTTTTCAAGAAGGGGGATGCAGCAGAAAAGCTAAATGCCTCTAATTTTTTTGGGTACCCAGGCTGAGGATCCTTCCATGGGGATTATTTTTTGACAGCCTGGTGCATCTGCCTTCTAGAAGCCAAACCTTGTTAAAGTACACATCTGTGCTGAACAACAGGAATGGTGCATGGATCCCTCACTAGCACGCCAGCAGCAGAAATGATGGAAGGAAATCCCCTGCATCTTGCTGCATGCCCAGATATGCATCCCTCTTAGAGCAAGACCAATTAGTTCTTACATCCAGATGAGTTAATATGGCCATCCTCACCCTGACACCAGGCTGGGCAGACTTGTCCTCAGTCCCTGTACTGCAATGGAGACAAATGAGGTGACCAGTTTGGCTTGAAAATTTGCATTATATCACCCCTTTCCAGTAGGCATGCTGCCAGCAAGTCTGTGCCCCTAGTGTACAGTATAGGCTGCCCTTTACCCAAAGTGAAAAAATGGAGAAAAAATATTTAAAACTTTAACCAAAAAAAAAACTGTCTGAAAGTTAAAATATCTTGGAGAGAAACACATGGGTGTCTAGATCAGAGGATGAAATAAGCTTTGGTCCTTTTGTACACCAAAAGATGTCCAGGATGAGTCTGAAATGTCCACTACTCTACATGTATCTCTTGTACCTAGTTGAGACTTGGTACTTTTGCAAAACAGATGCAAAGGCTGCTTAAATGGAATGCCTGACCTTGTACATGGCAGAATTTGAGGAGAGCATCTTTCTTGACATATTGATCCTGAACCCAGGACAGTTCAGAATGATGGAGCTCACCAGTAATTTAGAACCCCTTGGTTTGAAGCAGTGTGCTGTGCTCAGGTGAGCACACACAATGTCCCAACATTTTTCCCAAACAGCCAGACCTGCCTGGGCAGGAAGGTCCCTGAGCTGCCCATCCTCTTCTGCACTTCCATAGGTGGAGGGCAGCAGAAATTCCCATTGAATCCAGGTGATTCAAAGCCTCCTGAAGGTGCTACTTTCCCCTTTATTTTTCTGGGAAAGATGGAGTGGAGGGGCTGTAAATCCAGTTAAACTGCTACAGGGATGTCATAGCTTACTTTTTAAAGGGGCTTCTAAGTTGCCCAAATCTCGTGCATATGCAAACCCTTGTGAAAGCTGAGTGTGTTTGCTGTACATTGCTAAGATTTGTGGCAATTCTAGAAGGTAATTTAATGGGGTTTTTTTTTAAAGCAGGCTCTTTTTTTCCTTTCTTTAATTTTCAGTGGAATGAAGAATTATTCTCAAGGATTATCAAGAGCTGGTGAATAGGCACTAGAATAAAGCTCAGGATATCTGAGTTCCATTTCCTGCTTTATTTGCTGCAAGATTCTCCCCCAAATCATTTCAGGTCTCTCTCCCCTTGCTTGTCTAGACAGTAGAGTATTGAAGGCAAGGGCTGCCTCTCCCCCTGGGTGAAATCTGGTCTGACTGAAATCAACAGCCAAAAGCTCACAGGATGAAACCCTAGCATCACTGAAGGCAATGGCAAAATTCTGGCCAGCTTCAGTGGGGCCTCAGTGTCACCCTAGGTATTTCCACAGTGCCTAATTCAGCAGAACCTTTATCTCAGCTGGGGAGCAAGATGCCCCTGTAATACAAATAATGGTATTTATAAAGTACCTCATATGCACACACAGCACTCTACAATGCGGGGAATGTGACAAAGAGCAGAGCTCCTGCCCAGCAAAGCTTCCAGCAGCAAGGCAGGAATGGATAAATTATAGGAGAAAATAACACCGACAGGTACCATCTAGGCAAAAGAAAAGCAGCATGTGGTAATTGTAGCTGGAACGCTTCATGGAGCAGCTGTTTTTCAAGAGCTCTCTGAAGAAGGAAAAACGAGGGCTGGGCAAACCTAGAGAGGCTATTGCAGGCATGTGGGTGGTAAATAAACTGTCTGAGGTTGTAGAGTCAGGTTTAGCCTTGAGTGAAATACTGCAGGCATCGTGGAAACTCTTAACCATAAGGATTTCTAATGAAAATCTTGACAGACTTTTAATGATACAACTGCTCCAGGGGCCTGTAATAAAAAGGTGAAGCTTATAACATTTTGGGCTGTCCTGATTGCTCAGTGCTGCCAGCTTTCACCCTGACAGATTGAACTTTAGCAGTTCGATTCCCAGACTGAAACACTGCCAGGATGATACCGCCTCTGCTCCTCAAACATTTATTGTGTGTTTTTCAAATACCATGCCATAGTCCTGGGCAAATAGCACACATTTTGCTTCACATTTTGTAACACCTCAGACCTCATTGCTGTGAGAAATCAGAAAGCTCTTTTGGTGCCAGGCTCAAAACTGTCTCTTCTCTTGCCAGGGGACACTTGAACTGGCTTCAGCTGGACCGCCGGGTGCTGGAACACGACTTCCCCAAAAAGTCAGGACCTGTTGTTTTGTACTTTTGTGTCAGGTAAGTGCCTGATGGCAAGCCCTTCCCACGGGATACAGCTACAGACAGCCTGTTTCCTGGAGGCCAGGAAGTGAGGCTGTCAGTTTCTCAGAAACACCTGTGGGCAAACAAACACTTCCAAAGAGGTTTCTTTTCAGCTCTTTGGCTTTGCAAACTCTTCTCACTCAAGTGTAAACAAGTAGTAGCCACACCAACACCCATAGCTGTCCACAGGGAAATGTTGTATGAGGGCAAGATCAGATGTTGTGTATTTACACTTCTGCTTGTGGGCTTTGAGCTGGAAAGTCCAAGCTGAGTAAGGTGGCAGAACAAAACCTTCTTTCTGCCAGGATAACTCACTTGAGCCAGCAACCTGCAGGGAAAACACTCACTTCCTCACTGGTGAGCCATCAGTTTCCTCTGGATTGTGCCCACAGTGTGCATTCTGTCACAGACCAAATTCATCCCTGTACAGCCCTGTCATATTCACCTTCTGAACTCAGTGCTACAGTGAATTACCCACAAATAGCAAATGATGCAATTTTATGGCAGCTAGTTGGTTTCTACATGGCTGGACCAGACTATAAAAGTTTTAATGAAGATTACGGCAGTTTGGGAGCTTCAAACTTCATCTGGGATTTTTACAAGGAGCTGT
The DNA here is from genome assembly GCA_013389925.1 of Aegithalos caudatus. Taxonomy (NCBI): domain Eukaryota; kingdom Metazoa; phylum Chordata; class Aves; order Passeriformes; family Aegithalidae; genus Aegithalos; species Aegithalos caudatus. The sequence goes on from WEIU01023096.1 coordinate 168,794, forward strand.
TAGTGTTTGGAAGCTGCTGGAAGCTGCCAGTGCTCTTACACACACAGTGCCTTTGCCTCCAAGGGAGATATTTTCCAAGAAGACAAATTTGCTCCTGCAGCTTTGAAATGCCCAGAGAGAGGCCGGGGGCTGGGATGGCATATGTACAAAATTAAGTTGAGGGTTTTGACTTACTTTTAATGGATAGCTCATGTCTAGAACAAGCCAGTGCAGCGTAACTGTGTCTTTTTCTGTTAGGCTTTCCACTCCAGTGTTATATTACATCTGACATCACTCTCATTCATTCCATAGTACCCACAAAAAATGAAGACCTACTTTTGAGTTTCTTCCCCTGAGTGAAGCTTTTTTTTTCTCCACATAGTGATTGTCATTCATTTAACTTCCATTACAAGGCAGGCTTTTTAGGAGAAGAGACTTTGTTCTGTTATGACCCCATATTTAGTGGTGGATATATCTTAGGACAAATCAAGACTTCACAAAGCCCTGTGAATCCAGAATTTGCCTGATATCTCCCAAGAGGAGAATTAAGTCAATATTTTAGGTGCTTCAAACCATAAGAGCTGAGCATCTTCAGCATGTGAGATCCAGATCCACCTGTGCTTAGAACTACACAAAAATTGTTGATTGTCATTAAGAGCACAGCCAGTCAGTCACCAGACATCTTGTTCAGGGGCCAGACTGGGGAGTCTATGCTAAGGCAGGGATCCATGGAAAGCAGGGAAAGCCCTGAGTGAGCAAGAGCTGAGTGCTGGGTTTAGGAGTGGAACTGTAAAATGTGTTAAAGCCAGTGCTACTGAGCCACTCTCATATTCATTTCAAAGACCACTCAACAAGCATAAATATTGCCATCTGTATTGTTTTATGAAAATTGGCAGCACAGTGGAGACCAGTCATTCTAGTGGGATCTCAGCCAAGAGACATCCTAGGATACAAATCCAGATACCAGTTAGTGAATGAGTGACCCCTCGTGTTCTGGAATCTCAATCCATAGGGAAAAACTCAGCATTCAGTGTCTGCATGTGTGAAAACCAGGCTGACTCTGGGCTTATACTCTTATTGATGGCAGTAATGAGTGGATTGTCACACTGAGTTACAATTTGGGTTGGACTGGGAGCCAGATGCCTCAAGTTAGGAACAAGCATTAACTTTACCATGCCTTTTCTACTGCTTATATCCCTTGTGTATGTCAGATGCTGGAAGAAGTTGAAAAGGTTTCCCAGCACATAAGGAGTTCTCATGTCCATCTCTAAATCTGATTTGAGCAGAAGGCAATTGAAGACACTGACTCCAGCCAGATGGCTGAAGTTGGAAAGGCCTCACATATCTCTTACCCACTGGTTTCAGTTCTGGCTTGGGAATTAAAGCAAGGGCTGAAGGAAAGATTCTAAAGAGACCCACCCATAGACAGGGGTTTATTTTCACAATCTGGGGGTGTGCAGCAGCTTGCAGAGCCATTCATAAATATAGCATAAACAGAAAGCTCCCTCTCCCCTGCTGCCATCAGGCAGAAAGCACAGATTAGTGCTGTATTATACCTAATCAAAAATGTGTTAATTTTTAAGGAGCTGTGTGCCCATGACACCTACTATGTCACAGGTAAAGGCTTGCCTGTGGTTGCAGATATCTTTTTGCATTACCTCTCCCAAGTATTGCAGCTGACAAAGCTTAGGTTGATGCTGGGAGTCCTAAATGGGGAGATACAAGTAATACAAGTAACTGTATATGCCAGATGCTCATGACACAGAATTCTGTTTATTGCATCAGGATTTAGTAGTCGTGTGGGTTTTTCCCTCTAGACAAAGTAAGTGTACAGTTCAATCACACTGCATAACTACTGAAGAGATGAAGCCTCAGGCAAGAAAAGTAAAGGGTAGTTTGAAGAGGAAAAGCTACACTGAAAACATTTTCACCTTTAATGTGACCATCAAATGGCTTTTACCCTCAACATTCCTGCAGCAATGTCGGAGGGCAGAATGCCCACCAAAGATGCCACAGATTTTGCCTGCTCTAAAAGTACATTTAAAGGGAAGCCTGCCTTCTTAAGAAAAGGCTTCTTGAAAGAACTGTGCCGAAAATAGGAAGTTTCACAAGCTTTGCAGTGTGAAATTCTCCTCCCTTTTTTTAAATCTCTGCAGCACTGTTGAAGCTTTGTCTTTTGACACAAATTTCCTTGGGGTTTGACATTGTTGAACACTGATCTCCAGTGTCTTTTCTCTCTTCCATTATCAAAGACCAAAAATTTCACAGCACTGTGTCAAAGGAGGGGGATTTTAGAAGGATGTTTTTAGCATTGGTTTGTAAGAAATTGCTTCTTCCATTGTACATTTACACAGCTACTGAAGCCTGCCTTTCTGTCTTCAGGTTGTCATCTAGTGCTTCAGTGAAAGTTTTCCACTGAGAACAACATAGGAATCTAGGAAGTAATCAGATCTCTTGGGCAGCTGTGAACTGCCTCATGGCTATTGTGCAATATTATTTTATAAGACTCTGTTAACATCTGTTTACATAGCTCTGAAGACACATGAAAGCATTGTGTCCTGCAGGGGAGGAGGGATGTTGGGCAACAGAATGGGAGTGATATTAGTTCTTACCTTAGAATTAGCTTCCCTGGATGGCTTTCTACAGCCCTGGTTGATTGGTTTGTTGGTGAAACTAATTCCCTGCCTTAGAGGGTCTACATGTCAGATGAGAGTCACCACTGAAGTCCAGGAGAAGCAAAGGATGGGGATGAAGAAAGGAGGGATTGCCTGATTAGTTGATTTTAGAGAACCAGAAGAGAACAGAGAAAATTTACCTCACACCATGAGCTTTGGGGTGAAGTGCAGGAACCTAAGTACAGTGTGGAGACCTGGGCAGCAAAGGAGAAAAATAGAGATTGCAGAGGTTCAGGTACAGGTACATCCTTTTGGCTGGGATGGAAGCATTTTGCTCGGACTCATACAGACAGAAAGAAGGCAAAGTTGGCAAAGTTACTCCTTTTGTGTAAAGCTTTGATGTGAGAGAGAACAAGAGCACAGACACGGTGTTTGTTCATGGAAAGTAAGGTTGGCCAGGCTCTGCAGTGAGTTCTCATCCTCAAACAATGGCCATGTGAGATTAGCAATGCTTAGCAAAGGAAGCACCAGCATGGGTCTGATCTCTTTATCTTCTGTATGTTTGTCATGCTGTTAATTTATATGAACAAGCTTAGCAAATAAAATTCACTCCGCTGGTGGATCTTTTCCCAGGAATGAATGTATTTGTTCTCAGGGCAACTTCACCAGCTAAACAGTGACAACTCACTGCAGAAGTCGTCACACTAAATCAGAAAATGTCTCACATGGAAAGGCTTTTCTTTCAGAAAGGCGTGGAACAAAATGTGAAATAAATCCTCAACACTCAAATACACTGTGGGGCAGAGTTTGTATCTATGGGCTGGCAGTATTCCCACAAAGGAATGCCTGTGTTCAGCAACATCTGGCATGTGTTCATATGTACTGGCTAGGCTGAAGTCAGCATGCGAGCTGTGGGGGCTCAGGACTCTCAATATTGAGACCAGACATTTTGCCAAATTACCACAGCTACTACAGAACAAAGTGGCCCTAAATAAGAGACTGGCAATGAAATACAGAGTGCAAAGCTCATGGGTGTCTGTGCTCCCCTTAACCCAAAGGAACATAGGTCTGTGTGCACTGTTCCAGGTCTGAGGCAGGTGGGGCAGGTGGACAGTCTGAGATGAGATTCACCACACCAGAGCTGAGATCTTTACCTGGCAGAGAGCTCTATGTCACTGCTAATTAGTGCTGCCTCCCTGTATGACCACTGAAAAGAAATAGGCCCCTTTCAGGAACAATTAATCTGACATTTCATCTGACTCATCCAAAGATGACTGCTTTGGAATTCAACAAGTTGCAGGTTTAAAAACCCTGTGTCTCTTCTCTGACCTCAGACCCCTGCTCAGATGTAGCCATATTCACCTGATGCATCCCTCTGGCCTATCAAGTTGATAAATTTAAAATTATTATTTCAAGCAGGTTTGCACAGACAGGGTTGAGGAAGCGTTTCCTAACTACACAGTTTTGCCTGGCTACCTAAATGGAATTGGACCAGATTTCAGCTGTTAATGAGGCCTTATGCTATTTTAGTCTTTCAGCCCTTCTTTATAGGCATCTTTAAACCTGCGTTCCATTAGAAAAGGTCTAATGCTAACAGTGAAAGGAGCCATTTGAAAACAGTTGACCTGGGAAAGAAGAAAGACAGTTGTTCTTCATAGGGCTAGTTGGACCTTAGAACTTGTCACTGAAATGCATTTCTGCCTCACTCATGGGCCAGAGACACTTATGGGGTGCAGATTCAGGGCATCCTGCTCCCAACTTCCCCACCTGAACTAACGTGGGATCCCATACACCATGGCTGTGTATGCCACTCACATCCACTCAGCTTTGCTTCTCTCCAAGAAATCAGAGTAGGGGTTATGATGACAGCAGCCTGCCTTGGCAGGGAGAGCTGAATAGAACCACACAAAATGAACCTCAGCAATTTATTTCTCTTCCACATAATGAGCTGCCTTTCTCCATCCAGTTTTCCCCACCAGAGAAGGGTATGTGGTGCTCTGACACTTTGCTCCAGTCAGGGAATGAGGGAATCACCAGCTCTTGTCTCTCCCCTCTGAGGAGGGAGAAGGAGCAGACAGCCCTCTTTCTGCCTCATGGTGTGAAACTGGGGTTTACAGGGACTGGGAGAAATGCACAAACAGATTATCAAACACATTAAATTCACAGCAAGGGGAGAGAAAGAGAAGTGGCAGAATTTGCTCTCACCCAAACTTCAATACACCTTTTACCACCCAGGAGAAGTTGCTGGGGCAAAATTACATATACACAAATCACTCTACTCCTCTGCTCTTCCCTCTGCACTGCAAGGAGGGCAGTGCCAGACCCCAGTTTGCCCTGGAGCTTGATCAGCCCAGGAGAGTTCATGGAACTACCCTGAGATGTTTCAGCACCTTGGGATGCTCCATCCACATTCTCATGGCTAGCTGTCTCTTCTAGAGCTCCTTGCAGCTGTGCTGTCTCCCTCACCCACTGTCAGTACCAGTAGTGAGCCAGAAACTCCCTGAATTTGTGCTACATGTAAGGGGAGACAAAGAGCCATCTCCTGCTTACATTATAGCTCTACATCTCAGTGCACTGCTGTGGGATGCTGTAGAAATAATAGCAAAAAAACAGAATATTGAACCCACATAATCAAGCCAGTTCCACCAAGCTGCTTTCAGGGACTCCTGTGAGCTGCTCTGTCTATAAAGTCTGTGCCATAGCCCAGATCTCTTTGCACAGCATGTGTTTTGCTGGTTGGTGTGCACCAGCTGTGTGTATGCTAAGCGGGAAGATCCCAAAAGCTGGCAGCCCTGCAAACCCCCTCCTCCCAGCTAGCTGCAGTGTATAAATACAGCCACTCAGACCTTGTTTGTGCTGGAAGACAAGGCTCCCTGCAGACAATTTATTGCAGCCTTCCCAGGGTGGCCCCCTGCTCTGTTCACCCGGGGGGAAGGTGTAATAAATTGCCTGCAGGGAGGCTGTGCTCCTCAGAGTCTCTTTAGCCATATGAGAAACTTCTGTCCAGTCAGAAGATTTACTTGTGTGAAAACCGACCTTTGCTTGAGGAAGGGAACTAATGGGGCTCTGCTACTTAGCACACAGCTCTGAGCTAAGCCATCCATTACACACACATCTTAATAGCAGTCTGGCTCTTGAGTCCCATAACATCATTTCTGTTTTCTGCTTAACTAGGAATATATTTGTATAAGTGAGCTGTGTTGAGAGAAGGGGATAAGTTGTTTTTCCTTTCCACTCAGCCACCCGAGGGAGCAGAAAAAGCAACATTCTGAAAATTTGTTGTTTTGGGCCACATTTTCAATGTGTTGATGCTGGCAGTATTGTCTTGTCTAATTTTGGGAAGCATTTAGACTGCATGATAGGTGCCATAGAGAAATGATGGATTCTGTCAGTGTAGGATTTGTAGCTAATTGGGATCAAGCTGCAATAGCTGTGTCAGTGCCTACACACAGATTCTCTGACTGGGTCAAAGTCATGCAGACACTGTTTGTTCTTTTTGTTTTCAGTGCATTTTGTGTATTTATACCTCACATCAGTGGGTATGGTGGGCTGTCATCAGTGCAGCAACAGCAAGGTCTGCTATGAAGGGTCCTGTCGCCGTGGCATTGACCATGGGCTGAGTCAGTAAATAAGTGACCCTCATGCCAACTTTGACAGACAGATAATACCTTCATGTGCTGCTGAAAACACATGGGACAGATGGAGGGATTTCTATTCCAAAAATGGCCCAAAATCCCCCAATAAAAGATGCTCTCTAAATGCTGACGGATGGTGTTATGCAAGACAGTACACCCAATGAGTTACCTCTAACAGCCAAGATGTGACTCTTGGCAATGACCAAAGAGCAGGAAAGGGCTGTGCTGATGCTCAGGAGATTGAGGGGCAATTCCCCTGGTGACTGAGGGAAAAGAGGAGGAAGACAGTGTGCTGCTGTGATCCAGCAACTGCCCTCAACTCACATTTGGGACAGATAAGCACATCACTCCAAGCCAAGAGGAGCTGCAACAGCTTTTGTACAAAACCACATCTTTTTGTACAAAGATGCATTTCTCTTGCAAGCCAAGCTAAGCTCCAGGGGACATTGCAGTGGTGGAATGGTTTACAGACTGTGTTAAGCTGGCTTGATGCTTTTATAGCTTGGGCAGGCCACGTTCCCCATGTGGGTAGGGGGCAGAGGACTTTCTATACTCTGGTCAGTGCCTTTGCTTGGTGCTGTAATATGTAATATGAGGGAGGAATGTACCTGCACTACCACCTTGATTCCTTCTCTATGTTTGTACTGGAGCAATTAGTAGTTTGCAGACTGTCAGGATATACAGCCTGGAAGAGATTAAGAAAGTTGGTCTCTATATATTCCAAAGCAGATCCCAACTTATTATGTCAATGGAGAAGATGAGGTGTAGGAATGAGCAATTATCCCCAAGGCACATGGTTTTCCAGGGATTCAATGGGTCAACATTTTAGAAACACCAAGAAAAATTGGTTGACAGTAGGTAAAGATGCAGGCAGCTTCATAGTATCGTGCAGCTGGTGAGAAAGAGAGAGGGGACAGGCTCAGGTTAAACCATATCCACAGCTTTTTATTTTGTTAGCTGCTATTCCCTGTATTTCTGGAATCAAATTCACCTCCAGTTTCATGGCTTCCCCTTCAATGAGCTAAAAGTTGACACAGGACTCTCTTGCTGCCTCCTGTCCCCTGCATACCAATCCCAGGTGTTGGATGAGGTGGGCCTGAGTGTGGCACAGGCACAGAGGGCAGGACATGGAATCCAAAGTAAAATGAATGCAGAGGGGTAGGTAAACAGAGCTTTTTAGCTGATTTTCATTCCTGACTGATTACTTAACAGTCCAGCTATTTAGCATGAGCATTGTCTGCTTTTAAGTGTCAGCACATAAAATGTGCACCCATGACTATTAGCAAACAGGGCTGGAACATAAAAGGAGCTGTGCAGCCTGTGCTGGTCAGAATACTCATTTAGCATGAGACATTGGACATAATGACATCTGCATTTAAGTCCATTATACCAATACATACAATTTTTCTTTTCCAGGTTAGCAAATGGCCTCATATTTTTCAAATTATCCTGAGGTTCAGAATGACATGGGAAGGGATAATGAGCCAGATACCAGAATGGATGAGGCAGAAAGAAAAGGGGTGTTTTCCTTTACCCATTGCTTTGTAGTAGTGAAATAAGGGATAGTCCATTGACAGGGTCACTGAGCTCTGCTGACAGCTCTGCCCTGCATCCCAACCAGCTCAGAGTCAGCCAGCAGGGAAAGATGTGGATAGAAGGCTTGTGGACTAGATGGCTCCCCCCAGACTCAAACTTCACAAGAAGGAGGATGATATAACTGCCCCAGGACAGATAGACACCTGAAGTAGACGAGACATCCATTTGCTGTGGTCATGTTTTGAAATACCATTGTGTTGAAGATCACAGTGAAATACTTTTACCATTTGGCAGGTTCTGCTTGGAAGTAAATACATGGGCTTGTGCTCTCAAATGCTATGACAATCTATCTGCCCAGTCAGCAACTCAACTTCTGAGAGCCTTGTCCCTGCTAGGTGATAGATGGCCAAGTTCAGGCTTACAGAGGATATGTTAGGGCTGAGTGTTAGAGGCAGTGCTAAATATTTTGTATTTGACCGCTTCTTTTGGTGTATGGAGATCAGAAGTGATGCTTATTTTTTCTCTCACTGTGCACACAAGCACCCCACCAGCTCAGGTGCTTGGCAATCCTGAATTCTTCTATTCCCACTGCAAGGACAGAGCACTAGTGTTCAGACACCTTCCCATAGCTGCTGAATTTTCCCATCTGCACACGTACACACCTGGGTTCAGAGATGAGACTGGCAGCAGAGAATAAGGGATTCTCCATGTCCTGACAAACCACTAATCAAACTAGTGAGTCCTGGGCCCAGTCAGGCATTTCTCTGAGCCATGGGTCAGAGATAGGTGGGCCTGTGTGTAACACAAGGGAGAAATTGTGGCAGCACCAGAGTTTCCCCTCATCAACAATCAGGAGTTCCCACAAGCACCACTGTGAGTCTGTGCTTGGCTGGTTAGGATGGGAATTGCCATTCATCACAGCATGAGGGGGTTTAAGCTGTCTCAGAGAAAGTTGTCAGTTAACCAACGCTTAATAGAGAGCAATCTGATCACTACGAGACATGTCCTCGCAGCTAAAAAGCCTTAAACGTTTCAGATGCAGCAGCTTCTGAAGTCTTCCAAGACACCTTCTGCAGTACTCATTATTATTTCCCTGCTGCTGAGAGGGAGCAGTCAAGATAGGCACTTTGTGTTCATTATCCAGCGTAATATTCACTGGTCTATTTAATTAATGCTTAGAAAATGTACTTGATGAATTACAAGTTACCAGGGGTGGGGAGGGAGGAGGAATGCAGAAATAGATTAACATTGGCTGATCTTTTAAATTTTCTCCAAAATTATTCCTTTGGTTTTACACTAACCATGTCTCATGGGGTGTTCCCCCTTCCTGCAGACAGCTAATTTCTTACAGGCACAGTTGCTGGCTATCAAGGAACCTCTTGTAGGAGCTGCTGGAGGCAAAACTGTTTGCTGAGTGTTTTGCAAGAGATGCAGGTAGTAAAGCAGAGGTCTTGGCCACACTGTACTGCCTGTTTCCCTGTCCAGCCTGTCCATTATATCCCAGACACATCAGCATCACATCACATGAAGGAATGCTGCTCTCTGGGGAGTCCTCAACAGAAATCTGAGAGCTGCCTCTCAAAACTGGTGATTTTGAAACACTCCTTGAAAGGCTTCTAAGCTTAACAGGCAAAACAGACAGGGGGGGGGGGCTGAGAAGGGAGGGGTGTTTTCTAAGCCCAGCTCGACAGCCCAAGCAGCTAAACAATTTTCTGAAGGTCACAAAGGAAACCTGTGTCCGAGTCAGGAATTCAACCCAGATTTTTGTTTGCTTGGTTCATTGCCTTAGAAGCTGGATGCCCTTGCCTGCCTCCTTAGTCATTGACATTGGTCACTGTAAAGTGTGGGTTCCTTCACTGTGATCATAAAAGATGGAAACAGGAGATGTGACAGAAACGAATCTTAAGTTTAAAAAAAAAAATGTGTTTTTCCCTGCCCTTTTTGTTGTTACTGCACCAACTGTGGATTCAAGGTAATCTACTCCAGTTCAGGTTTTCTAAGCTTGCCACACAGAAAATCCCACAAGAGTTCCCTTTGCAAATCTGTTTTCTTTTAAGTAGCACCAGTTTTCCTGGTGCATATGTTCTGCATTTGTCTGGGTGCATGTGTGAGAGCCAGTAGCTCCCCATCTCACTCTCTGCTCTGGAGATCACTTGAGAATTGGATTTTCTTTGTGAGATGAAGTATCATGTGCAGGCTCTGTGCTCCCAGAGACTTAATTTTGTACAGAAAACGATCTATGTCCGTGTGGAAAGCCTTGGGAAAGCTCCCTGCAGCCTTAAGAGATGCAATATTGCCCTCTAGTGATGATGAGAACGGTCGTGTTTGGGCTGGTGGAACAAAAAGCTTTTGGCTAACCTTCACTGGGATTCAAAATGAAAAAAAAAAAAAAAATGTTCCTTTTTCTTCTGACCTTGGAATAAGAAAACCTACCATCATAACTCAGAGAGCACTGGTAGCAGTGATAAGAAGAGAAGGTTGTTCAAGAACCACAGAATGTGTAAAATTACCATTATTCTCCATTAATTCAGCAGATGGGAAGACAGCTGCAGTCAGAGAGCAGATCTAGTAAGAAGGTTCTTTTTTAATGCATCAATTTTTTGCATTTTTAAAGCCAAGCATATTTTTTATTAAAAAAAAAAATAAATAAAAAGGCTGTTTTAAGGACAGGTGAAATGGTAAAAACCACAAAAAAGTTTAATCTTTGCACTTCATCATCACTACATTCAAATGTTTTTGGTGTTTTGGGGGTTTGATTGGTTGTTGGTGTTTTCTTGGGGTTTATTTTATTTAGGTTTTATTTTTATTTCTCTTCTGAAGGGGGAGAAGAAAGGGTAATACAGACAGGAGCCCTTCAGCAGATGAACAAAATGTGTCTCTCACTCTAATAAGCAAGGAGTTTGTTCTGCCTGTCAGGAAATAAAGTGTTTTGAAGAGCCTTCAGAAGACACTTAGGAGCACTACAAAGCTTTGACCTTTGCCCCTAAGAAGGTTACATTTCAGGCTCTGGACTCTGCAAATAGCTGGATGTGAACAATCCCTTCAGCTCTTGTGTGAAGCCTCAGGAGTGTCCGCAGGTCTGTCTGCTCCCAGACACCAGGGTCAGGGACTGGGGTTTCTCTGTAACTGGACCCTGCATGTCAACACAGATTTCTAAGGAATTTGGCTTTTTAAAAGTCTCTGGTGCAGACACCATTTCCCTGGCACCTTCCCTATTCTAATTGCCTCTGACAAGGCACAGTAACACTGGAATTTGTGTAAGGAATGTTGCTGTCACTGCACTGCAACTTGAAAATCACTACCAAACAGCATCAGCAGACAGATCTATTTGTTTTTTCTTACCTAAAACTAAGTAAATGCAAAATTCACTTTAACATTCACTGAACATATCCAGTTTCTCTGTTACTACAAGAACACACAACATACCTCTGTGGAATGATCAGTCATTAACACTGACAGTATCCAGAGCATTTTTTTCCCAAAAAAGAGATCTCAAGGCAGAATTAAGGGCAGGAGTCAATTCTCACAAGGCTCTCACAAAGTTAATTGCCAAAGCATCAGACCTTCAGAGCAGGCAGGACATGGAGTACTGAATAAATTCGTACATATCATGGGCTTTCAACATAATTGCAAATATTTGGGGCAATCAGCCAATGCAAACGAGTGGGTTTTTCTGACATTGAGGCTTTGAGCTTTCTCCTGAGTTCTGAGAAGTCACTTCAGCTGAAAAAAAATTAGATTGTGATCATTCCCTGTCATCCCTAACATTGTTATTCATGGTACTGGTAAACTGTGCAAGGTTAGTAACTACTGCCTTACTGTGAGACCATAGATATAATATATAAAGAACCCTTTATAAAATTTGTTTTATGCTGAAGAGCTGAAGGGGACATGGAAGGAACCAGAAGTGCATTTGTGTAGATGAATATTTTACAAGATATAGGTTAACAGCACAGAATTATTGTGATGGGTAAAGGGGTGATGAAGAAATACTGATGGTGAAAATGTGATGGCAAACAAAGGTGAAGCTTACAAGAAAACAGTATAAAGGTTTATTTTAAGTCCAAAAACAAAGCAAAGGATTATTTAGAACCTAAATTATCCACTTGATCCAGTTCCTTTGGTATGGCTGAGGTGGTGGTGACTGATTACGTCCTGGAGTGTTCAGAGCCTCCTTCACCACCTCAGTCTGCTATAACTTTCTGGAAGAAAGTTCATTTTTAGTACATGCATCCATTGACCACATTTTTAATTTAATACGTGCATTTCTGTGTTTTGCCCTAGTTCTCTCATGTCTCACCCCTCTTGCTTTCCCTTTTAGGTTCTACATTGAAAGCATCTCCTATCTGAAGGACAATGCCACCATCGAGCTGTTTTTCTTGAACGCCAAGTCCTGCATCTACAAGGTGAGGACTTGGGGAGCTCTGGGTGGCACCGGAGTGGGCTGAGACACGTGGATCTGCATTCTCTGTCCCAAAATTTACACTGGACACACCTGGACTTCCAGATAAAACCTTCACCTCATCCTCCTCCTCAGACATTCCCTCACTCCTCTGTCTCCAGCTGCTACCGCACTTGGCAGCAGCTTTCCTGTCAGAGAGTGGTTCTGGGGTAAAACAGCCCTGGGAGTAACTCTTGTGGCTGGCAGGAGAGAATCTGCACTGCTAAAATTATAAACTGGCTTGTGTTTAGAAGGAAATACCTGTGTTTGTGCTAAAAGCGCGCTCTGGGCCTGTTGTGAGGGTGTCCGGCCCGCAGAGGGCGGCAGTGCGGCGCGGGCGCCATCTTCGGGGCCGGGGCGGCGGTGTGTGTGTGAGGGGGAGAGTGGGAGAGGGAGACATGGAATGGCCTCAGGTGGAAGGGAACAGCAAGGATCGTCGAGTCCTGATCTTGGGTCTGCACACACAGACCTCAAGAATCCCACCGCGTTCCTAAGAATGTTGTCCAAACGCATCTTGAACTCTGTCAGGCTTAGTGCTGTGATCACTTTGCTGGGGAGCCTGTTCCAGTACCCAACCACGCTCTGGGTGAATAAGCTTTTTCTGATATTTAACCATGTGTCAGTTTCATGTTATTCCCTCGGCATGTCACTGTTCACCAGATTAGAGTTCAGTGCCTGCCCCTTCACAGCCCGTCGTGAGGATGTTGCGGATCACCCTGAGCTCTCCCCTCAGCCTCTTCTCCAGGCTGAACCAGCTGAGTGACCTCAGATTTGTGGGACAGGAGGAGTTTATTGGTTTATATATGAGTGGGGTAAAGGTGTCTGTGCATATACACCAAAGATCACCTGGTAGACGAGCAAGCCATGCACTGCATGTTTTTGTATGAGTAATTGCCCTCCCTTGTACACTCCTGAAAGACCAGGCTGCTGTCCTTTGGCACTGCAGCTCAGAGCAGCCCCTTGTAAGGGACTCTCTGTGCCAGAGACATTGGCGTCCTGGCACGTCCTCAGCTTGGAGGGGTGCCCACAGCAGAGCCATGAAGCTGATCCTTCTCATGCCACAAGCCAGCTGTATAATGGCAAGGTCCAGAAAATCAACCAGCCTCAGACCACGCTTAGGTGGAGATTGGCAGTGTGCAGACTCAGCCAGGTGGGCTGGATGTCTGGGACTGGGAGAGGTTTGTCAGCAGCTGGGATTCCCTGGGAGGATCCCTCCTACCTCCCTCTGTGCTGGCAGAGGCCATTCCTGTGACTCACCTCCATCTGCCAGAGAGGAAGTGGTAGGAAAAGACAGATGTAGTCAGGGAGAAATTATTCCACCATCCCACAACCCTCAGCACACTTGTGACCTGCTAAACCAAGTAGATCACACCAAATCTGGAGCCTCACTTGACAGTTATATGTCCTAGAAGGCAGGGACTAACTTTGTATTTTCTAAAATGCAGGGCAGAAGCCAGAAAATGCATTTTTTTCCTTGCTCAGGAACTAGGCAGGGCTGCTGAGCTGAGCTGTGCAGTACTTTGCTCTCCGGCAAGGCTGCAATTAGATGTGCTTAGTCAGCCCTCTCCAGCAGCAACCTCTGTGAGCATCACATTTTGGTTCCTGGGGAAAGTTCCTTTTTGAAGTACTGCCAGGAAAAGCTTACACTGTTGTTCTTTTTTTGGAGAAAGCTTAATAAGAAGAAGAGGGGAACAAAATAAAACAAAGTGCTTACTGATCTAGGTTGGTCTATTTTAGGCTGACCTCCCCTGAAACCGTTACTTTGCACATTCGAGCTGAGTGTCTCTATCCAAAAATAGCTCTGCTGAAGTCCCAATCTCCCATGCAGATCCTTCCCCATTTGACTTCCAGCCACAGTAAGCCATGCTGTGCTATTAAAAAAGGCGCTGAATTTGAAAGTTGGGTGCAAAGTGTCTGTTAAGACTCAGGGCAAGCACCCAGCCTGGCAGATTCCTCTTAATGTATTGTTGTGGGGAACTCGGTGTCTAAGCACAGCCAGTGCTTGTCATTCCTGCAGCTAGCACGTGATGTCGCATGCTGCCAAGCCATGAGAGCCTCCTTGTTGCACCAAAAGTTTCCTTACTGGACTTCCCATGGATACCTCCACCCCTGTCTCTCCTGTAGCCCAGAATGACCAATGGGTATGAAATAAGCATAACACTGTGCTAGCACCTCAGACCTTCCCCTGTTGATTCTCCAGACACACATCCTCAAACATGCCCTTGCTCAGGGTGGGAAGGAATAAAACTGAGGCCTAATTTGGGGCTGCTGGTCACTGGGTCACCAACTGGCCCTGTGTTGGGTGCTGTGCTCCTCTGGCTGTGCCCACTGCCTTCACTCACCAACCCTGTTGAGTAGTGAGACATTCATGAACCCACACACTCAAACCCTTGCACAGGACCAGCAAGCTACTTTTGCCCAGAAAGGCCAAGCCACATTTGTACTACCAAAGCAGACAGGGCTTGGCATCAGGCACTGTCCCTTGATCAGACAGGCTGTTTAATTACTCGCACGTTCTGGCGTGGGTTTTGGCCTGTGCCAACCAGCTCTGCCCCGGGCGTTGCTCCGGTGCTGATCAAGGATGCACACCTGTTCCAAATAGGCAGCACAGTGGTGGAAACCCTGTCTGGGACTGGGGGAGGGAGGGTGAGTGTTTAGTCATGAGCTGCACTGCACCCCTTGCACCCTTGGGGCCAGAGAATGGGCTCTGGCCCACTTCACCTGCCAGGATAGACTCACCATAGCATCGACTCATGGTTGCACGGGCTGGTTTGTCTGTGCCGTGCCTGATGCTTCCATACAGGAGGAAGACCAGGAGCTCTGGTTCTGCTCTGCATTGCCCCTTGCTATGGGATGTGTCTGATAGCCTCAGCCCAGCCCTGCCTGCAGCTGGATCAACCTCTTGCACCAGCCGCTTCCCTTGGCACAGGCCCATCATCGGTGCAGGTGCCTGCGTGACTCAGGCAGTTCAGCTGAGAGGGAAAGGCGTGTTTATCGCCCATAGCAGAGCTGCTCTTCACTCCCCGAGGAGTTGTTATGAAAGAGGTGAACTTATTTTAAAAAGTTGGCACTGGTGAAAGCCAAGGACACCTGGATTTTATCCTGTGTTTTGTTCCCTTTGTTTTTGATTTTGCCAGAGACAAGCCAGTGCAGCAATTGTGGCTTGTAAATGAGGTGTGGCCATGACTTGGCTGGAGCATGGATCACAGCAGTGATCTATATTTAGATCACTCATTTCTTGCCAGATGAGTAAAATATTAAAAACAGCAGCTTAAATAAATACAACAGAAAAACCACTACAGGAATGAGCTGAACAGTGACCCAGTTTACTGGGCCATGTCCACAGGAAACAATGCAGGAGTCCTAGTTGCAGAATACAGACCTAAATATTGTCTCAGTAAAAGTCCACTAGCTTCCCAAAGGAAGGGACCAGAGAGTCAGGCGTAGCATGCCAGGCCTCCAGAGTAATGTTTGTGCCTACCATCTCAAGCATCTTTGATGCTTGGAGTGCATCCTGCACATTCAGCCAGAGCAGTGCCTGGACCCCTTGGTTCTGTAACTGCTGTCTCAGGCACTGCAGAGGAATCTGTTGGAACCATCAGTGACCATGGTGTCCAAGTAAAACCCTCCAAGATTGCTTTCATCAGTCGCAGGATCCTATAAAATGGAGCAAGGAAGATCTACCAAAAGACTTGCTGTCACAGCTCAATCTCAAACCACCCTCAGCCTCAGTGCTCTTGGGGGTGAAAAAGCCAAAACCAGGGGTCAAATCCTGCAAGAACAAATATGGTTCATTTTCCTGTAAGTTTACCTTTTACAAGGGCCAGAGAAGGCAGTGGGGGCTTTGATACCACCTCAGTGTGTCAAAGACAAATTCTCAATCCCTGCTTCTGTGAGCCAAGGACAAAGCTGTTTTCCCTTGAAACATGGTCACATCTGGGGAAAAAAAAAAAAAACAAAAAAAAAAAACAAAAAAAACCCAAACAAATCTATATCCTAGACTGCTTTTCACTGAACCAAACAAGAAAATAAAATGTATTCTGATCCTACCCCTTCTACCTGCCTTCTCCTCACTCCTCCCCCAGGAATCCCTACATGCCACATTCAGTTATGCTTTATTAACCAATGCATTACACTGAATATTTGGCTTTTTCCATATCTGAGTGGGCAGGTTCTCCCTCCCTGTTGTCCCCAGAAGCACAGGGAATACTTTGAAGCCTAGCCAAGGGAGAAAACTGGCACTGCATGCTTTACCATGCAGTAGTCAGGAGGAGATGTATGTCCTTCTTACAGCAGCTCAACTCTCTTTTTCTTTCTTGTTTTCTTCACCTTTCAAGGAGCTCATTGAGGTTGACAGTGAAGTGGTGTTTGAACTGGCTGCGTACATCTTGCAGGTAAGAACCCACCTTCTCTCACTTGGTGCTACCTCATGCTGCATTAAGTCTTTTGATTTAACAAATCCACAATGGCTGTGTGGAAGTAGGGGTTCCCCTCAATTGCAGGAAAAATATGTCTTTGCACAGTTTTCATTGTTTCTGCCAAAATAAGTACAGAAGGTTCTCAAACTAGACCACCCCATTCAGGGAGCAGGTAGTACTGCTCAACGTTTTGCATATAGAAATGTGTTATGTTTGCACCAACACAGATATTCAGGACTTTGGAGTACAATGTTCAGCCATAGAAAATCTAAATGATGAACATAATTCCTAGGTGAAATCCATATGCCATGGGTTTTCCTCCAGTGACTTTACTTGCATTTGTTTTCCCAATGGAGATTGGTCTTCTGATGAGCTACATAAGCTTCTATATATGGAACTGTCTGTATTCTCTAATTTGGGAAGGATGGTTTAAAGACTTTTCTAAATATTGTCTTTCAAAGTTCTGCTCTTCAAGAAGAGGGAAAAGGGTCAGAGAGAAAATGGCCAAGTAGCATTTGGTAAATGTCTGGTTCCCAGAAAGGAACCTTTTCAGGGTAGAAGAGGTGGGTTTTGTGAAAGTTCCCTTTTTAGAAGCATGACTCTGGGAGCAGATCAGACATAATTGTCAGATGATCCTTGTTTCCCCTCTCTTACAGTCTGTAGTTTTAATTTTTTTCCCATCAGCCATGAAGCTATGAGAAGCCATGTGAGCAGACAAACCAGTTCATCAGACTGCACTAATAAATAACAATGCACTGCACTTCTAGAGCACTTGCCACGTTAAAGAAGCAATTAATCTGTAGGGATTTGAACCTTCATTAAAATCATTTTATGTAACAAGAATGGAGCAGGAGAGTCAGGATGGAGGACTCAATTAGCAGCACATTATAGAAATCACATATTGGCTGTTGGGGGAATACACATCAAACAACGGGCTCATTGTGAGGAGCAGCAGTGGGGTTATGAATCTATTGTCTGCTCATCCTAGTGAATAACTTAGTGCTTAGTAATTGTACAGCCAGACCCAGAGCTGCCACTGTAACTAACTCTTGTTGCTGGGATTGTTTCTTGCCACAAACACAGGATGTTACGCTTATTCCTGTAGTAGTTTGATGTGTAACTTGATGAAAACAGTCGAAACAAGCCACACCTTTGCTGTCTGTAACCAGAAACTTCTACAAGCCATGTTTATGACAGGATCCAAGCAAAACAAAAGGAACCATACTGCATTTTGCTCTATTTCTTGCTGCAACATTTAGGTCAAAACACTGAATTAATAGAGAATATACCCTGCAAAATTGTTTTTAAAATTCAGTATGCTCACACCCATGTAGGCCAGAGCATATCCTTTGTGCTTTCTTCTGTGTTGAACTGTAATTATGACATGCTCAAAGACTCCTTCCTATGAACCAGAGAAGTGCTTGTCTGCCCTTCTGTTCGCTCAGAGGGAAATGGAAAGATAGTAAAGGTCTGTCAGAACTCAAGAGATTTACTCTGCAGTCCTATTTGAAATTGTTTTATTACCAGAACAAATTAAAGTACTACCAGAGCTCTGAACTTTACCCCAGCCTCAGGACTAAAACACCACTGGACGTGGGCTGGCAGGTTTTGCGGGTAGATGAATGGATGTAAAGACAAAAGACCTGAATACAAAGCCCAGTCCTTTTGGCAATGGAAACTCCCTCTCTGCCCAAATTACATTTCTGTGCTGTGCTTTCTGTGTAGCTGGTGGCAAATGAGGTGCTTTAGCATGAATCACATGAAAGGCATATTGTCTGTGGTAAATGGAAAATGCAAAATGTGTGCTAAATCTATTGCAGAGGGCACTCACCAGATTTTGAGGATTCTCCAGGTGTGCAGTAAGATTAATCTAACTACTGTAGTGGAACATTATGCACCCTTTCACATCAAGCTGTAATGGTAATAAGTAGAATTATCTAGATGTACAAGTAAGGGAGCTAAATACTCCCCCAAACACCCAGCAAGGAGTGAGAGAAACCTTTGTCTTGCATTGTCTTGAAAGCTGACAGTGAGCAAGGCTTTTGAAAGTCTAAGTACTAGAAAATGACCAGAATACTTGTAAAAATGTCAGGGGAGTTACAGTCTGAGAGGCTACAAAGCTACTGAGACTTCAGAGATTTTCTAGTAGTGTAGCACCCAAAATTTCTTATTTACTAGCATTATTTCCTGTAGCATCCTAGGTATCCACAGCAGAATGAGGAATCATCTGGCCCTGCATTAGATCTTTTGCTTGTTAATCTGTCCAACTCTGTGTCATGGCACTTGACATTAGATACCATTCCAAAAAATGCATGAGGAATCAATTACAACAGGAAATTGCTGCTAAATGAATTTTGCAAATGGAAAATCTTGGACAGCCTTTTCTCCTCTTTATTTTTTTTTCTGTTTTTAATTATATATTTTTAATTTCTCTTCCTTGTTTTACAGGAGGCAAAGGGAGATTTTTCAAGGTATGTAAACTTTAAAAGTTTTTTCCATTGTGTGATGTGAGAATAAATCTGTTAAAATTCCTGTCTGAGACATGCAACTCAGTTGTAGCTTTGTAGCAACAGAATTGCCTCTGTTAGCAATGCAACTGTGTGTGCATGGCTAACATAGACATCATGTTTCCTGACATAATTTCTTCAGCAAACACAACCTTTGACCAGAGCATGCCTTGCAAACAACATTGTTTGTGATTTTGTTGTTGACAAATCTTATTATGTGGTCATGAAGTTCAGGAAATAGACTAGTCTTTGGAAGGAAATTGCTAAGGAAATGACTCTAAAATCACTGTTATATCACAGATCCTGCCAGAGGCAACATTAAAATTCCATCACTAATTGATATTTCACTTTGAATTTGGACAGTTCTCAAAATCACAGATTTGATAATTGGTTTTGTTGAACTTCTGCTATCCCTTGAGCCAAATCTTCAGAGTTACTGTAAGAAATTCAATGAGGTGACTGTACTTGGTGTTTCAGAAGACTGTTAATGAAATGCCCAGGAATTTTCCTGTTAGTCAGTGGTGTCTGTGATTTACATGTTAGTAGCAACTGAAGGTCAGATGGTTGTTTGGTGTCTCATATGAGAAATGGGAAAGTTCTTAGCTCAGGAGAACTGACCATGCTAAAAATTTTGTTTAGTCCATGTGTTACTTTTGCTGACCTGAATGTGAGTTCAGTTGGAGGACCACAATATCCATGAAAGTTATTTTCAGAGAAGAAAAGAAATGGGCAGTGAGATTGAATTGTCAGGTGAACCTAAAGTGTGGTCTTAATTTTGTCAGCATTGCAATACACTGAAACATGATTGTAAGGCTGTGAAGAGCAATGCACTGAAACATGATAGGAGGCTGTTAAGAACAGGCAGGTTCCACTTTCTGGTGGATTGGAACTTCTAGCCAGCTAAAATGGTGACAAATCAGTGAAAAGGAACTGCACTGTAAATATCTACTGCCCATCATGGAATCTGAGATGACATAAAGTAGCACTTGCTAAAAGGAAGTTTAAGCTCTGCCTTATCATTTCTCAAAACCTTAATGAACTTGCAAAATCCTGACATGCATCTGACCACAGAGACACAAATCCAGTCAGTCTTGCTTAATTTTCCAGTTCTGCCCAATTTGGAATAACCTGACTGTCAGCAGTGTTTATTTAGGGGGTACTGGAGTGCATGTGACTCTGACTTTTCAGTCTGGTTTTCAATGCACTGCCAAGTACTCAGTCCAGAAGAGTTTTTCCAAGCAAAGTTTTGCCATTTCAACCTGTGATATACCACTGGTTTTGCTAAGAAGAGCAGTATTTGTTTCCCAGAATGTTTTGGTTATGGTGAAAACACACTTGGAAAGTGTACATTTAGACTATGAAATGCAGAACAGAAAGGAATCAGAGAGCCTGGAGTAATAAAGCACTTTAACTTCAAGTATCCATTTCCAGACCAGAAATGGATACAGCTGGTGGAAAGTATACACCTGCTAAAAGTTGTGTATTGTCCCTTGTAAAAGGAATGGTTGAGTTTATCACAGTGTGTTTCTCTAGGCCACAGAGAAATGAGGAAACTTCTCTGAGGGCACAGAAGATACCTCAAGCCACGGTGATAACTGCTCCCACCACATCAGTGTGGCTGTCATCACCAGGCCCACTAAAACAACTCTCAGTTCTGTCACCTGCAGATCACAGTGGTTTGACGTGGAAAGGGGATTCCTTCCATCCAAGTCAGGCAGAGAAGGGGTGTCACAATACAATTTTAGGGCACTGCCAGAGACCTTAATTTATAAATGGACTTTGAGGACAAAGCCAGTTTGAAGCCTGTTCTCGCAGGAAGGTAGAAGAATGCTACTCTGATCCTCTATGGTCTAGAAGATCTGGCATCTCCCAGGGATGTCTGTCCAGCAGCTCCCACCTAATGTGCACTGACAGGTTTCTGTGCTGGGTGAGATCCAGGTGCTACTGAAGTCAACATGAGGTTGTTGTGGTCAAGATTTTGTCTGCTGAGATTCGTGGTTATGGTATCAGGAGTGTAAAATCTGGCAGGCAAATCAAGCCTTGGGCCAGCCAGAGGAACTGCAGATGAAGGCAAATGTTCTGACTTCTCTTAGGGATCAAGTTAACTTCAGTGTCTGAAATTAGTTGATGTTGAAGTGCTGTTTAAAGTAGAAGTGGCTACTCTTTGAAACAGAGAAACTTTGCAGTTGTGATTGTCTTGCTGCTGAGATTTCAGGATTATATGTTGTGCATGACAGCATATGTTGTGTGAAGGCTGAACTCTTGAACTCCTTTGTTTTTGAAGAAATAATTTAATTTTAAAGGGTTGCAGGCTTGGAACACAGACTGCAGCTTTCCCACACCTGTCCTATCTACTGCCACCATCAGATTTATAACCTGTGAGAGTAGGAGTTTCTCTCTGGCCCTGATCCAGAAAAGTGCATAAGCACTGACTCATTTTTAGTGATGGGGGAATTGCTGGTCCCCATGGGAGCCTTCCTGTGAGTCACTGCTGATCACCTCAGGTGCTGGGACAGTCCAAGCCAAACTGTCACAGCTCCAGCTGTGTGTTGGCACCTGCCCATGGTGGCCAGAGTGGGATTATCTCCAAACCCCACTGCAGCCAGGTGGGGCACCTGCAGCTGGTTCAAGACTCCTGAATGCAGTTGCTAGTCTGCCCTCTGGGCCTAATGGGAATTCAAAAAAAAGAATCAATCTTACAAACTCTAACAGGCAGCTTTCTATCTCTGTGAGCTGATACATCCTCAGTGACAGCAGCTCCCACTGCTGCTTTTGAGGAAATCATCCCGTACCTCAGAATAATCACTGTGCTCAGAGTACTCCTTTTTCCTTTTCCAAAAAATAGCTCATGTGTCATTTCAAACACTGTCCTTTGGTAGGGCATTATCATGCCTGAGTCTATTATCACTGCTTCTCATCACCTTGGGTATCACAGCAATTCTCAGGTTTTGCTAAGCCTAGGGAACACAGTCCAAGTCATCCTCACCTGTCTTGAAGTAAAATGCCACAACAGCTCTGTCAGATGAGTTTAGCAGCTATAGTGAGCAATTCTTTTAAGTCCGTTTCCATTTCTAATGTGTGTTTCATTTCAGAAACAAGCTTATCAGAAACCCTGAGTTCCTGTTTAAATAAACTAAGTATTTCCTAATGTCTGCTGTGAGTGGCTTCATCTATCTCTTAGCTCATAAAGATTCAGGCAGAAGGAGGTTTAAAATAAAAAGCTTTACTTCTTAAGAAGTTCCTAGTCCTCTGCACTAAAGAAGACCATTTTCACATTACTGAAAGAGAATGTCCAAATGCTTTAGCTGACAAGACTTAAATATGTTTACTTTTAGTCTGGAACATACCATTGAATTTTGGCCAATCAAGTATCCGTGTTCAGCTGATTTTCAGGTAGAACCAGACACTTAAGATTGGATCTGTGCTTTTCAATATTAGCTGCAAACATTTTGACTTCAAAGGCACAGAATTGTGTGTATAAAGCCCCTAAACTAGTACCTTGCAGATGGATCTAAAGGTTATTAGCTCAAACTAATCTTGTTTCTAGCTGGGAGCTGAGTCACGCTTGGTTGGCAGAGCATGGGCAGGACAAATTTCAGTTCCTTAGATGGACATGAATCCTACAGTTGTGACTTTCTTTAGGTCTACATGAAAGAATTACCAAGGCTTTCCTTGGTAAATGATCAATTCCTCCCTAATTTGTGGGGGAATACAGCATATTGTTAAAATAATTGAGATTTTTGTCCTCTAATTTAATCCTGCCAGACTGAGAATCCAGTCCCAAAATCTCTGGGAAACTCACACCAGCTTTGTTTTTAAATGTTCATAATCCAATTCTTCAGCCTTAAACGGCTTGTATGTCAAAGCAGCAAGAAATGGGATATACTGATCATTTGTCCCTCAGTTTGGGGATGGGAAAGAAAAACCTCTGAGTAAAACAAAATCCTGAGCCACTGAAGCTACTTCCTCATTGCTAGATTTCTTCCAGTTAAACAATATGAGACACTTCAAGTGAACTCCAAGTATCTCCCAGCAATATATGAAAGAATAACAAGGGAGGAAAGCTAACAGCCAGTTTCCTGCTAGGCAGAATTTCACAATAATTTCAACGTTTGGGCAGATGGTAATCTAACATAGTTTCAGGATTACTTTTCTTTCTGTGTAACCAAATGACATTTAAGCAATTAGAATGTATTAAAGGGTTAGAAAACCTGGGCTGTATTTTTGCAGCCTAATGGTAAAGATCCTAAACACTGTATTTTGAAAAGTACCATCTAATCAGAGAATCTCAGACTCTGCATTTCCTCTTGCATTCTCCAGAATGAATTACCATGCTGAGAAGAGTTGGTAACTTTAACCTGCAGTTTTGTTTTGTTACTGATCATTGTTATTACACATGCTGGAAAACCTATGGATTTCCTGAGACAACTGCATATGTAATCTTGCTCAAAATTATTTTAGACAATATGCAAAAACTTGTTTATCACAAAATGTTTATGAAGTTCTAGGCAGGCCTTTTGTCCCCATGTGTAGATAAAGATACTAAGAGGTGGTGACTAATTTATTTGGACAAGACTTATTAAACAGGCAGTACCAGAACAAACCCAAGAAAAAGGAGTTCTGTTTTCTAGGTCCATTCTTAGCCAACCTTACTTCTGCCTTTCTAACCAGCTTTCAGGAAACCCATACAGATGGCTTTTCCAGTTCAGTTTTCATATTGTTATTCAGTCCTTTAAATATTACAATTTCCACCATAGGGGAAAAAAAAAAAAAANAAAAAAAAGAATAAAGTGGTCTAGGGGAAAGTGTTTTTGGAGCCTTTCCCCTGCATATTAATAAATCTGTATCCTAAACACCCTTCTGTATATATCAGCCCTGAGGGCTGGACACTTCCGAATATAAAATAAATGCAGCACAAGTGACCGGATTAAACAAACACTTTCTAAATACAGTAATAAAATAAACACACTGAGATATTTCACTAGAAAGAGCATGAAAGGCAATAAGTACAAAACCACTTGAGATCCTGCTGGAAACATTTTAAAAATTGAGGTGTTCAGTGTTTTAAAAGGAGCTGAGAGGAAAGTGACCTCATGACCTCTAGTTCAAATATAACCTGAGTCATTATTTTTTTCCTTTTTTTTTGGATTTGACATCTTTTGGGGAGTCTAATTTGTCTTGAGATGAGTCTTGCCAAAAGGCTTAGTGAATGCATGGACCACAGAATGAAATACCTTTTTATTCCTGGAAGTGATTACCTGACATACATTTGGTGCTTTGAGGCTGTGAGGCACTATCCTTAGGATATTTTCTAGGTGCTGAGCAGAAAGGTTAATCCTGCCCACCATCAGTAAGAATGTCTTTTTCTCTGATTCTTAAAAGACCTTATCACAGCACAGGCAAACTTTGCGCCTCACTGACAGAAAAAACAGAGCTGACTGATGTTAGCTCTTTCTTTTATAGGAGCCATTACTGACTCAGAGTTTTTCCCAGACTCTCAGGGATCGTTAGTCACCACTAATCTTGCCCTATTTGATAGATTTCTGGGCTCAGAAAGTCCCTGTTTGGAACTCACTCTGTGCTTTCCCAGAAAAGTTTTGGAAATCTCTCAACTTCCTTCTCTGAGCAGCCAGCCTCAAAAAATCTTCATTTGAGGGCAGTTACTGCTGCTTGTGCTCTGATTGTCCCAAGTTCTGTTCTTTTTCCCAGTTTCTTTCAAAACGTCAAACACCTCAGTAAGAGCTGAGGTTTTCACATGCTGTGGAGGAGACAGCTCTGGGCACTAAACTCTAAAAAGCAGCAACTTGTTTTCTAGGCTGTCAGTCACAGAACATCCAGATCAGCAGATAACATAGAGCAGAGCATCTTCATGTTCAGACTTGTGCAGATATTTATCTGCCATGGAAGAATAAATCTGAACAGTTTTTGAGCATTTGCACTTAGAAGAGAAGAGTTCTCTGATGGCCAAATGACCATGGGATTTGGGCAGAAGTGGGTGTTCAAGCACTGTTTGTCAAGATCCTTTTGGCTTGGCATAGGAGGTGTTGCAGAGTCATTTTCCATGTGCTTGGCATGGCAGCAGTTGCCTCAGTTCTTGTGTGCTATTCAGCACATCTTCACTCTGCAAAATTTGAGCCTAATTGAGACTTTGCCATCTCTCAGAGATTTTTCCTGACGAGAAGTTTGGTCCTGTTTTAAAACTACTTAATTGATTGTTAAAGAACTACCATAATAACAAATAATAAATGTCTGTAGACATGCCCAAAATGCCTCCTCCAGGATTTATGTCCGTGGTTTACCCTATGGCCCAACCTAGCAATTAACCTGCAGACTCCAATTAAGACAAACCCACCTAGGTCTCAGGCAGAGCCTGCTCCTGGGATGTGCAAATGGAGAAATGCTGTGGGAAGATTTTTACAACTGAAGGAGTATCACCTCTCTACAAGTCAGCATACAGACTGTCTCAGAGACAAGGATGAAACCCAGGGTGAGCTGGGATGTCCAAGAGCTCCTCGAGTCTTTAGCAGATGTCAGGATCTCTGCTTTTCAGCCAGAGAGGTCAAGACTACCTGTCTGCCTGTCTTCCAGTCCCATGGGAGAAGCCAGTGGGCTGGGAAATCTGGAGCTCTGGAAGAGAGATCTCTCTCTGCAGCTCCAGGACAGCCACACTTTTGGGCAGGATAAAGGGATGGGCATAAGAAGGAAGAAAAAGTTGCTGGCAAGAAGTAAGCCAATAAACATGAATTCTTTGGCACTCCCCTGTGTCCTGTCTGGCCCTCTTGGCTGTGTATTTCTACAATTTTAAAAATTAATAGCAGCACTGCCTTCCTTCCCAAGCCTTTGAGGTTTTGGGTTTTTTTTCTATGTGCACACAATTCCATGTATGTTTAAAAGTGGGAAGGGAGGCATTTGGGGTTTTTAGGAGAAAATCCCACGGTTTCATTTCATCTGTGAGAATCTGCCTCCCATTTGATGAGCTCTCCCTGCTCTCTGCTGCACAGTGATGCTGCTCCAGCTGGCCATTGTGGCCACTGGAGGTTGCAGGGAAAAGAATGTTAGTGAGTGTGTAGGGAGGTTTTGTGTAGCAGGACCCAAATTCAAAGTGGACTCTTATCAGAGAAGATGTTATGCAAAGGACAGGTCATTGGGCAAGATACTAAGAACAACCTGTGATGCTAAGAAAGCAAATTATTATTTTTTGCATAAGTTTATAAGGCATTAAATAAAGACATATAATTGAAGCTGAAAGCATAATTTTCTCTTTCCCTTGTTTTTTTTTTTCCCCTATATTAACCTATCATGACACCCTGCTCAGCGACATGTGACATGGTGGCTTTTGTGTCCAGTCACTGGTAGGAAGTGCTTCAACATAAGCATCTGGGAGAGCTTCTCTCCAATTTTGATAATAGAGGGAAAAGTTAACTGGGCTGCCATAAAACAAATAAAGAGAGGAGAAAAAGGAAACCCCAGTGCCTTTTGTTAAGAAGGAACAGATGTAGAGCCGTAGCAGCCTGCCAGCTAGGTCAAGTCATATCAAATATTGTGGTTGTTTTCTTGTAGCCTGATCCTCCTTTTGAACTCTCTTTCAGCAATGAAGTTGTAAGGAATGAATTAAAGAAGCTGCCAGCCCTTCCAACACCAGCGCTGAAGGAGCATCCTTCCCTGGCTTACTGGTAATGTATCACTCTCTGCAGTGCCTTGTGCAGGACCTGGCTCTGGCAATGTGGTCTGAGAATGGGATTGGGATGCAGAGATTCCTACTTTCTGGCCCTGAGTCTGTCACAGACTCATTGCATGACTAACACAAGTAGAGCTACCATCCTGGGCCTCAGTTTCCCCATCTGCCAAATGCCTGGCCAAAAATTCACAGTAAGTGTGCAAATATCCCAATGAAATCAAAAGGCATAATGTGACATTTACTTTCACAGTACTTTGCATTTGTGAAAGAGTTTTCCCAGTTGGAAATGTCAATGTTTTGCACTGCCCTGTGTTGAGTGATTCAGTTTCATCTTGCAAGTCCTCTCTCTCTGTATGGCACAGCTGAACTCATCTCCTTTCATATGAACTCAGTGTTTGGAAGTGGATGCTTGTTTACTCTGTCTTTATTGCACTGAAAAATAAGCCCATGCTAGGAGCAGGGTCACATTGGGATTTTACATGCCACACACATAGTTTCTTTGTGCCACCCTGCATATCCCTTTTATCTGTGCAAATAGAAAAAAAAAAAAAAAAAAAAAAAAAAAAAAAAAAAAAAAAAAAAAGACTATTTATTAAAGGGGAGATACTTTCACTCCATTTTCTGCTTGTTGCTCTTTCATGTTTGCCTTTAAAGCATTAGGCTATAAGCCTGGGGCTTGGATTGAAATTCTTTATCTGCTACTCTTTTAATTTCTGCATTTTGGTAATCTGAGGATGGCAGCGGGAAACAAATCCATTTTGAAGCTATGACCTCAGTTCTTTTCTTTGCCAAAAAGGTCATCCTCTTCTCCTAGCATGGCTACAACAGTGGAATTAACTGTACCTAATGTGAAGTCATAGGCAATCTCATCATGAGGTCTCCTAATCACTTTCTGAGAATATAAGGAGAGATTCAGAGTCCCTGGCTGAAATTAGGAGCACTGACACAATAACTATGGATCATCACAATTTCCTGATGTTTCTCTCTAAGAACCAAATCAAATTTCATAAAAAACAATAAACGTAGGCTGCCATTTCATTGAAGAAGAATGGTCTTCCTCTGAGGAGCATCTCCTTTTCCAAAAACTACTCCACACTCTCAAAAGCAGTACTTTCCCAGGTGTCCTGGCTGATTGACAGACTGGGAGCTCAAGCTGAAAGCCATCTCAATAGGAGTGCAGGGAACAAGTAGGCATTGACAGGGAAGGCAAATCTGACCCTTCAGCAACAACATGGCCTAAGGTCTTAGTAAAGTGCCACGTAGCAAGAAGAGCCATGTAAAATCCTCGTGCTCAGAATATGAGTTTTGCCAATGAGTTTGCATTTATACACAAGGTACAGCACTTGCAGCTGTACTTAATTTTGTGGGGGGTCTCATGTGACTGAGAACAGGTCACAGGTTAGGAAGGTGGAGTTGCCAATGGAGTAATAAAATCAGAGGCTACAGTCCTGTGACTCCCTTGTGATTTCATGTCAGTAACCAGGTCTCAGAGACCTCTTTAACATTAGTAGTTCATTATTTTTTAATGATGGCTTTTTTCTAAACAGCCTCTGAAACACTTAATGCTCTCAGGAAGCGTCTGTTGTTCAATCAGACAAAAAGCCTCAAAAGTACAGATCAAACTTCAGTGATCTAAGAGAGCAGATTTTTAAAACTTTTCTCTGACACTTCTTCACATCACGTGCAGATTATATACTGGATGCAGATTTCATCCAAACCTTTTCTGTGAGCAATCATTTTTATTCTGCAGTTCTTCAGCATTAGTGCAAGCAGTCTCAAGTGAATATCCGACCCTAGAAAGAAAGAAACTTTTAAAACATTAAAGGTGGGATGAGTAATGGCTCTAGTTAGTTTAACACATACAAACAAAAGAACTTTGTACTGTATTTTTATCAGCTGAAATGGATTAAGAGATAATAAAATAGATAATCAAGTAAATACTGTGATAACTTGGCAAGATGCGATAAAAGATCTTCGTAAAATACAACATTTCCATTACACACCATTAAAAAGCATCAGCTGTTGCACCTACCAAATGTAGTAAGACCTTTGGGATGAGTCCTGGATTCTTAGATCAGCACAGTTTGTCCCTCTGATTCCATCTTCATGGAGTCTCCTGGTTCCATACCCTTGGTGTAGGCTTTTCCCTTCACTGTAATCTCTTGCAGCTTTCTCCAGGTTCAGAATAATCAGTTGTACACCTTGTTCTCAAGCACCTTTTAGCATCTCCGATTACTAGTGAAGAAAGAAAGGGCTTTTTGGTGGGTTTGTGTTTCCTTTTTTAAAAATGAAAGCTGAGCTCCTGGTCCTCCCACATAGTCCAGGAGTTGAGGCCCTGAGTTTTGATTTCTCTTGGCCATGCTTGGAAACAGACACAAATCCAATCACAGACTGGAGAGAATCTTTAGAAATGTGTTAACTCACAGTGCTCCTTTTCCAGACACTTGTCATTGCATTTTATCTCATTTCAGATCCTCCCTAACAAGCCAGCCCAGTACTCAATTGTCAGTAATAAGGCCAATATGAGGTGCAACAACACAAAATTCAGTGCTAGATTGGAGTTTTCAACAGACAGGGGGAAGATAAACTTCTCCCAGGTTCCCACAGACTTTGAATGCAAGTTTGTTTTTAGCAACCCAAAGGATCAGTGTTGCCAGAAAACCCACCTCTGAAAATGTCAGCTGAAAATCACTATTTAGTGATTTTCTCTGGTTTAAGACTGACCTGAGGCCCTGGTCCAGCTCTTGGTCCCTTGGCCTAGGAGGTGCTGGTGGCTTCAGAGGGACAGCCTATGACTGCAAATAAAGACATTATTTGTTCAATAATATAATATAAATAAAAAAGTCAGGTTAGAAACAGAATAACACTAAGGAACAGCAAAGAGTGGACAGCTATTTAAAACAGCTCAGTGTGCTGGGAGGAGAGGGGGGGAACAACTAACTTTGAAAATCTGGATCTGATGATGAGAAACTCAAGGCCTGCATTTGCTTGCAAGTTGTCTGCTGTCCAGTTCTATAAGCTGCTGGGACAGAAGGGATTTCTTGTTACTTCTAAAGATCTTTATTAGAGTTGTCTGCTGCAGGATATCATCCATGTATTAATTTCTGCAGCTTTGTGGGGAATGTTTATGAGCTGGCAAACAGACAGCAGTGCTTCGGCAGCCTCCATGTCTCTGTCTCCCCATTAGTTAAGCATCCTCTGTCAGCCCTGCGCTGTGAATGAGTTTCTGTGGCACCAACACAACAACAAGGCAGAGCAGGGAGGAGAGGAGACGTCAGCTGGAGGTCCCAGCAGTGTCCCAGCACTCTCCCAGCTGTCAGTAGCAGCAGGGCAGCTGCCTTGAGATGAACAGCTGAAATGATAGGGGAGTGTGTTTATAGGCTCTGCTAATGCTCCTTCTGACCCGTGAATGATTTTGCTTGTTTTCCCTGGCATGTGCTGGGCTTAACCCTCCAACCCAGAGCTGGAGGCAGAAAGCAACCTCTGTGTTGGATGATCCTTCTTGCACAGGGCAGTGGGAAGGAAAAGGAAGTTCAGAGAACTGTTAGAGGAGGGACTGACAAACAGATTGTTCTGCCCATGAATGTTTTTCCAGTGTGGACATTGCTATCTGAGTTAGGTGCCCTCAGCTCCCTTTGCTGTTAGCAGAGAGAAGCAGCAGTACCTCCTCCCAAGGAATCTATCCAAAACAGATTGGATGAACTGTGCTCTGGAGTACATGTTTCTTTCCCCAGTGACAAGGCCAGCGCTGCAGGAAGGTGAAAGGCCAAAGATTACACT
The DNA here is from genome assembly GCA_013389925.1 of Aegithalos caudatus. Classification (NCBI taxonomy): domain Eukaryota; kingdom Metazoa; phylum Chordata; class Aves; order Passeriformes; family Aegithalidae; genus Aegithalos; species Aegithalos caudatus. The sequence goes on from WEIU01023096.1 coordinate 199,383, forward strand.
CTTAAATATGGCTTGATTGATAATTAAGGCTTTACATTTTTTGTCCAAAGGAAAGAAGAAACAAAGATGATACTTACCTGGTGGCACTTAGCATCTGTAGGCCACAAAACATTTTACTAAAAAAAAAAATCTGTACCCTAATAGAGCAATGGAGGTATAGCATATGGACTATCCAATATTTCTAGCATGGGTTAGAAACATTTGTCCTGCTGTTCAGAAAAGCTCCCTGACATCTGATATCTCCTTTTGAAGAAAATGGGCCATCGATTTGCTTCCCTACCCGAGGAGTATGGTCTAGGAACATATCAATTATTTTGTAATAATCATTTGGAAGAACACAGAGCGCAACCAGAATCACATTAAGTAATCAGCATGTCCAGGTACATCTATCCTTTCCTTGAATGGCAGCAATATGAGAGCTTGATCTGGGCAATAAACTGCACAGAGTGGAAAATAAAACTTAGGAGTGTTTTTCACTGGAGACACTCCATTATTTTCTGAGAAGTCAGTCCTGGTTTGTTCCCATCTGAGACAGAGGAATTGCATCCACATGTAATCATGGTTTTAAGAGGTAATTTCAAAGGGCTGTAAGCCCTCTCTGTCTATCTTTTTTATTAAGAATGATGTTTTTTGGAGATCTTCCAATACTGAACACTAATGTAATTCAGTTATTGCTCCAAAAGTAATCCTGTTTATGATAATCATGGCAAGAGACCCAGGTTCTGCCTTCATGTGCACACCCATAACATCTGTGGTACTTGCTTGGATCATAGCTCATCATAGCTGTAGAATTTAGAGCTTACAGATCATTTTCTAAGCATTAAAATGATTCTGAGGGATTTGATGGGGGAGCTGGACCATTCCTTTACCCATGTAATATGTCATTGGCTCAGTCAGCATCCTGTTCCTGCTGTGGCCTGCTGATGGGGCAGTCCCAAAAAGGGAGGTCTTTTATTTTTGTAGGATGAATGGGGGAAGCCACTTGGTGAGTGAGTAAGGAAAGCAGTTACTCTCAGATAAACAACAGACTTGTGAGGAAAAAGCTGGTGCTGCTGACAATCCAACAGACTGTCTCTGAATTACTCTTTGCTGCCTTCACTGATGTTTCTGGTTCTCCTTTCTCTCTTCATTATTAGGGCTGCACAATCCTCAGCTTCCCTGTGCTTGTTCTTTCTAAAAGATGTTTTGCTTCCAGAGATTCTGGCTCTCATTCTAGAAGAGGTTCTGTCCTCTCTGGCACAGAGGTGCAAACTGGGAAGTCAGCAATGAGAAGATGCAGTCATGTTAAGCCAGGCTGGTGAGACTTTGCAGTCATCCACAAAAGCCCCCGTGGGCAGCTCTGAGCAGTTGTGGTGAGGTCATCTACCACATCATCCCAACTGCTATGCTCCTTCACACTGCCTAGCAATACAACTGGCTTCAGTTCTGCCTGGGCAAGGAGTACCACATGGTGGACAACTGAAAGGCCCCATTAGGGGGTCCTGCTGGATCCAGGAAATGCAGGGAGGGAGGAGTGGCAGTTCACATTGCCCTAAACCACATGCAGTGTGAGGCATGGGATAGACATGGGACAGGGATGGAAGCTCATGCAGGGCCAGGCGGGGAGGGCACTAAGGTGGCATGAAGGTAGTTTAGGTTTCACTACTCTTGGTCTAGAAAGCTCTGTACAGTATCTCCAGGGGACTCAACAGATTCCCTGTCTTTGGTAATCAAAAATAAAATACAAAATAAAGAGCAAGAAATTGGTTTTAAACCTGGGGAGTTCAGTGTTCTGTCATGCTAGTGTAGCAGAGTAGGTCCTGTGTGCATTACATTGAATCCTTGGCTTACATTTTGCTATGCTGTGACCTTGCTAGCACAGCTGATTGTATGAATCAAATAGCTCTGCTGCCCATTCACTGGAAAAGAATGAATGAAATTCTTTTAAAGTGAACTTACATGTGTCTCTCAATCTGTCATTTGGATCATGCTGCTTTCTCTTGGATGCTCCATCTCTACTGCTTATTGGCACATGCTCAGAATTGTTGTCTGACACAGAGGTCCACTGGTGTGGAGCAGCCTCCATGGTTCACCTTGGAACACATGATGATATGGTTCATGTAATCCTAAAACATAAAATGATCTTAGTTTCCAAAGAGCAGTTGAAAATGGGCCCCAGCTCATGCCAGCTTCCAGTGCATCGCCAGGAGTTGCCTGGAGGAATGTAAGTTAGTATAACCAAAAAGTAAACAAAGGCACATGAGTACTTTAAGAGTAAGGAAACTCAAGCTTGAGTGCCCTGGAAATATCCCCTGTCACTGCTCTTATTGTTGCCTCTGTGTACATTAGGAATTCAGATCCCTGCTGAGAGAAATTGTTCCAGAGTGCTTCCAGTTCTGCACCTGCAGTTCTGCAGTTGCAGTGAGGAGGAATCTGTCAGTCTTAGGGCTATGACTAGCCACCAATTTCTGACAGCTCTGCCCATCTTTCAGAGGATGTGATGGGCTTGGAAAGAAGTTACAGCAGTTAGGACAAAGCAGATCTTGAGCAGCTCCAACACAAATCTGTTTGCCCTCAGTGCAGTATTGTGGGCATCATTTGTAGATGAGGAAAGGAATGAAGAGAGGGGAAAGTCTGTTCAAGTAGGCATCATGTTTGTGAAGGAAAAAGGGTTCTTCCAGAGACCCCCCAACTCTTAGAAAACCATTTTTATTCTCAGTCTGTGACTCCCCCTTTTTTTACTCTGGTCTACACCAAATCCTCTCATCTAATGGTTTTGCTTGGCATCTTTTGATTCCATCAGTCAGTAGCTGTGTTAACAGAAGTATCTCTTCAGCTTTTGATAAGATCTTTTGTCATGAAAATGCTATTATATAAAACATCCAATTTTTTTCCTTTCCAGTGAGGATCGAGTCATTGAACATTACAAGAAACTAAATGGTCAGACAAGAGGTCAAGCAATTGTGAAGTAAGTGAAATAAGAATAATTTCTTTGTGACCTTTGTTTTATTACAAAGTATTTATACAGGACTGTAAATACAATATGTAACTACCCTTCCCATCCCATGCAATAATTAATTTTTAAGTATTTCTTAGTATAATTACCAAGTTTTTTTTCAGATCATCCTGTCAGTTTCTCAGACGTGCTATTCTCTTCTGTGTTGTTTTGCAGTTACATGAGCATTGTAGAATCCCTCCCAACATATGGAGTGCATTATTATGCAGTAAAGGTACGTGCTACCAGAAGGGTCCTTCACTGAATTAACTCTTATTGGAGAGGGAGGGAGAGAGGGACAAACAGCCATCCTGCTCTCAGAATACAATACACTGCTACTAAAGTCTCATTTCACTTCCTGAGGTAGGATAAACTTATTTCAGCTGTGTGTGCATGTTTAGTAAATACAGTTCCAAAGAGGAAAACCCTGTTCTTGGAGATAAAACCCTTGCAGTCCTATTGTGCTGGAGCGTTCAGCTCAGTCAGCAGCATGGCAATGGCAGTGAACCACCACCAAAGGGACAAGCCAGACACATCTCTGGCAAGCAATCCTTTTTGTAGCTCCAGGAGATCAGATCTTTCCCAGATGGCAGATCCATGAACACACATCTAGGGCCAGCCATGACCTGCATACTGCAGCTCCCCTGACATATGTGGATGGATAGAGAGACTGTACATCTTTGTAACATCAGAACAGTCTTGTACTCTAGAGAGAAGTAACACATTCTCATCCCCAAACAGCTCTCCACTTCTATGTGGACTTCATGCAGCTATTCATGAAGGCTCTCATTTCTTTTGTTCAATGAATTATCACCAAAATTTCCAGCCTCATATTATTATTATTATTATTATTATTACTTCCCTGCCTGACCAGCTGTGTAGGTTTGTTATTCTTTTTTAAGTAAAGAAATCAATAAACATAGAAGGAAGCTAGAGCCACATTCCCCAGAGCACATTCCCTCATCTATCACCCCTGAAGTTTTGATGTGTTTCATCATTATCCCTGTGCACAGATCATATGGTTTTTCATACATTTGTAATGTCTTGCACACATGGGGTACTATAAAAACACAAATATCTGACTGTACCTGTCTCAGGAAATGCACTTCTAGTCTATTCCTGCTAATAGGATGTAATAATAAAGTTGTTATTTTTCAAAGTGCATTAGCCTTATCTTTTCTCAGAATCTCTCCAGCACCCTTTGCATCCAGATCTCCTGGACTACTCTAAATCAAGAAAAGTCTAGTGGATTGGGCTGGACATTCAATCCTGCAAAGACTTGAGAGCTATTCCAGTGAGCTCCCCATGGTCACTAAGCAGCAGTGAGCAGCAATGAGGCAGCAAATATTGCACATAATAGGGTTTGCTTCTGCCTGATGTGGGGGGGTTGGTTTTGCTATGTTTTAGCCTGCCATTCTCTATCACATTAACAGAACAGATGTAATTTCATTGAGAACTTCAGCTCAGTAAATTGCAGAGACTGGGATCAGATATCAGCCATTACTCCATAAGGACATTTTATTGCACACTCAGACACAAAGCAGTTGGGTCCGAGCCTGTCAGACCTTATCACTTGGTAGCTCTCAGATCCCATTACTGCTGCATTTTCAAGACTAATGCTAAAATCCCTCCACATAATTCAAGTCAGCTGGGTGATTTGCTTTCCTTCCTCTCCAATCTCTGAGTGTTCAGACTGAATAATTTACAGGGAAGAGAAAGAAGATGCACCACTCCATAAGGGACTCATGTCAAACCTCACCCACCTCAACAGCATTCTGAGTAACTTGATCATATATGATGTATTTTAAATTGTTTTATTTGTCATGGCCAAAAGTGAAACAGATCTCTTGTGGGAACTCAGCAGGGGGAAATTTAACAACACCCATTCAAAGATATTACTTAGAGACAAATCTTCATCTTGAGCAACAACACAGGAAATCTCCAGCATCTCCCCATTGTATTCAATATGTCCCCCTCTGTTTTCTCTTTCAGGACAAGCAGGGAATTCCATGGTGGTTAGGACTTAGCTACAAGGGGATTTTTCAATATGACTACCATGACAAAGTGAAACCAAGAAAGGTAAGTGTTTACTTTTCTACCAAGGTCTGGGCTTGCCACACGTGTCATAGCTTGAGTCAAGGGTGTGATGTACACCAAATGCTGGCATTGATTCATGTGATTTTTGAAGGATGTTTGTTTTCTCCCAAACTTGTCTCGATGTCTGCAAAGAATTAATGGACAAAAGAAGCTCATAATTTATTAAAAGTTGTGGAGCTTGGAGGAAAAAAGTGTCACTTAATCTTGCAATTCACGTTTGTTTTTTGTGTGATTCATAAGACATAGATGGGAACTCAAGGACTGATCCTCAGGTGCTGGAGGCCTTCCATTCACTGGCAATGGTGGACTAGGGGTGTTCAGCCAACCCTTATTGTTGATATTGTATTGTCAAGCCATAAGTTATCTGAGAGAGAAAGGGATGAAGAGACCAGAAAACTGCTTCCATTTATTACAAAAGGAAAGTTGCATGATTTTCTCAGGGCTAGCATTACGTTTGATAAGCCACGATTTTCCTAACTGAAGAGTTAATGTCAAGGTAGTAGGGAAAGATGACACATGCCTTAAAAAAAAGGCATGGGAAGTTTTGCTTATTGAGCTCAGCCTATGAGGGGAGCCCATATGTTCTGATTTTCCCACCTAGGATGCCATCTAATATTAAAAAACCTCATCCCTGAGCACATGCCCTGCAGCTGGGAATGTTGCACATGCCCTGCAGCTTTTTTGTTGCCTGTTAGCAACAGTGTTTGTTGCACTGCAAACCTGTGGAGACATCGGGAGGCAAGGCCTCAGGCTGGCTTGCAGGCTGCAGAACTGGATGATTTGGAACAACTAGGCAGCTCTTCTGTGGATGCAAAATCTTCCACAGTGAATTAATGTACTGTATTTCTCTTTGCATTGTTTCTGTACCAATTCTTCTTTCACCTGCTCTGGTCACATTCAAGTTGGACACTGCCTGGTGCTCACAGAGAGCATCTTCTATTAAAATGAACTAGAATCAAGGTTTTGGTAGAAAACTGAACTGCTAAGGAGGCAGCAAGGGACAATAGCTGCATCAATTACCCTTTTATTCACTGAAGGCTATTAATGGGACTTTTGTTCATTAAAAGAAAGAATGAGGAGAGTAAGGAGGTCTTCACAAAAACTAAAAGACACATCTATTTGGGATCAATCATTGCCTGCAGGGCAAGCCATCTTCACACATGGCAGTTTAAAACATGCCTAGGCTAGGTGTTTGCACCCACATATCTCCAGTAGTGCCAACCCCCCAGGGAAGACATGTACTTAAAAGATGCCTTCAGAAGTCAGTCTTAGGAATACAAACATTGCTTTAGAAGAAATTAGTGCCCTGCCATGACAGGACTGAGCCTTTCACATGTTATGGCATTTATTGTCAGCCCTCTTGGGACAAGAGGGTCAGTGGAGAGCATCAGAAGGAAGCAGAGGAGAGATCAGGTGCTCTGACTGCAGGAAAGGAGACACATTTCCACAAGAAGGGTCAAGCCTCCTTACTCAGTTTCTCTGCTTTCTCTTCTCAGGTGTTCAGGGTGATCTACTCTGTAGCATTGGTTTTGGAGCTTGATAAAATCTTTGCCAGTCTCTCTGTGTCCCCACTAGCCTACCTCTAGCACTCACACTGGACCTCAAATCAGGGGCTTTAAACACCTCTTATCTTTTTTCTGCAAGTGTAACCCTAAAAAAAGAGGGTGCTGGTTTTCTCTTTATTGGGAATTAGGTTTTTTTTGTCTTGGCAAATTGTGTAGGATATCCAGCAGACCCAAAACAATGGTGCTGCCTTATGTATAAACCACTAAGAACTGTGGCAGAAGTGGTCATTTATCTGTGAGGGAAGGTTGGATGGGAAGGGAAAGCAGGAATTTCCGGGCTCACATCTGTCCATTGCCACAATCCAGAGACCACAGCAGTGAAAAGACAGCCTAGATGAGCATTTCTCTGCTACATGATGCTTGCAAACCCCATCTGTTGGGAGAGCCATTCCAAAATGAACAGCCTAAATCAGGGATGGAACTTGGACAGAGTGGCTGAGGCTTCGTTGTCTTTCTCCATGGAGTGACTTTACCTTCTGTGGAGCAAGTAAAAGGACTTCTTACCCTACACAGGTGGTAAAACCCCTCTGGCAAGAGCAGATCAACTGCCTCAGCAAGGCGTAGTGTTTAATCCTGTGCTAATTAGATTGTAAAATTGCACTCGATAACCCCGGTATCTGGGAGCAGCCTGCCACAGTATCTGATTCATTTCACTGCACCAGCATGTGCTGGTTCAAGTCTTTGCTGTGCAAACAGGAGGGGTAAACCTTACAGAACTTTCTGTAAAGGTAAAATTAGTGGGGGAGGAGGAAAGAGATTATGGCTTTTCTGATCCTTAATATTTTGTTCCTGCACACTGCTGATGCCAGAAACAAATTGAAAACTTACAATGGAACAATAAGTGTCTGTGGAAAAAACACAAGCAGAAAATTTTAGCAAGAAACCAGCTGAAATCAAGACACTTATATTAAGTGCATATAAAAACATTGCTTGTCTTATGAGGGGGATTGTAATGTTTTCCTATATGTCATCCTAGATAGATTTCCAAATTTCTTGTGCTTGTGAGTAAAACTGTAAAGCACTCTAAGCAGCTGAACCTTTCTCAGGCGATCCCATTAGCAGTCATTCAAAACCATGATTTCATTGAACTGCTGGAGTAAATCAGCCATGTGTCTCTAGAAAACTAACCAGGTTTGTCAGCAAGTTAGATGAGACTGGAGAGGGGAATTGAGGCTGACACAGGGCCAGAGCCTCATCCTGCTTGCACTGTTCTCACTCAGGCATCAAGTTCTCCAGCATTACTGGGGATGCTGCTGAGATGGGTATCTGGCACCTAGTCCTGGGTGGTTCAGATGGGAATGCAGGGCTATTAATCTGGAATGAAGTTGTTCCTAGACTGCAGAGACTAAAGTGTCTCTGTGTTTCTATTTTTATGTTCCTTCCTGCCTATGCTTGAATTTTGTGGAAGCCCTGAATCTACCCAAAGCCATCACTTTGAGGGTCATCCTTTTTCTTGTCTGTTGAGGGCTGGCTCACAAACTCAGCAAGCCCTGTCAAAGACTTCCTCTTGAATGTTGCCTGTTCTAGTGCAAATTTGGCCCCTGTGAGTGTATCTGCTAGCTGTTCATTCTCGGGTACAAAATAATTGCAAAAGTTTTGGTATACTACACAAAATCCAATGCTCCAGCTGAACAAGAAGAAGGGAGTATCAAGTGTGTAAAGATGGCAGCTGTCCTGCCAGCCATATATTGAGGGATTCTGGAAGTTGGGCTTGCAGAACCAGTGTCATTTGTGTAGAAGCAGCTCACAGCTTCCAGTGTGGACAGAATCCATTTCCCTCTATGTTAACTTCTACAAACGCTTCCTTGAGAAAAGACCAAACCCATCATTTTCAGAGAAGAGTCATTAGAGGGGTTTTTTGCTTAAATTTCAGAGCAACTGGAAAGAAAGCCAAGGCACTGCAGCAGCCCTATGTGAGCATTTGTCTGTGAGTGGTGTGTGTCCATTCTAACCAGCACACAGGGATGTGACTCCACACCATCCCCAGAGAACTGTACACAAAGAGCCACAGTGTAGCCTGGAGCTGTGAGATCTGCACACCCAAGTAGTAGCACTAGGCATATCTCTGTTGTTCTAGGGAGATATTCCCACTGATTTAAGAGCCCAAAGGCATTTTTTAGTGCACACAGTTTAACAGTTAGTAAACAATTAACTTCAAGCCGAAGAGTGAATGATTAACAGTCAGCCAAAGCACTTCCATATGGCAGATAAAAAGACAGAGAAAATGTTTAACTTATCACCAAAAATAAAATTACCTTAAAGGAGAGTCTGGTAATGTTTAGTTGCTTTGTAAGAAATATGTCTATATAGTCTTATCTCATTTTCTTCTATAGAAAGCTAGTGGCAATGAAACCTAGAAGAGAGCCTTTTTTCTCAGACTCGTAAACATTATCACTGCTTACATTATCTGGTTACTGAAGAGAACCCAAAGGGAATAAAGGTTTTTAGAAATAAGATAAAATGTGAGGAATCACAAAATTCAGCCATGAACATAAGTTGACAAAAAATTTCCTTGTGATAGCCACCAGTTTCTGCCTTTTATTCTCAGTGTTACCCTTTCTCTGAGATTAAATGAAGCATGCTGTGAGAATGTTCCATCCCTTGCCATAAAGTCTCTGCAACAGTCTTTGGGTTCTCATGACAGAGAATTTAATTTTTAGTTTGTAGTGTCATCATGAATCCAAAGCAAAAGTAACAGGTTGACTTCCCATTTCAACATGCAAAAACAAGAGGCGAGTTGGACCCATCCTACCAAGCAATGCAGAGCACAAATAAATTCAGTAGTTTTAAGTGTCTGATCAGAGAAAAATCACCTGCTTGACGAAAGCATAAGCAAAGTAATCAGCACATTAATTGTGTCCAGAAAGTGAAAGATTGCTGTCCGGTGCCACTTGGCCTTTTCCAGACAACAAGAGATAGAGTGAACTTTCCCAATTCCAGAGGCAAAATGAGATATTTACACAGGAGGAGCAATAACCTAATTAAGAGCTGCTTTATTGCAGAACAAATAGATCCTCTCTGCTTTAGGGCATAATGAAGCATTGTCAAGTCAGTAATTGGATTGATGGAGTGGCTAAACTTGTGCTTCCTGTGGTGAAGGAATGACAGACCAGTAACTTAAAAAAACATAAAGGATTGATGTGAAATGTACAGAAACTAGTGAATGATGGGGAGGAGGAAGCTGACAAATTGCTCTCTATCCTAACTGATCCTAGAACATAGGAGAGTTAAAAAGGCAAAAGAAACACGAAATTCAAATTAGTTACAGGGACCCCAATTCACTTGCACAGCTCCTTACCACATGATACAATAGCAGCCAAGAGTTCAGAAGGATTGAAGATAGCACTAAAAGAGTGACCTTCCATCCAGGGTTTTAACATTGAGTTGGTTATTTTCAAAGGGGATTTTAGGAGGGGTTATTAATCCTCATGCTCAAGGAGGGTGTTTGATTTGACACCAAGTTGGTTTCTGTTGTCAGAGGTATGGAGCATGTGTCTCACTCCTCTCACTGGCATGCTGCTGAGCCACTGGGTGTATTCAGAATGGGCTGGACTTTCTCTAGGGCATCCAGAATCAAGTGAGGTCAAAAAATATGTTGGACTCATGTTTTGTTGGGCTCCTCATCATTTCCTAAAAAGACATTTGCAAACACCTTTGCATTGCAGACAGGGATAGAAGATTTCAAATTTACAAATGACCAAAAAATAAGCAGAAACCATTTCCAGGAAATACTGGCTTAAAAGCTCATGGAGTCTCAGTGGCATTGCTGTAATAAATTATTCACTGTGATTAGCAGGCTGTTAAGGACTACCTGCTGTCTCCTTCTGCTCTGCACTTTCATTTCTGTTCCCGTTGCTTTGTGCTTCTTGGGTTATGGATTTGGCTGTAAACTGAATCAGTCTTCAGGTCACAGTGGTTCAACTCATTTTACAGTGCAGTGCAAATACTTGGTTTAGTATTTGGAAATGCAGAGCATGGAAGGAAGGAGACGTAAACAAAGCAAGGTTCCTCACCACACTGTTTCTTCTCATAGAAAGATGATGCTCACCCAGTTTCTTTCCTTAAAATGTAATACCAAGACCTGCAACCTGAAGAGCAGACACAGTTTAAATCCTTCCCCTGCTGAAATGTCCTACTCCATCCCCATTAGACAGGACACCATGTTCTCACCAGCACCTTTTTTTCTGCTGTTTGTCCTCAGTTTGGTGTTTCTACCATCCAGCACTTCCCCTTTCATCACCTACTACTCCATGCCTTGCCACTGTGCCAAAGAGCTGCCAAACACACTGGGAGCTGAATAAATGACATCAAAGCACACTGAGCTGGAAAGCATAATTATGTCCCTGACACTGAGAACTTCCACAGGATTTGGCTGGACATGCCACTGGGCTGTGATTCAGTGAACATTTCTTTTGGCAGCAGTATCAGCTCAAGTGGCCTTCAGCACTCTCTTCCCCCCATCACAACCCTGCCCCCTCTGCTCACTTCCTTCCCTGGGCCCCTTCCTCAGCCATCCTGGTATAGTTGTGCAGTTGGGAAGGAAACTGCTCCAGAGAAGGGATCACACTGGCTCAGCACCACCCAGCCATAAAAAATGGTCACTCTTAATCTCAATCAGTTCCCAATCCCATTCATCATCTGACCCACAATCAGTATGCTACAGCAAAGCTGTAGGAGCTGGATATGGATACCATCTGCATAAATCACTGCAGCCAGAGAAAGAAACAGCCATTAACCTACACAGTAACTTTGTGGAGCAAGACAAGAGCTTCACAGCTCAGAACAAGTTGGAAGGAGTTCAACTGCATGGAATTTGTCATGGTTGAACCAGGATGAATTAACAGTTAGGTATAAGGTCATCATCACCACTTTTTCCTCCTCATAAAAGCTGGTAAAAATTTGCTTCAATGTGTCTCCCAAACAGGGCTGATTTCAAACAGGTGAGTAGATTGTCTAGGTAAATGAACTTTTTAGAATCCTACAATAGTCATGCTGAATTTCCATTATGTAGATAAATAAGTAGTTTTATCAACTACAATGCTTGCAAACATTAATACATAGTCTAAGGCACTAGTGCTTTATAAAGAAACCAGCATTATTCTGGCACTATTTAATGTGCTGTGGTGATACCATTAGGCATATAGTTCCCAGGGGGTTTTGTGAGAATTTGCATTCAGAAAGGCTAGAGCATGACGTCCCATCCCATGATCTGGCCAAGTCAACCTCATGGCTACCATTAAGTATAGGAGTAGTCCCATCAAAATAAAACTCCTTTCTCTAAGTCCTTTGTCATATTCAGGTCTTAAAGAGTAATTCTGTGTAAAAGCAGCAGCCAAGTCTTAAATGATTCTGCAGCACACAGCAGGAACTTCAACAAGATGCAAAGACAAATCACTCTGACAGCACAAAGTGAAACAAATTGGACCTCAGAGCCCTGGAGTTAGGGTGGAGATCTGGAGAGAGATTGAAACCTCCTTGAGCACTTATGCTTGGCTCTGAAGTGGTAGCAGGCTCTTCCACACCCCACCCTGCTCAGATACTGTCTCTTAGCTCACCAGGGCTGCTCCAAAGGCCTGGGCACATTTTTCATCAGATGAAGCCAGGCAGGGGTCCCATTACTCAGTGACTGTGGCTATGAGGCACCTTTAGTCCATATTCTGGGCAGGAGGCTCAGAAGGTTCACTGCAGCCATCACCACAGGAGTGGGATTGCTGCTGCCATGCACCCCCTGTGCACACACCCAGCATCACAGGAGTATTTTCAGTCACACAACCTGCTGTGCATCACCACAGCAGCATGGCATGGGAATGGTGGTTCCTGTATTTGGGTTCCAAGACAGAGGTACTTTCACCAAGCCACTGGAGAAGATGTGAGGATCCATAGGAGAGAGAGTAGCAGTAATGGTCTGTGGGCAGCATAAATCCTTCTAGGGTGCCACAGCTGATTCATAGGCTACAGACTGGGCATCCTTTATCTAATATATGGGATATTGTGCCAGAAATGAGAGTTCTTCAATGCAGAAAGATCCAGTCACTGTGATGTCCTTTCAGAGAATAAAAGGCAAGAAAGTTTAACTTAAACCAATCAGGAAAAAAAGATCCTTTGTAAACCTGTTAATTTAGACACACACAGCATGGTGACAGCAATGCACAATCTAACAGCAGCTACCAGATATTTATGTGCAGTGAAAGTGGATTTCATTGTATATAAAGTCAAAGTCCGATCTCCCAGTCTGTGTACAGTTACAGACACAAATATCAAGTTGCATTTGACAAATAATGCTTTGTCCAAATAGCAGCTCTTCCCTCTGTGATCTGATGCTCTGCTGTCTCTCTGAGCCAATAAGCCACTTTGAAATTTAAAAGGGAATTGTGTTTCCATAATGGAAATGAATGCAGAGTGGTTATTATATAGACCTAGGCACAATTTGTGTTTGGTCAAGCCAGAAATGTTTGCTGGGGTGGTGTGGTCCCACAAGAACAGCACACAGCAAAAGGGACCTCAAATTGGACCAGAAATTGTTTGTCCATTTGGCAAAAAAAGAGGCCTGAAGCCTGAGGCGAAGAAGTAATTAGATAGTGAGCTGGGATTGCTGACAGACCACTGAAAGTCCCATTTAGCCAAGCCATTCTCTCATTCCATGAGGGAAGGGAGGACAGCAAGCCTCTGGGAAGATCATTGGTAAGGCTTTTCCCACATCAAATCACACAGGAAATCTCTTTTTTTTCTTGTTTTGAGAAGTGAAAGAAAAAAAAATAACCCAAACTAATAAAAATAAAGGAATGAATGGAAGTGTGGCAGGATGGAGGACTAAGTTACGGTGCAGGGCATCCCCATCTCATGACCCAGGGGCACCCTCAGCAGTGGATCACACTAACTCACAGGTGACAGCCCATGGAAATCTCTTGGTAAATCTATCCCTGAAACAAGAGCCCATTTGTTTGAGCTAAGATGGTGCTGTTCTGCCTGGACCAAGTCCTTCCTCCTTCACTCTAACTAGTTTGACAGAGGTATGATTGATGGGAGCAGGGTTGGCTTGAGGCAGAACACAAATCCATGCCCGGAAACCATGGCCCCACTGAAATCACTGGGACAAAACTGCCATTGACTTCGCTGGAGCTGTGATTTCCATGGAGTTTAAGGCCAAAAAGGGACTGCTCACAACCTCTACCCTGACCTCCTGCATAACTCAGCTCCTAGAATTTAGCTCGCTGGTTTGTTCAGTGGAGGAAATTACATTTCCAAGGAGGAATTTTTTTTGTTATGTTTGTTTTGTCTTTAAAGTGGAGGACGAAAGACTTGGGGGTTTGTAGCTTCACTCATGCAAGTTGTGTGAAAATACTGTCATTGTTTTAGTTCCATTGTTTAATACCAGTTTTAGCATTGCAATGTCATCCAGTGCTGGCTCTTGCGCACAGCGTAGGCGAGGGAAGGGGTTGCATTGGGGCTGTTAGAAATGTTCCACATTATTTCTCTGCCTTTCCTATAAGGCATTCAGAGCATCCAGTCTGGGTGGTAGTCCATGCATTTGGAGGGATGATTGTTCCTTCTGCACAGTGTGATTTAACAAGGCATTAATCATCTAGGAAGTGGCAAGACTTGAAGGACTGGGAGATGCCATATAGGTCAGCAATTCCAACAGCAATTATAGCTGGTCATTTATTAGATCTTTGGAATCAAAGAAAAATATGGGTCAGAAAGGCCTCTGGAGGTCTCTAGTCCAACCTCCTGCTAAAAGTTGGGCCACCTTCAGAATTTGATCTGGTTACTCATGACCCAAGTGTTAGACCACCTGCCCTGATTGTTTTGGGACTTGGGGTTTTAATTAGTATGTCTTCTAATAATTTCCCTTGCTGCAACCCTGCAGCCTGTGTCTATTGCTTCTTATACTTTCACTGGGCACCTCTGAACAAAATGTGTCTCCATTTTCGTTGTAAATGCCCTTTGGGTCATAAAACAGAGCTAATAGCAGGTCGATCCTCTGTAGATATCTGCAGGTAGTTTGATACTGAACAGCCACCAAGCATGCTGTCTGGAACCCTTAAGAGTGTGTGCATTCAGCCTGTGCCTCACCTCAGGTGATTCAGCACACAGAAAAGAGAAAGAAAATGTGACTCCTGGGCATTTTTATTTGGTTCTTAAGAGAACAAATGAAAATGGTTCACACTTTGTCCCCACAGAGTGCCCAACCATAGCACACATTCCCCAGTTCAGTGCTGAGTCTGGCTCTTCTGTGCACATCAGGCAGAAAACAGTATCAGGGACCCCATACCCCAACCTCAGGATTTGGAATTACTCCAAAAAGTACCATTTGGGCATGTTTCTCTAGGTTCCATAGTCAAAACAGCACTATGCACCAACCTCCAGTGCTGGCCTTCAGCCACTTCCTCTGTCCCATGCCTGAGCTGAAGGGCAACACAGGAGCAAGGAACAGCCTCAATACTGCCAGGAGTTCCCAAATAAATGGCACAATACTTCCACTGAATATTCAGGTTCCCTGAGCACAAAAGGACAGAGCATAGCCTAGTACCTAGCATTAATTCAGGTCCCCACATCTCTCCAAATGTCCAGGTCACCAAGGTCATGAGTGACCAAGCCAGAAGCAATCCCTGATATTTCATTCACAAAAGACATTCCCTTCTTTATCAGGAACCTCCAGCATTTTTCAAATACTCTGACGCTGACCCCGTGTGCAAACTCCCCAGTACCAGCCTCATAGTCAATAAAAATGGTAAAAAATCCTTCAGACTCACAGCTGAAATGGATGCAGATCCCTGGGCCTCCTCTCCTCCAGGCTCAGCTTAATTAAGGACCAGCCAGCAAACCACAAGTGTGCTCACAAAAGAAGCTTGCGTCTGAAGGGTTTTAACTGCAGCTCTTTGTAACTAGTCACAAACATCTGGTGCCTGGCAAGCCTGCCAGCCTCTTGGAAGGGGTTTCCAGTGAGAAAATTCCTGTAGCTTGCACCTGAATTCTCCAGAGCACACCATGCAGCACTCGGATCTCTCTCCTGGCTCCTCTTCTGAGCTGCCAGCTTTGTACAAGCCATTTCTGGCACTGGTTTCCCCATCATGGCCTCCTCACCCAGCCCAACACATTTTAAACAGTGCACGTGGCCTGATGGGGAACAGTTCTTCCCTTGAATGTTCACGAGTTGATAAGCAGTTTTTCAAATTCAAGTGATATTGTCAGTTCCAGTTTTATTGGTGTGATGAAACGGAGATCACTGTGGGGACAGGCCCCTCAGAGGAGGAGGGGATAAGTTTAATTCTTTTCTCCTCTTTTACTAGCTGCTCTCACATGCATGTGTGAGTGTGCAGCTGTGCTCAAAAGCCAGTCTCACGGATACTTCCTTAAGTATCTGTAGAAGATTAAATCATCTCATGTGCAGCCTGTAATGATGGCCACTACCAAAAATTGTTCCCATCTGAAAGCTGCCCAGTGCTGCATGATCCAAAACGAGCTGCTGACCTCAGAAGAGAGCCCAGTGGGCAAACCACCACATCACAGACTTGGCCCTCTGCAGCACCGCTAATTGTCCCCTTGTCTGCGGGCACTGAGTAAAGGAGCTACTCAAGGGCAGGGGAACTGTGCTCTAAGCTTGTGTTAATGATTGGCTTTCTCCTAAGCCCCATTTCCAGCGTGTTTGGGGAGATGCTGTCCCAGTCCCTGCTGAGGTACTCTTTGTCAAAGGGTTGCTGCATCTCTGATACAATCCCAGTAAAACCAATACAAATTGTCCCACCCACATGTGCAGGCATTGGATTCAACCCAGGAAATTACCCAAAGACAATCATAGGCCAAATAACCCAAAACCAGACTCAACCTTGGTGCAGGGAGAGGCAAACCTGCCATGAACATGGCTGCTGTGACTCAAACCAGCCCCAAAACCAGCATGCATCTGTTGTCACTGCATTTCCACAAGATTCTGTTGAAATTACGACCAGCTCCCTGCTGGGGCTCTATTCCCCAGTGAAGGTTGTAAGCACCAGCGTGGTAAAAGGATCTTGATGGGTAAAAATTATGCTTCCATTTAGGAAGACCCACTAATGGCACCTTGTGCATCTGTCACTGCATTAACAACATCAATTTGAGACTGTACATAAGGTGGACAACTGGTGAAGGGAACAGCTTGCTTACATTAGGAGGTCTGGCTGAAGGGGAACCTTTCTCTGGAGGGATTGTGATCAGCTAACAGGAAAGTGGATACTTGTGGGTATTCACATTTTTGCAGACTGGATTCCTTTTGTATAGGAAGGAGGAGACCTCTCAGATCAATATGGGAAAAAGGAGTGAGACACTGTAGAATAACACCTGGGGAGCCAATTGTGCACAATTACTGCAATGGTAAAACACGTGTATGTTCAGGAGAGCAGAGCTGTGGAATAAAAGAGACAAACTTAGGTTGTGGGGTCACTTTCACCCCCTCCCTCCCTCCTTCTGCCAAGGAAAACAACAAAGCTAAATATAAAAATGCAGCAATCTGGGGAGCTGCTCCAGTGCCCAAAACGTAGGTGTCTAATGCTGTTTTAGGCACTACTGGTGATCCAAGACATCTGCGTGGGGCTGGCAGATACAGCACCGGACCTATGTCAGGCTTCCTCCCACCCGGGGCAGCAGCAGGGGCCAGGCAGGGAACCCTGGGGCATGGAAAAGGGCACTCCATGCCTACATTTGGGCATCTGAACAGCTTCCCCAGAGCCCTGTGTGTTTGGACAGTTGGAGTTAATCATGGAAGAGAAACGAGAAACAGAGCTTCCCTTAGCAAACAGCACTGTGAGATTTGTTAGCCGAGAGGGTAAAACAGAAAAGGATCCGAGCACAGGGGACAGTCCGGCAGAGCCAGAGGGGGAGGATGGGCAGGAGAGCATCCAAATAGAGCAGCTGCCAGCAGCTCGGGAAAGTTTCGAATTCCTTCTGCGCCACGCCGAAGTTTAGTCATAAATGACAACGGGGGACCTGGGGACAGAGGGATATATTCTGAAGGGTGTGATCTGCTGGCTTTTGAGGCTCTTATGTGTTCCACATGTCTGAGCGCCTCCCAAACACGTCCCCTGCACATGCTGTGCAGCACAGCCGCGTCGTCCTCCCCGCCTTGCGGACGGGCATCTGGAAGCACGCAGGGATGTTTTCAGCTTGACCCCAGTTGTTGTCTGTGGGAGTTTAGGCCCCAAACTTCCTTTTCATGCCTTTGAAGCCGGGCACTTAAAGAGGAGTCAGACTTCAGCTCCCGGTTTAAGCCTTTCACCCGATGTCTCCTCCCTCAGTGGGTAAAATAGTGGGTGTTTCTGTGCTTCGTTTGGTGTTTACAAGTTTTATGCAGCAATTAATATTTCCAGTGGAGGTATAAAATAATCCCCTAAGGACAATGTGACTCAGTCTTTCAGACTTCCCATCTCTCCTGTCTCCCTTCTTCCCCTACACCCCTGCCCCCCCTCCCGCAATGTGGACAGCCCTGGAATATGGGGCAGTTCAGTGCCCTTCTTAACCCCTACCCTTCCTTCCAAGATGCAATCTGTTACACACAGGAAAAAAAAAAAAAAA